>JBBPCZ010000148.1:20278245-20303286 GCA_037974445.1 Brycinus macrolepidotus | reverse complement strand
TAGTCCATTTGTCTATTTTAGCCAGGCATTTTGTTTAGGCAGTCTTGTTTTCTTTCATTCTCTCATTTTTGTATACACACATACAGACACACACACACACACACACACACACACTCACACACACTCACTTAGCTGGAAAGAGAACCTCCACTCCACCTCCTCTTCACTGTGTCGTATCTGGCTCTGGTTGGCAGTAATGTCTTTCTGAACGCTGTTCGTCTCCCCACAAAGCTGCAGATAAAGAGACTGAGTCTGAAAGGCTGGAGCTCGTGGAGAGCAGAGCAGGCTGGGACAGAGGACGTGCTGACCCACAGAGGACTGACCACTGTCCTGCATTCACACAGCAGACACAGAGGGACAGAGAGGAATACACTCCAGGCACGGTAGAGCCTGCTGGGGGGAAAACAGGTCAGGATGGCATTTACACGCGTATATGCACACACACACACACACACACACACACACACATTTCCAGGCATTCACCTTTCTATCTCAAACACAGACCACAAATGATACCAAGACTCCATCTAGCAGTGCTACCGATGAAATACACAATCTATTTTGATTCAGTTCAATTCAGTTCATATGAATTAAGTTCAATTCAATTAAATTCAATTCAGTTCACTTCATTTCAGTTAAGATCAATTCAGTTCACTTTGATTCATTTGAGTTCAGGTCAGTCCAAAACAGTTCAGTTCAGTTCATATCAGGTAAGGTCAATTCAGTTCAAATTAATAAGATTCAGTTCAGTTCAATCCAAATCAGATCGGTTCAGTTCATATCCGTTAAGGTCAATTCAGTTCAAATATATTCATTTCTAATCAGTTCAGTTTTTGCTCTTATTGTCATGACACATTTACATTTGTATAGTAAAACGCATCACAATAAGCAACCTTGTGTATTTAAATTGACATTGAAAGGAAATGTTAGTCATCAAATCAAACGTGTGTGTGTGTTTTTCCCCACCATCTTTCTCTCTTTTTTCTTTCTTTTTGCTGTCATACATCGTATGCACATACACAGCCACACACACACACGCACACACACATACACACACACACACATGCACACAAACACATTCACAGGCCAATGCAGACCCTTTTGAGAGGCACTGCATGTGCCGTTTTACTCTTTCTGTGATGGATGGCAGGACATCAATGCCTCTCCTGGGTAAAATCCAATTGTGAGTCTCCGTCACCTGTCCCGTGGCGATGGAGACAGGGTGAATGAATGCCGGAGCCCAAAGAGCCATCAGCCATTACTGAGCTGAGCGGAATAACAACGGCTTGCCACGAGCAAACAATGCAGCTTTATATTTAGAAACTTATCACTGACGGTCTATCCAGGCTGGCCACAGCGCTGACATTTAACAAGCCCTGAGTCACAAAGCCCAGCACACACATCTGTAAGGTTGCTTGCTTCTACAGAAAGTGTGGAGAGCTGGGCTAACACCCCCATCCACATGATAAGTGCATTCGCGCAGGAGAGCTGCACACATGCAGAGTCTGTCTGAGAACAAGGCATGGCCTATGCTACAAAATACCAATATTTTGGCAAGTGAAAGCATCTTACATGTAGGCTTTATGTGTAATATTCCTTCTTATGAGATTATTGTTGGAATATTATGGTTTTCAACCTGGTTTTACACCTCATTATGAATAAAACCTAACTACATTGGCAGATTTCACTTGACATGAGTACATTATTAGTTTCCTATTCCGCATTTTAAGCTAAAAATAGGAATAAGAATAGTACAGACAGGTGACAAATGAAAAGAAAGCCCAACATAAGAAAAAGAGCTTCAATGCACCTTGGAAGAGATTCTGCAAATCTCTGGAGCTGCACAGTGGGGATGAAACACCATTCTTTCAAAAGATGTTTTCTCAGTTGATGTTTTGATGATAATGCAGAAGAAATCATTCTAAAATCTCTCATAGATCTGATTAGGATCGCTGCACATGATTTACATCATTTTTATAACAATTCAGTGACCCCATGTGACCTGTATTTAGGGGCACTGTTATTCTGGGAGGATGGTCAGGAAAGAAATATTTCACCATATGTTTCATCTCACAATAAAGGTGATCAGCTAAATGCACGAATTATGTGTGTACCCACCTCTAAACAAAATGTTTTACCATAAAAACACCAGAAGATGGCCAGAGTTACAGCTGTGTCTGAGTATTTCGTGCCAGTCCATGATTCATGGAGAGTTGCTTGTACTTGTATGTGCTGTGATGTTTTCCACTGGCATTATTTTTCATGCTTTACAGTCAGTAATAGAAAGAATACAATGACAATACTACAGCTAGCTAATAGTATGGTTTAAGAATGAAATGGACACATCAATGCACATCATTAAAATTTATTGAATGTGTAATAGTCTACAGAAACTTTGTCAAATGTCATGTCTATTTTGAAGAAAAGCCAAAAATGTAATAAAAGTTTAGTAAAACATACTTACAACATTCAACACAATGAAACATTATTCATTATTAGTTGTGAGGTTAATTTTAAAATGTATTTTTACTTCTTTAAGACACGTGCGAGATGAAGCACTGATGAGCTGGCTAACTTGCTTGCACCTGTGTTGCTATTGTTTTCTTACACTTTCACCACAAAAGAAGAAGAATAAAGACCATCAGGTTCTCAGAAATAGATCAGTTTGCATGACTTATAGCACAGTAGAAAACGTTTGATAACATCCAAAAATTTCAGTGATTGTTAAAAACAAACAATATAAATGTATTAAAGTAACTGATGTGAGTGATTACATCTATCTGTATAACATGATCATCTTTTCAACCGGTGACGGCTGATAGAGCAGCACCTGTGAAGAAAGGAGGTTGTCTGCAGCTGGTTAACCAACTGGCAGAGAAGAGATAGCACAATATAATAGAATTTTATCTGTGTGATTTATAATGGAGTTTATATAGGTCAGTATCTATGGGTACTGAAACACTTTATAAAAACAGTAACAGACTGTTTTGAAGCTCTTAAACTGAACTCTGCTCCTTTCTGATGAAACACAACACTGATAGAATGCAGTGCATTTTAACCTGACTTTCAGTTTGGGCTTGTCAGAGGGTAAAAATGGAAGTTTCTAAGAAGGCACAGTATACCCACCTTTTCAGGCCCCACTACACCACTGGTAAAATGTCTAATATTAATGAAGTCTTGCGTCAGTAACTTGCATAATCTACTATCTAAGTAAATTGTGGAAACTAAGAAACAGTAACTACACACTGAACACTGACTAATGTTCTGAAGTGGAGGTGGACACTTTAATCAACGCAGTGGGAAACTGTCATCATTCAGTTTTAGAATAAGAACCATGAGCCAGTCGCGATGGATCACACGCACCCTTTGGCTGACCCTTTTCCGAAGTACAACTGTAGCCACTTCTCTGCCAGGACCATTTCCAATTTATTCCTTCTGTAAAACGCCTCGCTCTCACACTTTTTCATCTGCCTTAAGTATTTCTCTCTCTCTCTCTCTCTCTCTCTCTCTCTCCAACTATTTGCCCTCATTCTGTTCACTTCTCCGTCCTTTCCTCTCTGTTCTTTTGAACTGTCCTCTCTTCCCTCCCCCTTTTCCTCTCGTCCACATCATTTATATTCCAGTCAGCGGGTGAAGGGGAGAAAATATCCTTCAGGATGCAAACGAAGGCGCTAGATCATGGCTGGGGGTACAAATGGCAAATTAACAGCACCCTAATTAGACTCATTACTTCAAGCTGTGGGGCGTAGACTGAAACTTCCTCATCCCTAACATCACCTTCCACTTCCTCTCTGCACTTAAAATGCACGCACACACACACACACACAAACACACTCACACCAATACAGACACTGAAAAGGTGCCCCTGACAATCACACCCGGCACATTCTTAGACTGCGGAGAATCCATGCTCAAAGGTGTTAAATTAACACTGCACACTGTTATTTCCTTTTCATAGCTCATGAAACTTTCTATGTTTCGATATCAACTATGCCGAATAGGCCAGCTATTCTTAGCTGACCTAAACAAACCTTTTCTGAAACGTAAGTATTCATCTCTTTTTCCAGTGAATTCATCAAGCTCCTTGTTGAAAACCACTATATGATCCCTAAAACCACAAACAACATATTTAAAAAGCCTGAATATAAAGCCCAGTCACACTAGCTTTTGTCAGCAAGATCTTGCAAGGAAAAGTGCATTTCCAATGGAATTAATGCACACATATACATTTAATGTGCAAAATTTCACATTCGGTTTAACTTTGAAATGCGATTCACATCCTCATCTAAAAGAGCTGCCAGAGGATTTGTAGAGAGAAGAATTGTCACTCAGTAATGTATAACAGGTTTGTCAGACTTCAGAGGTTGCCTCAGAGCGAGTCCAAATAAATGTCTCTTGTGCAAAGTTATTTGTAAATGTTTGATCATTTTTACAACACAGAACAGCATAAAATATTTCAATTCTGCTGTTATATATTTTGAGCGATTTGGAACTCCAATTATACGACTTTCTAACAGTGCCTCATTAACATTCATGACCTCAGTGAGTGCGACCTGATCCATTCAGCCAATAAACATTCAGCTCTCAGTATTAGCAATACTAGTGTCTAACTGACAAAAACTGTTGGTAGAAAAATGGAAATATACCAGTAAGATTTAATTTGATTTTTGATGATACAGTCTAATACATTCCAAAATTAAAGGAAGTTCAAGCACAAATGGCCAGAAATAAGTACTTTTTATATTTTTTTTACTCTCTCGCTCTCTCTCTCTCTCTCTCTCTCTCTCTCTCTCTCTCTCTCTCTCTCTCTCTATCTTTCTCTCTCTCTCTCTCCCTCACTCTCTTTGGCAATTTAGTGAGATAGCCCAACCAGCAGCAAGAAGCTAATGAAGCTTGTGAAAATAGTCCAATAAGGGTGGAGTGTGTGTTTGCAATGTTGAGCAGGATGTCTCTCTGGAGTAAAATACGTCGGGACACACGCAGGTGGGCAAGACTGTCAGCGAGGCCTACTTAAAGTGTGTGGGCTAAAGGGGAAATAAATGTGTAATCATTAATGTGCTATCTGTATCTAAATGGGTTTGTGTGTGTGTGTATGCGTGTGTCTGTGTGTGTGAGCGTGTGTATGTGTGTGTGTGTACGTGTTTTGGGGGGCAGACCTAATTGGATTCCTGTGCATTGCTCTATGTTAGGGTATGTTATGCTTCACTGAGAAAACAATAAAAGGAATTGATCATAAAGAAATTACAGTTCTAGGCCAAAAATGGTGCTTTTCTGGGAGGATGCTTATCTGCAGCTATTCCTGGAAACACGCCAGCGCTGTTCCCTGTTGGAAATGCACCTGCTCAAACAAACAGAGAATATCTTTGAACAAATGAACATTTCTTACACAGCAAACACATTTCTCACACAGCTGCCGTGAACGTGCAACCGAAACATATCTGTAAGAGGAGGATTTTCCTCCGCTATGTATTTATATCTGCATGTACCTCTGATTCGCAGGTATTTGCAGAGGTAAAAATACAAGCTTTCCCTTTGCGGATGATGAGAGTGATATGACATGATGAATTGGACCTGCGAGGCAGCGGCTCGGCTCGGCTCTGATCCGCGATCAGAGTGCCTCACACTCCTCTTTCCTCTCCAAAAACAGCCACTAAACGGGGGCATGAGTCATGATCAGAAAGGCATAATCCTGCTTCAAAGCCCCCCTTTCTCTAGCGTGGAGAGGTCTTCTGCAGAACAAATCTCCAATAATGCTCCCCACGGACTCTGCCCGCCTTACAGGTTCATCCGGCACCAGCCAGGAGAGAAAACCCACACCTACATCTGACGTGCTGTGTGCTGCTATTAAAAATATACCCAAACGTTTTTCAGCCTAATCTCTATCTGCCACAACTGTGGTGTGTGTGGTCACCTATCACAAACAATCATTTTCTTAGAAAAGAACAGAAAATGTGTTTACTTCAATTACATTTCTGCACCAGTGGGGTGCTTAACAGTTCTGTGCAAAATTCATGAAATATGTGACTAAATATACTACCAGTTTTTGCACATCACAAGTTTTTACCACTTAACCATTTATTTAAAAAACTACGGATTTTTGTTCTTGATAAGCATTGGAAAGTTGTTGAGTGAACGACTATAAATGAAAATACGTAAAATAAAGTTTCCTTTATTAGATGGTTTCTGACATCCTATTAACCGGTTGTGTGGTGATGCAGAGTCAAATTCTAGACTGTCCTTTAACTTTAAATGCACTCATTAACTGTTTCACCCCATTGGCTGTCACTCGTTAAATATCTAATATTATAATAGCTCGTTAAATATCTAATATTTGGCTGGTGATCCACAGTATAATTATAATTATAATTATACATTTTTATAGGTCAGTAGTGATTAATTAAACTATGACATTTTCTGGCTAATAAAGGTACTCAGATGGTGAACATACTGGACATGTATTTATTAGTAAAGAATACTGAGTGTATTTAGTGAATATTAAGTGAGTGACAAGCAAATGTAGAAAATATCAGTGTGTGCAAAAACGTTTGACTGGTAGTGTAATGTCAGTTACATTACTACCAGTTCGCTGTAACAATCCAGGTGTAATGAAACAGGAATAAGAGAATGATCCACTCATTATCTGAGGCCACTTATCCTTAATCAGGGTTGCGGTCATAGGGTGAAAGGCTGAGAAACACCCTGAACAGGTCACCTGTCCGTCGCAGGCCAGACACACACTTACTAGATAGCAACAGTTTCAAATGATGAACAATCTTTCAACTGTGGGAGGAAACCAGAGCTCCCAGCAGGCACAGGGAGAACATGCAAACTCCACACAGGCCACAAACCGAACTTAGGACCTTCTTGCTGTGAGGCAACGGGGCTACCCACTGCTGCACTGTGCAGCCCACACATAAGAGAACGCCTTGCCAAAACTGTTCTGATGGAGTTTTTGCCGAGTTTAAGAAACAGGAGTAAAAAATAAAATATACAAATAAACTTATTTGATCAATTTACTCACACTACAATGAACTTAAAGTTACAAATACCTTTATCTTTATCTGAAGAATTCACCAAAGCACTGGACAAGTATTTTGCACAATTGGTTCCCAACTTCCCATTGGCCTTTAAATGTAAGTTTGTTTTGAGGAATAACTGCAAGCTACAGACAGAGACTCGACTGAAAGATGGGGACTTAAGAGGTTATGTCAGGTTCAGACATAATTTTTCTAAAACGCGTTGGGCTCAGGTCAATTCACATTTCACATTTGGGTCCTCACAGCCTGCTTCCCATTTTCAACAGATTTGACAGTTTCTCTCACTTTCATTTTGCTCCCTACTTTATTCATTCATTCTATTTTCTTTTTCATAAACCAGTGTTTAATGTGGCATGCTCAAGTCACACATACACACTTTGTTGTGTGTTTTGACAGAATTTTGCACAGAGGTCCACAAGGCCCAAATTTTTGAAAGAAATGGATGCATGGGAAATGACTCAGATCAGTGCAGCCAGAAAGACATTTATATTTAATTTGCTTGGCCATTAATATTTTCATGCCATCTTATTAAAACTGTTTGGGAGGTTGTTTTTGCTGCTTCATAAATACATACATTGAAGTGGAGTTTATTTTTAGTTTTAGACAGCTGCGTTTGATTCTATGATATTAGTTCTGAACAATTTTATACAAGATATATTTAGCACACCTGGTGATAATGGGCGGGTAGCGCTGGGTCACTTTGATTACCATAAACAATACAGATTAAATATCATAATCAATAAAATGCTTATTCTCCACGATGCTTTGTCACATGCCCATGATGCACATTATCACATACTTACATTGTGATATCATTACACTTCAATGCATTGTTACCCCCTAGTAAAACCCCAGTCCCGATTAAAGGTCAAACTTGGTCATGCTGATGATGGAGGGAGTTCTGGGTGATGACCGGTGTCATTTTTCTATCAGGTTGTCTACGAAGTCCGGTGTTTTGTAAAGTGGGTTTTTTTCCCTAGGAGATCTGATATCAAAGCCTCTTTTACTCTTCCAAATATTTTCTAGAACGGCTGCTACGGTCCAGTCATAACAATTACTGTTATTTGTTCCATTATCAAACTGCATTACTGGGGTCACGCTGGCAGAAAATAGATTTCACGCATGGCATGTCTGGATTTTCTTTATAATAAACGTTTGTCTTTTTGTCTGTGCCTGCACTTTCTTAAAAGCACTTCACATTTGGAATACCAGAAACACTGTAACATGGTACATCCAAAGTGAGGCAGGATGCCGGGAATTTGAACACATTGTACATACAAATCAAACACACTGTAATGCACACTGTTCGAGAAGCTCTTGACGGCTGAAGGCCACAGCGAGAAAGCATCCGTTATGCATATTACTGACCTCATCCTAGACAAAAGCCATTAAAGATTACACGATATCAGCTACTAAAAGCCATCAGACTGTCTCAGTCTCAGGCGTACATGTAGACAGAGAGTCTGATATCTGAGGTAAGTTAAGCTGGACACGACTGTCAGAATTTTATCAGTTTGATTGGCTCTCTGAATGCCCATGAGTACGCACTTCCATTCTACAGCTTTCATGATTTTGATGGAAAACAAAGTCTGCAAGCAGTTGCCCGTTCTGATTACCATGACTGGACCTTTCAGAGTGAGATACCTGCTGGATTTCAATGTTTAAAGATAACCTCACATACAGAGCAAAATCTCCTGTGTTTATATAACTGTGTTTATTTATGCCCAGACTTAATTTAATGCTGTTCATGTTAATTCAACTCTGTCTATTTTTCTGATGATGAGGAAACAATCATAACTGAGTGAGTAAATATTCAATAAGGTGGACACAGCAAATATTGCATTTGCTCACCACACTGGTTCATTCAAAGTATTTATTTGAGTTCAGCTAGTTTATTTATTAATTTGTTTCAGTTATGATAAAGATTAAGTCATTTTAAGTCATTTATGATAAAGTGACACTTTAGAAATGCATTTTCACATCTTTTCTCTCGCTGATGGGTGTAGGTGATGGGAGGACGGAGGTGAAACATTATACTATTGGTTAATATTTTTCAAACCGGCTGGTGCACAGTGATGTAAACAAAAGTCGGAAGAAGTTTTAGGTTACATTTTTAAGAGAAATTTTGAAAACCAGATTTTTTTTTACTTTCTTGATTATTCTTGACTTTCTAGTAATATGATATAATGAATGGTGCCGAACGAGAGACATAAACTAACCTCAAAAGGGTCTGAGGTGACTTTATTTTTCTGTTTCTTCATTTGCAGCTAATTTCAAGTCTCTTACAAGAGTCATGAGATTTGAGCACCATGTTTGAATCCATTTGACTTGGTTTGTAATTCTAACCTTGACTTTTTCTGTCTCAGTGACCTAGACGTGGGATGCTGAGGCTGAACATTTTGGAGAAGTCTAGCTCCATGTTCTTTATAAACACCAGTGTAAGTAGACATTAAGTGGTTGCACCTATTAGTCCTTCTTAAAGGACGAATAAAAAAGAAAAACACCCTAATTGTTCGACATGTTATATACGATCTAGAGGTGATTAATTTTGTCCAAAAATCTAAAATCTAAAAATCCATAGTGAGCCATACAGCAGCCAACATCTCACATTTACACTGTGGCTTAGAGCTTCAGCAAGAAATTGTCAACACAGTACACACCAAAAAGGTAATATTATCGAGCAATCCCACCAGCCGGCAAAAAGGAGAGCAGGGGAGAGAGGGATTGCAATCAATAAACATGTAACCTTACAGTCAAGGTCGACTAGCACTCCCTCTTTTTGGTAGCCTGCCTCGCTCCTGGTTAATGAAATCGGTTTAGCCGTGGCTTCTGTTGACCCTTGTGTCTCTAGAAGTGATGCTGTAGAATTCATTGTTCAGAGCGCTGTAACTACACTGAGAAATGAAGAAGCGTAGAGGGGCAAATGCCTGAGGAAAGTTCATGTCTCATCATAATGGTTAAAGGCTCACTCCAACAAATGAACAGATTCACACCATTTTTCACATAGTTATTTCAGAAAGCACAGGTGCATTTAGTATATTTCATGCTTGGATGGAATTTGAATTAATTTCCATCCTAAAGAAGCTTCCTGTTGCAATAAAAATATGCTTACCGACAGTGTTCGAGCTCGACTTGGGACACATAAGTCATTTCTAATTAAACCGGTAAATAAAATACATTAAACTAGACAAACTATTCTTTTACATTAAAGGGGAATTCCATACATTTTTCAACATTTCTGCGTTACTGAGTCATTAAACAAAATCATTCAGAGTGTGCTTGATGTGAGAAGCTCAGTTCTAGGGAAACCGATATGACTCAGAATTGCTCACAGTGGTAGTGAATGGAACCAGACATCTGAAGAGTTTCATGGCTCTTAAATCTCCCTCACAGAAAATGATTACATGAAATAGTTATGAATGCACTGCCTGATGCCTGGGGCATTGTTTACTGATAGTTTTGAGAAACAGTTTGGCCTAAAACATATTTTCAAAATCTATTAATGGCAGAGAGGTACATGCAGAGCATCGACAACTCTTTTTTTTCTAATTTATCTCCATTTTACCATAATCAACATTACATATAAAAACTCAAAAGACATGTGTGGTTTTGGATTGTAAATAAAATGTCTGTTTTAGACATCATGACTTAGGGTCTAACAGTGCATTGGAATATTGTGATATAGCGATACAAACTTGACAATATGCATTGTGTAGAATTCTGTTAATTATGGTATTTGATTGAACTGCATCACTTATAGTGTTAAACCAGTGCCAATCAACAACCCAGTCCAGCACATTCATGTCACACATCACCCTTGCCCACCAACTCTAGTTTTATTAGTAAATTGTGCCAAATGAATACAGTCATCATTTTTCTTCATTCTAATTTCATGCTAAATTGTGAGAATATTGAATTGTTTTCAGTCAGAATATATGAGTGCATTGAACCCTGAACATCTATCATCTATCCACCAAATCATGAGTTGACTGTCTTATTACACCCCTATTATGACTCCTGGTTCCTATTATCACCACTGGTGAGAAATCTGAGTCTGTAAATTTCTCCGCCTTTAATCATTTTACACCAAATCACAGAAATCACTGAATTACACTGAATGACTGATTCATGCAGAAACTTCAGTGAAATTCTCCATTAACTTATTAGATCCTCCTAAAATGCTTTCATTCAATTCACAAAAGCTAATAAAAGTTTTGATTTAATAATCTCTCAGCCATACCTCAACACTAAAGATTTCTCTTAGGCCACTAATATGTCTCACACTTCGACATAAAAAGGAGGACGAGCTGAGAAATGGATTGTGCTACCTGGCTCCTAAATACTAAATGGTATGCAGTGCCCTCATTCTTTCTACCAGTAGTTGTCACTTAGATATGATGCAATAAAAACTCTGCTTTTGCAAAGCCCCACTGTTCATCAGGCCCCACTTATGGAGAACGTCATCGATTCTCCTCCAGTAGACTGATATTTACTCTTGGAAATGCATGTGAGGAAGCCAAAGAAAAACACAAATACAACTCACCCACAAATAACGAACAGCTTTACCTGCCCAGCTTCTCGGGCTCTCACCATATGTCTCTAGGCAAATATTGATCCCCCGTCCTATCACAGCAAGTCCTAACTCGCCCCTCTCTCTCCCATCCTGTTTGTATCAAGGTATTATTTATATCTGCGGCGGTTCTCCCTCATCTCTCAGCCCCATGCTCTTTATCTATTAGCGGGGCCTTGTCTGAGATTTAGCCCGGTGTAATCTGATACAGGCTGGGGCGGATCATAATGCGCTGGATTAATCTACGGAGGCTAACCATGGCTGACCGAGGGAGAGAGAGCACATCGATTTTCTGATGTTCTCCTGCACCAGAGCCCTCTCATCCTCCAGCAACAGCACTGCTCAGGCACATGAATATTTAGAAGAGCACCTGCAAACTTTGGTTAGGGTCATTCTTGACCCACTCAGGCAGGACTGCTGAAAACAAATACCTGAGACAGTTTTAAAAGAAAAACTCACTTGAAAATTTCAGCAAGACCAATTATTATTGTATTTAGACAGGAACTGAAGGAAAATAGGAGACAAGCTGTTTAATTTATACCACCTAAAATTTATCAAGCACCAACTTTTTACCAAACATGTTAGCGATCTTGGTTACACCACAGTAAGGACCATTCAGATCTAAGAAAGTCTGTCATTAAAAAACTCAGATTAATGCCTTATGTCTAATCTCTTATATTACCACTGCTATTCTTGTATTGCCTCTGTTTACATAATGATACACTGTCATAATGATAATGAGTCCTTAACAATACATGACATATCAGACCTTATATCTATGAATCCACAAACCATTAGATATTTTGAGAAATAAGTGAAAGTCATGTAATGGATTGGTAATGGATTTTTCTACAGCTAAATTTCTTGTCTTGCATTTTGATACACTATTTGAAAAACGTTTCTGAAACATTCATCATGGACTTGTTAGGCATCATACCCTGCATAAGAATTATATCCTCTGAGAAAAAAATTTGACATTCAATTATCTGTCAAATTCAATGAAAGAATGCACATTTGAGTACAGAAAATGTCAGTTTGTTTAAATATTCTGCTGTGGATTGTAATCCAGAAGCATTATAACACAACACATTTGGGTTCTGAATGGAGGTAAGAACCTGCCATTACTGACCATAAACAAAACAACAACAATTTAGCTTGCTTTATAAACAGAATAACACTAATGGGCAGAAATATGTTCTTGTGTGAGGTAACTCGCATGTCTTAAGCCCACTCAAGCCCACACTTCAGTTTTGTAGCTTAGAAAACTAATAAGCAACTAATATACATATACAGAAGATTAAGCTGCAGTGCCGCTACTGCAGCCACCCAGTCAACCACTTTACCAATTATAACCCCTACTTTGAGAATCCCTGCTTTTGGGGTTTTTTTGGAAATTTGATCATTTATGAGCATCCCTTGTGGATTCAGGAGACATAGTGCAACATTTATTTAGAGGACTACATTTTCCACTGTAAAATAATGCATTTTACTAATGATGTATTTAAAATATGTTTGAATATTTTACAGTCAAGCAAGGGGAGTGTCTGAATTTTTTATAAAGTGACACGGAGAGAAAACAACCTGAGACATAATTTGAGAGGCCCTACAGGACGTTATCCACACTTGGTCTCACACACACAATGCTATACTCTTTCACAAACACTACCATACCCCCTACTATCATTCTGTCTTACAGTCACTATCATTGTTGTATGTACAGTGGTATGAGGATACATATAAGAGGATTTTGTTGTGTGTGTAAGAGAGAATAGTAATCTGTGTCGGAGAGTATAATAGTAAATAAAGGACAGTATGACTGCACATGAAAGAGGGAATGGTAGTGATTGTGAAAGAGTATAGTATTGTATGTGTGAGACCAAGTATGGATAATGTCCTGTAGGGCCTCTCATAAAATAATGCCTGATGAAAACAATGAGTAACCTCTTCATTTAGACACAACATTTAATGACATCCTTCTGAATCATCTTGAAAAGTTGAAAAGGTTGTCTCAGTTATACTGTCTTAATTTGGACTAAAGGGGAAGACAGTTTTTCTTAATGACATGCAGTTTGTACTAAGACATGCACATGACTCTTTCCCAAAATTATTTTTGGATGGAGTTAATTGGCTTGATGTTTGAGCTAACTTATTTCACATGCTGCACAGTAAGAGCTTGCTAAGTGGAAAAATATGGTTTCAGTAAAAAATTATCAGACAAGGTTAAGCAAACATTTGACAGGCTTAGTACTGGCCAATCGCCATGAAAAATTATGCAAGGCGAGTATTGGCCACTGGGGAGTGTTTCCAAAAATAAAAACAACAGTATCTTTTACACATAACCTGTAAACATGGAATTTAACTGAAAAGAAATTATTATTTAATTAAAAACATTTTACAACATACAGATCTTAAGAAGGGGAGCCGGTATAGAAGGGATAAGCCTTCCCTGCCTTACAAAGATAAAAAGCATCACAATAAGGTATTTTGACATCTTCCATGTGACCGTCCCCCTAGAGTCAGAAAGATGGAAACTAGAAAGATTGCTTGGTATATGTAGTAAATACTGTGTATACAAACATGAAGATTATTTTTTTTTTTAAAGAACATTGCTTAAAAGAGTCACAGTCAAACTGTGAATGTGTCATCACACAGCAATGTTTAACGCAAAAACATCGTAACTTTTTTCATAGGAAGCCTGTATTTAAGTGATTTCCATGAATCAGTTTCTGTTAGCACCCTTATGGGATTCACAGTAACACCTGTTAGCATCACACTAACAGTGGTTGTATAGCAGTGAATACATCAGTAATGATTTTAACTTAAAACTTGTCAGGTTCTATTCATGTTAAAGGTGCAGCATTACTATGACATACAGTGTGATTAAATACACATCAACTTTAAACATTTAAGCTACTTTTGATGCTATAGTGTGTGAGCTATTGAGTGTTTGACCAAATTGTTTAACGGAATCATGGAAAGGAGTGGAGAAGAAGTGTACCAATTTTCAAGAATAAGGGTGATGTGCAGAGCTGTAGCAACTACAGAGGGATAAAGTTGATCAGCCACAGCATGAAGCTGTGGGAAAGAGTGGTGGAAGCCAGGTTAAGAAGAGATGTGATGATCAGTGAGCAGTAGAATGGTTTCATGCTGGGAATGAGCTCTACAGGTGCAATGTTTGCTCTGAAGGTGCTGATGGATAAGTACAGAGAGGGTCAGAAGGAGTTGCACTCTGTTGTTGTGGATATGTACGAGGGCAGTATGACAGCAGTGAGGTCTGCGGTAGGAGTGACTGATACGTTCAAGGTGGGGTGGGTTTACACCAAGGATCAGCTCCTAGCCCTTTCTTGTTTGCTGTGGTGATGGACAGGTTGACAGACGAGATCAGACAGGAGTCCCTGTGAACTATGATATTTGCAGATGACATTGTGATCTGTAGTGAGAGTAGAGAGCAGTTTGAGGAGACCCTGGAGAGATGGAAATATGCACTGAAAGGAGAGGAATGAAGGTCAGTAGGACTAAGACAGAATACCTGTGCATGAATGAGAGGGAGGACAGTGGAATGGTGAGGATCCAGGGAGTAGAGCTGGCGAAGGTGGAGGAGTTCATATACTTGGGGTCAAGAGTCCAGAGTAACGGGAAGTGTGAAAGAGAGGTGAAGAAGAGTGCAGGCAGGGTGGAATAGGTGGAGAAGAGTGGCAGGAGTGATTTGTGACTGGCAGGTACCAGCAGGAGTGAAAGGGAAGGTGTATAAGACAGTAGTGAGACCAGTTATGTTGTCTGGTTTGGAGACAGTGGCACTGATGAAAAGACAGGAAGCAGAGCTGGAGGTGAAGTTGAAAATGTTTTGATTTTAGATTGTTTTAGATTAGCACTGGGAGTGATGAGGATGGACAGGATCAGGAATGAGTTTATTAGAGCAACAGCTTGAGTTGGACCTTTTGAAGGAAAAGTCAGAGAGGTGAGATTGTGTTGGTTTGGACATGGGCTGAGGAGAGACTCTGAGTATGTTGGGAGAAGGATGCTGAGAATGGAGCTGCAGGGAAGAGGAGAAGAGGAAGACCTAGTAGGAGGTTTATGGATGTGGTGAGGGAGGACAAGCAGTTGGTGTGAGAGAGGAAGATGCAGAGGATAGATGGAGATGGAGATGGTTGATCTGCTGTGGTGATCCCTAATTGGGAGCAGCTGAAAGAAGAAGAAGAAGAAGAAGAAGAAAAAGTGTGTGAGCTATTGCTAAGTGTTATGTTTTCAACTCTTTCATCCAAAATGAGTTCACGCTGCTGTGATCTACAAACTGCCCAGATGCCTGAGCAGTTCGGAAAAGTTTGATCACCAGCCATCACTGTTAAGAATTAAGCCTTTTCTAAATAACTCAGGCATCCAGGCTGACCACAACAGCATGAACTCAGTGTTGCTTTACATGATCAGAGGATCATGTTTAAATAGTCCACAAAAAAAACTTATGGACAGCTTCCATACTGGGCACTACAACACTCTGACTTATTGGTGAAATATTGAACCAATTTTAGAGGATTCTTTGAAGACTTATATCTAACAATTTCACCATCATAGAGAAGAAGCATTTAACCATGCAAAAAACATTTAAACATTCAAATGGTTTATTGAGTCGTAAAGGTTCTATATACTGTATAACCACTCCCTTGAAGCACCTCTATTCTTAAGAGTATAGTTGTTAGCTTTGACCCCAATGATTGCAACATTTTATTTCATAATCATAATTATTCATTTCTGATTAATAATAATCTTATGAATATTATTCATTTCTGATGATTGCTCCCAGCTTAGTTAAAAAAATATTCACATGGTCACCGCTCATTCTGAATGAAAAGTATACAATCTTTGGTAGATTGAATAATTATTGTGTTTATTAATGTTATTACGTGCTGTGTATTTAATGAGCGGTTCAGTAAACGTCTAACGATTCACCGCACCCACCCACCCTTAAATTAGAATTAAACAGTTTCATCACTGGATGACATTTGAATGTCAGGCACTGCTGTTATTTTTGTTGCCTGTTTGCTTGTTCAGGGAAGACCTGAAACTCACCTTCAGTTCAATCAGTACAGTACTGGGTCTGCTGAAATATTTGAAACCTGCCTTATTTTCAATAAAACTTGTGATTTTTGAAGAATGATGCCAGCATAAAAATTACATACATGCTTGTTCTATTCTGTTTGAAGCAAATAAAGTTGTTTCTAGTTTCATTATTCTTTATAATGAAATATTCAGATCCCACAGAGCCCCGCGTAAAACGTAGAATGAAAATTCCTTGATTCCAATAAGCAACTTCATATCCGAGTAAACACATCAGAACTTTTTTTGAAGGAAATGCCTTAAACACTGGATTATAGTCAAGGTTTTGAGATGCTATTTCTGTTGAGAGGTCTATAAAGCTAATGCTTGGGGCATTCAGCATACCAGTAGAGTACACATAACACTCATTTGGAGCAAAAAACCATCTCAGGTCAGATTCTGGCCGGGCAAAATGATGAAACTCTGCAAACTGGCTGAAAGCTAACGTCTGTCTAAAAAGTCTAAAAGGAAAGACAAATACAAGATGGTGATGGCAATGAGAAAAATGATGTCCTCAAGGGAATGTCCAGCCAGACTTCACACAGGCTATCACAGTCAGGGTCACTTTTAAGCTCCTCGTACAGTCAGGGCCACTTTTAAGCCAGCTATCACTGCAGGCTTCACAGCCAATGCACTCAAAAGCTCCAAAATCCCTCTTCACATCAGCCTAGTCATGCCAGAGTAGCCTGGCTCAGACTTTTCCCATGTTCTTGTCTGTATCCCAAGTCGAGCTGGCACCCCCCTCGGTGAGTATGTGACTGATTTGACAGGGCCAGGGACGAGGTTGGGCCGGGCAGAGTAAGGGCAATCCAATCGCTCACAGTTAGGCCACAATTTGCTGGTAGCGATATGCTAACAAGACCCCAGAGACTCCGCGCCGAGGCCTGTGACGCCGCCTCTGCTGACAGAGGGGTAATTAGCCATTCGGAGAGAAGATTAAGCTGGTGATACAAAGCCATCCATTTCAACTCTCCACCAGCAAATAAGTTTCCCTTTTTTAACTAGTCTATCAATCATCACTGGGTTTAGCTAATCACGGCCTGCTGGAAATGCGCTGGTCAGAGTGATTAGGGCCAGCGTGAGGAAATTGAAAATGTCTACTGAGCTTAACAGGGTTATTGTGAGTGGCACATTCCGAAGCTGCGTGTCACTTGTTTTAAGGTGCACACTTGAATAACACGTCCGGCCTGTTCATGAACTAAGTTTGGATTAGCCAAGTAGCACAAGACAGGCCTCAAAGCACCGTCAGTGTCACAAGTGACGATTAAGTCTCACGACGAGAAGATTAAGCAGACATGTAAAGCCAGAATTAATAGGACGGTCTCTCACACACACTTTCGAGCAATGTAAACACCTTCCATCCTGTTAGCGCTAAAAGACAAGCATTGAGGAGGGCTTCTGTGAGCCTGTTTTTATCAGCTCCTGTCTTCACTCTCACCTTGGTGCAACACACACACATACACATATACACCCCCCCCCCCACCCCACATACACACACTTCTCTCCTCACCATTCCGTCTCCCTCTCAACATCTCAATGTGACATGTTTCTCATTGGGATGCAGCCAGTGAGTCCCTCATGGCTCTGTTTCCAAATTTGCCTCTGTTTCAGGACGGGCTGCGAAGTAGGAGACTGAATGAATAAAAGAAGCAGTCACTCTGCTCTTCCTCATTACTCATCCTGACTCTCTCACCTGTTCTCACCGAGCTGCACGCTCTGTGCTGCTTTTGTAAAAAGCAAACAGGCCCCGCATGGTCCAATCACTCAGACAGCAGGCTTTTACACGGGGGCTGGCAGAAAAACAGACAAGATTACATTAAACTATGTGACTGTTTATTGTAAACAGCTCGTGTATGACAGAGAGCAAGGTGGTGCTTATAGATGGGGCATCAATGTAAAACCAACTGTGTATCAAAACATTTGGGAGCACCTAACAGCTAGCTGCATAGCCTTGGCACCAGAACAGCTTTGGGCTATCTGTCAGATAAGGGAGGGCGTGTTATGTCCTGCAAGGTCTTAAATAGGCTATGGCCTATTGCTGAAAGCAGTGTGCTCATCATCCAACCTATTCCAGACCTACAATACAGTATCAAGTCACATCAACAAGAACGCTGGCTTCCCATAAACTGAGCCAACACTCCCGCTCCTCCTCTAAGGCATGTGTCTGCTCAACTCAGTAAAGCCTACGACTGATATCGGGTAACTTCCACATCAAAGGCAAGGACAGCACTAGCATCTTCAGAAGCTAAATCGTAAATCATCCTAAGCTAATGCGTTCAACCATGTTTGTCATTATAGAATGTGCAATCCACTGACAATAATGGAAATAATAACAAAAAAATTAACGTTCATCAACTTTATTTGCTTTTTTGGCTTTGGAAATTAGTAGAAAACGCATTCTTTTCTGCCAGAGTCTTAGGTTCCAGGAACATCCTTTGACCATACAAAATATATCCACAGACTGAAAGCTTGACTGAGGTATCTATGATATTCCTTGTATTGCCTGTACTACTCGCATAGATTCTGGCAATAGGTAAATAGAACCAGCAGAGAGGTACTGAATCCTACATTCACCAACAACAAAAATTTGTGAACACATTAAATCTGTGTTAAAGTTGGGTGGTATTGTTTTCTACCATAGAAGGATGGGAGGACGATGTGAAATGTTGTCACATAAGGGAGTATTTTTGCGTAATCTTTAATAAGCGACAGAGAGGCTGAAAAGTGTGGTAAGTTCAGAAGTGGACCAGTATCTTCACAGCAATATTCCGGACACGGGGTTGGACAGGTTTTAATGAGGACCACAGACAAATACGTTAATTTAAAAGCAGAGCCTGAAGAGGCCATATCATGCTTGAGTGGTCCCAGCAGAAGCAAAAGAGGTTCACACAGTAGGATGTTCCTGCATCTCAGGAATCGGGAGGACATGTAACCAAACTGCAGTTGTTTTGGAAAATATATGATCGGTTGGGTCCAAAATAAATAATAGCATAATTTCAGTTTACTCAAATACAACTTTACCTCGGTAACCTACCCTTGATATTTCTATGATAGTTAACCTAATTATAATTATGGTCAATATCATATCTATATTCATAATGCAGGGAGTGTCATGGTTTTGACTTAAAGATTTAGCAGTTGGAACTCTCCTCTGGTTCCCCCATGGTCTTGAAGCTTGTAAGTCACTTTGCATAATGTAATGTAAGGTAATGTTGACCGGCCTCCACATAAAAATACAACACAAAAATCAAATCAAAATATTAATTTTAAAAAACAGCATCTGTAATTAAAATATCTTAGTAACCCACAATTTGTGTGTACATTTTATATATTTTTTATCTCACTGACAAGCCTGATGGGGTTGGTTTTTAGGAGCCTTAAAACTGGGTTGTATTTGAAGTTATGAGAAGCTCTCCTGTACCTACACTGGTAAAATAAAGGTAAAAATGAGAAACTGTGTGTCAAAACTCACTTCTTCAGCACAGTGCATGAGCGATGGAGGTTACCTTAGATAAACTGTGGCCTAGGCTATTCTTAGAAGGCTGATTGGTATTGAAATGACAGGTCAATAAATGAACACTAGAAAGAGTGATGTTCAGTCCCATTTTCATGCATTAAATGACATGGATATGGGGGGTTTTATGACCAGGGCGTCTGACGAAATGGCCTGTCTTAACAAATCAGCTGATACAGTGTGCCTCTTGAACGGATATCACTCAGCCATTTCTCCATATATGTATGAAAGGCTAATGGGGGCTCACTGCGCCAATGTATAATGCATGATTATATTAGATTTCACGCAGATATGGATGCTGGAGGCTTAGCTTAGTAAGAATAATGCATGCTGTCATGTGCTAACAGTTTTTTCACATTAGTACACAGAGGGAGTTTCACCTCTCTCTCTCTCTCTTTCTCTCTCTCTCTCTTCGTCAGAAGTGAGGGAAAAGAGAAGGAGAGAAAAAAAGCAAAAAAGAAAAAGACATCTGTAACTGGACAGAATGGTAAAATTTTTATAAAGGCATCACTATGTGAGATGCACCATGTTCTCCCCCCTCACTCTCTCTTGCTTTCATGCTCTCTCGTTCCCTCTTCTCCGTCCATCTCTCTCCATCTGTTGGAGGTACTTTCCTTTCCAGCAGGGCTATAGAAGCGTGCACGCATCTGAGAGCTTTTCTATAATTCAACTATCAGCGCGTTGCGGTGGGGTGGGTGTGGGTATCGCCATGAAAAAAATGGGCCATCCCACTCTCTCTCACCCAGACCCTCCTCTCATTCCCTCTCTCTCTCTCTCTCTCTCTCTCTCTTTCTTTCTCTCTCTGCATCTGCCCATCCACTGTAATGGGCATGATTTGAAATATATGCAAGGTTATAGGACATGACAGGATATAATTTTGAACACAACAGTCCTCAGCACTTAACATTTGTGTTTGATGTGTGAAAAAAAATGTTATTGCTGAGTTATTGCTTGTCCTTGTGTTCTACATTTTATGTGCTTAACAAAATCAAGTTATAATATCGCCTTTCAAATTATTTTATTTTTAGGTAATTGATTGTATTGTCCTGTAGGTCACAAATCCTTACTGAGCTTCTAGCATTTTACTTCACTGAAACTTCTCTTGTCCTTGTCTCGTCTGAATCTTGTTCCTGGAGATGATCTTGCCTTTTAGATCTAAACTATTTTTATCTTGTTTGGGACATCGAACCAGTGTTTTACCTCATAACACTCTGCAGATCCTCTTGCCCTTTAGATAATAGAACTTTGCAGGTTCTTGTCTATTAGAACCCTGTAGACTGTCTTGTTTTTCAGGTCCTGGAACCTTACAGGTTCCCAGCTCTGATCCTGGAGTCAAACCTTTGCCTTACACATAATGTTCTTTTTTTCTAACACACCTACCTATACTAATTATGGGCTTGTTAATGGCTAATTAGTTTTATTGTGTTGGGAGCAAAGACAAGGGAATGGGGTACTCAAGAACCACTGTTTTAAGTCATGTAACCTCTTGTGACATTCTCTTATGATTTTGATCATAAATCCTGGCAGATTTTTTTCTCTTTTTAGTCATAAATCATTGAAAATGTCTTTTAGGTCATAGAACCATGCAGATTCTCTGGACATTTTAGTCACAGATGCTTGTAGATTCTTAAGTTTTAGGCCCAGATCTTTGCAGATGATTTTGCTTCATATCATCTTGTTATTTTGGTCTAAGAACTTCGCATATTCAGGTCATAGAACCTCTTAAAATGTTTTTGAACATTTTGTTCAAAGAACCTTGCATATTTCATTGTCTCTTTGGCCATAGAACTAGTTGTTGTCTTTTTGGTCACAGATTTCTGTTGAGTACTCTGACTCTAAGGCCATAGGATTTTGTAAATTGTTTTTGAAACTTGCAGATTCTCTCATCTCTTAGGTCGCATATGTTGCACATTCTCTCTCATAAAGCTCTCTGGCCATGTGCTTTTGTTTTGTTTTGTTTTCTCTGCTCTGCTCTGAGGTCATGTCTTGTCCCTCATCGGATCTCAGTTTATCACCCCATTGTAATCTTGTGCAGCTGTTACTTGTTTAAGTCTGTGTCTATACACCGATTTGTTCTTCCTTGTCATTTGTTGTTCATTGTGGCTGTGTGTTCATGTATTTGCTCCATGTTTCCTGGTCTTTGTCTTCAGTTCTCTGGTTTTGCTCATTCGTCCTTGGTCATCTGATTTTTGTTCTAGTCATTTTCTGTTTACCAGTTTATTAGAGTAAAGGTTCTTTCAGTCATTTGGTTATCATTTGTTTTCCTCGTTTCTAATGGATCTTTCAATACTTCTGAACTCTGTCGAACATCACCTATTTTCCATCAACACAGAATTCAATAAAAAACTTGCACTTGCATTCTACATTCATGTTCCTGTCATTACAGGATGAATGACCAGTTAAGGATGCAGCAAATTTAGAGCAACAGAGAAGGCAAATGCATAAAACATCACCCAGTCCAGTTACTTTTCCTGGTCTGTCGCTGGAACCTGCGGTACAGTCATGGGTGCCCAAGACTCTTTGAAGCACATGTGATAGAAGGGCTAGCCCACTATCACAGGGCGCAACTTTGTGGTCATCGGGTTCACAGGCAAGTGTTTTACCCACTAGGCTACTACAACTAGGACATCTGCAGAGGCTGAAACACATAGAGGTGTATTTCAGTTACATAAAAAGCAGTGTTCTTCTTA
This sequence comes from Brycinus macrolepidotus, assembly GCA_037974445.1. NCBI lineage: Eukaryota > Metazoa > Chordata > Actinopteri > Characiformes > Alestidae > Brycinus > Brycinus macrolepidotus. Next base: position 20,280,384 of record JBBPCZ010000148.1, on the reverse strand, counting down.
CTTAGTTTGCTCAATAGTGCAAACAGTTCAATAGTTAAGGCGTAAAGCATGCCTGAGAGGACGCAGCCCTGTCTGATGCCCCTGTGAACTTTGAAAGGAGCTCATAAACCACTGTTAACTTTAGATACATTCTCAAGGTCACTGTTCAAAACTTTGACCAAAGTTCCCCAGAACCTGGCACTTAAATCAGTCAAGGCTCCCTTCTGAGGCAGCAGGTTTAGGACGGCTCTATGACAACTCAGAAGATTCCCATCAGTCATGGTGTTCTGGAAGACATCCAGTACATCCTGCCCCACACACTGACCAAAAAGCTTTATAGAACTCGACAGAAAGGTCATCGATGCCAGGTGCCTGGCCAGTCTCCATTCTTTGGAAGCTCCAAAAGAAAGCTCAGTGTCGAGTAATGCAGCTGACCATCGTGTGATCCTGTCATGGTCCTGAAAGAAACTTTCTTCCACTGCTGGTAGCTCTCCATTCTCACTTTTGTTTAGCTTTGAGAAAAAGTTAACTGTCTATCTGTGAATTTTAGTAGACGCAGATAAGAGAGCCCCTGAATCTGTTCGCACAGTATGCATAAACTTTTTCTACGTCCGTTCTTCCATACTATTTTCTGTCTATTTCCATACTTCAATACTTTTTTTCTGTCTATTTCCATACTAGAAAAGAACTTAGAGTAGGCATTCATTTTACACTACAGAAACGTGAGTGGACAAATGCCCGGGCTGTGATGCCTTGCAGGTCAGCGAATGCTCTGTGGCCTCCCCTAACCACTGGAGCTCCATCATTTCAATCATTTCAGAAGCCAGAGCTTCTGAGATCTGGTTGTGTCCGTTGTGACGTTGAGAGTGTACCACTGATGAAAGGTTTTGGCTTGTATGTTCCACCATTGTTGCACTGAAATAAAGGATGATTTCTATGACCTAAAAACCTCCCAAAAGGAAGTCTAAAATTTGTATGGGGCCTCTTGGGCTTTATGTTATATTTAGTGATGGTGCAGTGAACCTTACACTTACCAGAAATACTAACTGAAGAAAAATCATGGCTTGTAAAAACTGATGGGTGAGGTCTAAAACCATAAAATCAATCCAGCCCTGCCAATGAGAGTGCATTATCCCTAGCATGAGCCCATGCGTGCATTACTGAACGTTACTGATCCTGGAGGAAATTGCTTATGCTACAACTGCGCAGACACACAGAAATACAATGACAAGAGCGATATAAAACATATAAGTCAAAATAAAACTCTCCAAGAAATACTCAGAAAATGCTTGGTACTAAGTACACTGTGCTATATACACAAAATGCTGTGGTCAGCACGAAAGGAGGATGTAAATACTATAGATGAATATAGTATTTATATCCTAACATGGAAGTTTTACCAAGATCACACAGATCATGGGCCTCCAGCATTTCAAACACTTACGGGAAGCAATTTGTGTTTCCACTTGGTTCCTGTTCAAGCCGGTCACTGTGCAGTTAAAATCTTCACCCAGTATCAAAAAATCAGTAGAAATACAGCTCGCCACCACAGTCTAAAAACTCCCTGAATGGAGCATAAACACAAATAAAAATGAAAACAACTTTCTCATTTCATTCATTGTTTATGAGTGAGGAACACAATTTTGTGGTAAAAGAACAACACCACAGCTAAGAGAAGAGTTATTACTTAAAAAGCCCCTCCTACTCATCAGCTTTGTCAACAGTATTGCAAACATCACTGTGCATTTCTTGCAGAAAAACATCAATTTGTTTGTACTTTGCTAGTTTATACAACTTTGCCCTTTCCTCTCCCATTTGCAATCTTAATCTCATTAATTGTATTAAAATATAAGAAACGACATTAACCACTGATGCTGAGGTTTAGTCCATTCCAAGAAAGGCTAAACAGTCATTCTCAGCATAAGCCTTATTACGTTTAGTCAGTATTTTCTTCGAATAGAAAATGTCCAGAGTAGAAAATGCCCCTTCCCTCCTAAGATATGACATCATGGATAAACTGCAGACTGTTTGGGAAATGCTCCACAGTCCTGAACACTTTTCTGCCTTTTAGTGAAATAGGAATTTCTTCTTGACCTTTCTGCAGCCTTTGACACAGTCAACCATCAGATCCTCCTGGCTATTCTCTCCAGCCTTGGGATA
>JBBPCZ010000148.1:20262554-20275285 GCA_037974445.1 Brycinus macrolepidotus | reverse complement strand
CCAGTTCAACTCATGTAGCAGACTCGGTGATACACTCACCCAGTTTTCCACCAATAGAGCTTCACTTTTGTTTCAACTGACCTTAGCAGCAGATATTTGATCAAAGTCAAACCCTGCACTGATTAAAATTTTAACATCAGTCTGATGTAAAACCTGCAGTAAGTAAAACCTTTGAACTGCAGTCTGAGACCAGACATGACATGTCATCCTGTGTAAAAGAGGTTCTGTGTGTAATCAGTGCCAGTGCATGTAGCATACCAGACAAATAGCACTGCTGTCTTATCCCCCTCTGAACCCTAAAAGGGGAACTTTACCTACCATTAACTTACAGAATACCCTCAGCATTGACAGCAGGGTCAAAACTGCCCTCCTACAGCTTGATGGTAACATCTCTTTAGAGAGTGTATTATTTAGAACTTCCAGTAAATCCCCACCAATTATTGGCCAGAAAGACTTATAACATTTTACCAGAAACCCATGCCTTTTCCACACCCCATGCCCCAAAGAATGCCATTCAGCCTCACCAGAGACAGTAGTCTCTTAAGATCCAGAGCATAGTCTTCAGTGTGTTTTGGAAGACCATCAAAGAACATGTTTTCCAGCTCCAGGTGCTCACTGTATCCACTTCTATAAAGCATGGCATAAAACTTATCTGCTTGCCTGCAAATCTCCACAGGGTTAGAAAATAAACCCCCAGACTCAGACCGCAAAGCACTCATACACAGACTCTGGCCATTATTTTACTCCAGACAGGACATCAATCTGTGCCTTGTTCTGAAATGTCTTGATTTCCTGTGGACCCTGTTAAGTGCTGGAGCTCTATTATTTCTCAAGCCTCCTCATAGACAGAGCTATATCTCCTGTAATGCTGTGGATATACTGCTGACACTGGACTTTGCCAAAATCCCACCACTGCTGTAAAGATTGAAAAGATTGCTTAGTTACCTGAAAACCACCTGCCCCCTCCAAAAAAAGAAAAAAAGTTTTGTAAACCATGCAACATCTATCAAGGTTGCATTGAAATGCTAGTATACACCAGTGAGGTGTAACCTATTGTGTAGGGCTGCCTCGTGCCTCAAGGTAGGCCCTCCATGGATTGGATTAGTTTCTCCAGCACGTCCTACAGATGCTTGATCAGACTGAGATCTGGGGAATTTGGAGGCCAAGTCAACACCTTGAACTCTTTGTTCAGGAATGGTTTGAAGAACCCGACAATGTTTGGAGTATGGAAGGGCGCATCATCCTGCTGAAAGTGACCACTGCCATTAAGGAGTACTGTCATGATGTATAGGTGGACTTGGTCTGAAACAATGTCTAAGTAAGTGTAATGTTTCAAAGTAACATCGACATGAATGTAGGAGCCAAGGTTTCCCAGCAGATCATTGCCCAGAGCGTCACACTGCCTCCTGCCGGCTTACCTTCATCCCATAATGCATCCTGGTGCCATCTCATCTAATAAGCTGTGCACATGCACCTCACCATCTACATGATGAAAAAAAAAAGAAAAAGAACCAGGCCACCTCCTTCCATTATGCCATGGTCCAGTTCTGAGTCTCACATTGTAGATACTATTGATGGTGGACAAGGGTCAGCATGGGCACTCTGACCGATCTGTAGCTATGCAGCTCCATATGCAGCAAGTTGTAATGCACTGTGTGTTTAAAACACCTTTCTGTCATAGCTAGGATTAGCCTCAGCACTTTGTGCTTCAATAGCTCTTCTGTGGGATTGGACCAGACGCGCTTACTTTCACTTCTCACGCACATCAGTGAGCCTTGGGCACCCATGACCCTGTTATCTGTTCATCAGTTGTCCTTCTTTAGACCACTTTTTGTAGGTACTAATCACTGCAAACCTGCCGTTTTGAAGATGCTCTGACCCAGTCGTCTACCCATAACAATTTGGCCCAATTTAAAGTCACTCAGAATCTTTTGCTTGTGCATTTTTCTTTCTTCCAACACACTGAATTCATGAACTGACTGTTAACCTGCTGCCTAATATATCCCACCTCTTGCCAGGTGCCACTGTAATGAGATAATCAATGTCTTTCACCTCACTTGTCAGTGTTTTTAATGTTGAGGCTGATCCATTTGCACTTACTGACTTAATGTGACTTACAATTACTATACAATGAACTAGGCTGTGGTCAGACAATGAGAATTCCTAAAATATTGGAATGTTGTTTAAAACTATGAAATCTGTCAAGTCTTGCTAAAGAGAGACTACTATTTCTTGCATGTGCCCAAGTATATTGTTTTTGATGGCTATTTAAAACTTTCCAAATATCACTGAGCTCTGGCTTTTTAATGAACAGGAGCGGCACGCAGCGGATAGTGATTCCTGTTTGCATTCAATTCTGTGCAGTTAAAATCACCTGCTAAGACCAGATAATCATCTTTGTTACAGTCATTTAAAATCCTACATAGTGTATCTTTAAAAAAGCATCCTGTCCACCCACACCACTGGCACATACACACATATAAAAACAACAGCTCAATGTTCAGAAATGGCACCAATTTTTAACAGCCACCCTCCCATCATATCTTCAATCATAACTGCAAATGACAGAGGAACCCAGAATTTAGAGAAGGGCAGAGCCACACCCCCCACTCACAGAGAGAGAGAGTGAGGGAGAGAGAGAGAGAGATGTAAATGCTCTAATGCTCTCTCTCTCTTTCTCTCTCTCTCTCTCTGCACTCCCTACTCTCTACTCTGAGGGCTATGATTCATATGTATTTCCAAGCACTGCTTCCTTGTGTGGGAGTCAAACTTTAAAAAACTAGAGATGCAGAAATGAATCTTAATATTAGTCCACAGAGACAAAGATGGAGGGAGCAGGAGAAAAGAGAGAGAAACTTGAAAAGAGAGGGAGATAGAAAGATAGACAGACTTGAAGGGCCGCTTGATTTTTCTGGTGCATTTCTTCTATAACGCGAGCTGCATAAAGCATTCTCATTTTAATTAAACACATCTGTCCTGTCGCGCAAGCACATTCCGTTTGATGATAATAAAGGGCCAAGAAGACGTCTGCAAACAACACCCGTCAATCATCATCCTGTTTCTAACAAGAGTTTGCATTAAAACTTCCACAGAAACTTCAAATAGCCATAGAACTTTCCCTTTTCCGAGCCGTCCCTCTGGAGCAGGCGCGAGGCAAAACAAGAAGCGGTTGATCTCCACATAGTTAGGAAGTTACATAAAGCTGTGGTTTGCTGGAAGGATTGAAATAGTCCCCATAATTTCATTTTCCATTTTTGTCTTGCTTTAAAAGGGGTTTTAAGTCCAAATTCTTCATTTCTGACTCACAGCTTCCTCGTAGTCAAGTGGAAGTTTCTCAATTCTGTTCTTATCTCTCCATTAGCCCCCTTCTCCCTCTTAAGATCCCTCTCTCACCCTCTTTCTCTGCAGCTCTAAAGCTCGCTGTCTAATTCTAACACACACACACACACACACACACACACACACACACACACACACACACACACACACGCACAGCCTTTGTTGACCAAGACTGAGTGCCGTGTTATATCACCATGTGCTCAGGCACACTCAGCCATCGCTCATGGCCAAAACCCGTGTGTTTCTGTGTATATGTGTGTGTCTGTGCCTGTGTGTGTGAGTGTGTGTGTGTGTGAGAGAGAGAGAGAGAGAGAGAGTGAGAGAGAGAGAGAGAGAGAGAAAGAAATACCTTTGCATGTTTTGTCTGGTCTCGCTTCATCTCCATTTTTCTAAATTGTTACTCTTATTATATATATATATATATATTAACATTTTAAGCACTGGGTGAGTGGGTGAGTGTGCGAAAACTATATGGAAAAATAAGGAATAAGGGGTTAAGGAAAATAAATGAATAAATGAATTAATGTTTACCTTTTACAGAAGTGGTATCCTTGAGTCTTATGTGGATTGTGTTCTCACAACCCTACTACTACTCTTCACACACATACACACACACACAGACACACACACACACACACACACACACACCTGTTGGGAGTCTCTTCCTATGCTCTCTTCCCACCCCATTCCCAATCAAAACTCTGTGAATACAAGGATCAATTCTGCTCTTTTTATTGAATAGTTATGTTATTATAATTCTCAATTAATTATTCATTATTATACCACAGTTGCTATTATTATACCATTAGAATGTTAAATACTTGGTGTTTATCTGCAAAGCATCTACAGTGGACTATAAAAAACTGAAGGTAATGTTAGTGGAGAAACATAACGAGTGCAGGTGCTTCCAGACAGGCATCCAAGGAATCAATTAACATCTTACCATGTTCTGTGTGGCATGTCTAAGACACCAATCAAACCCAGCTGACCTTGATTTTAGATAAAAGATCTATATGTATCCCCAGGAACAGTGACTAACGTGACATCTGCGTTTAGATAACTGTGGAAATTGGGCTTGATGCGTGAGCGTGATTTTGTAAGGGCACACAGAAGAGCAGCTGTTCCTCAGGTGAATGAGAATGTCGATGCAGGACGTGATCAGATTGTGTCAGCAAGAACAGCCCACCACTACATAGAGAGAGATCATATGTAGAGCAATGCTACAGAGATGTGGAAAAAAGTGTTATGGTCAGATGAGTCATCCACCCATCCACATCTCCACCTAACTGAACGCTGGAAAACATACAGAGGATTTTGTTAGACAGCACTCTCCACCAACATCATCAAAATTGTAAGGGAGGGAGAGAGAGAGAGATAGAGATAGAGAGAGAGAGAGAGAGAGAAAGAAAGAGAGAGAGAGAGAGAGAAAGAAAGAGAGAGATGCAGCTGGAAAGCATGGGTTTGCCCCAAAAAACAGAGTGTTCTAAGTGAATAAAGCATCAGTTGTAGAAAGCTGAAGAACAAACAGGCAGTTTGCTGCTCAGCTCTTGTCCTATTCCACCTGCTGTAACTAGGCCAGACCTTTCTCCAGCTTGTCAGAGGAAGTAACACACACACACACACACACACACACACTCACATGCACACACAAAAACACACGATAATGATATAGGTTGCCCATTGTCCTCATTACTTACACCCCCTCGTGAGTGTGTGTGGACTGCACAGCATCAGAGAGGTTAGCAGCACGGCGGGACGGCATATCACACCCACCTCAAAACCCTGCTCAGCCGGCCCACTGTTGAATATGCAAATCGACATCTGCTCCAGAACTCCTTCTCCAGCCTCTCGCCATGTGTGTGATATGCAAATGAACCAACTCTGTTCCCTTTCCGTCTCACTCTCTATCTCTTGCTGTCTCTCATTCTCTTACACCTTCCCATCTCTCTCTCTCTCTGTCTGTCTGTCTCTGTCTGTCTCTCTCTCTCTCACATGCACTATCACTCTGTCTCTCTCTGTCTCCCTGTCCTTCTTTCTCTCTACCACCTTTTGGCTGTATCCCATCTTACCCTCTCCCTTTTCTCTTTCTCTCTTTCCCCTCTCCCACTCTCTCTCTTGATGTCTCTCATTCGCTTATACCTTGCCATCTTTCTCTCTCTCTCATTCTCTCCAACCCTCTCTCTCTCCCACCTTACCATCTCTCTCTTCCTCTCTTACTCATATTCTTACCTGCTTTCCCTTCTTGCTGTATCCCATCTTACCATATCCCTCTCTCTCTCTCTCTCTCTCTCTCTCTCGCCTGTTTTTTCTCTCTGAGCTTGCTGGGTGAGCAGATGTGTGCGAAAGGAAGGCAAAACTTCAAACAGCTATAATAATGATGTTGTGACTCGCTCTCACAAACAGTCGGCGGAGTCGAATCTCCATGCTTATTAGCAAACAATGATTGGGAATATGGGCGAGAGTCTGAGGGGGTGCAGAGGGGTGCAGAACAACACTGTTCTTTTGTTTTGTTTTTTTCTCTTCCAGGAGCCTCGTTAAGAGCTCTAGACCATTTCTCTCTCTGCTGTGGGTTCACCGCAGTTTATTGCTTCTAATGAGGATGAAGGTTGGCAACCTTCCTCACGATCCTGGCGAATCATTGCAAGATTATTCGCATTATGATGCAAATCTGATAGAAAATTGGTTTTGTATATGTGGGCTAGTGTCAGCAGCCTAATCCTTTGATATCTGCTATGAGCTGAGGGGCTAATCACAAACAGAAGAAAGGAGAACCAACATTATTATTTTCACAAAACTGCCACATTCCCACAATCTACTAGCCTAGCTTAAAGAAACCAGATGTGACCATGTTTGATGTCATACTCTTTAAAATAATGGCATCAATAATTACAGTATCTGCCATGATAATTATCAGTAGTGACAATGATGCTGTTGCATTAATGGACAGACTCTATCATGACAGCATATGGCATCATTATGACATTAATTTAAAATGATAAGCACATTTTTAAAAGGTCCTGCTTCTTTTTGAATTCAGTTAACATTTTCCAGATTGCAGACTGGAGCCAAAATTCTGAGACCACTACTGAAAATGCTTCTGTTTTGCACTTTTTTCGAACTTTGCTGAATCTTTATGCACATTTCAGAATGTATCATTATTTGTAATGTCCTCTTTTTGTTATAATGACATTGTGCCCTGTGCAAAATCTGATTATCCATGTTATCCCAGCATGATTTCACAATATTCCAAAGAACATCTTTTGATGTTACTGAATGATCGGCTTTCTCTGTCTTCAAGTACCCCAGAAATGCTCAGCAGGGTTCAGGTTAGGTAACTCCGGAGGAAAGTCAGCATTCAGCACTCCTTGATCTTCTTTGGTCTTCAAATAGTTGCAGGGTTTTGAGGTGGGTTTTGGGCTGTTATCCTGCTGCATCATGAATCCTTCTCCACAAAGATCTAAAGCAGAGGGTATGGCGTGTCTCTAAAGAACACGCCACAAGACCTGAATATTCCCACCATGACGCTTCACTGTTAGTTCGATACACTGTGGTGTCAATCCTTCTCCTGTTCGTCTCCTTGTTTGTATATTCCAGGCCATGCCAAGAGCTTTGCCTTATTTATCTTCCTGGCAAGTGGTTTAGCTACTATGTAGATTTCTTTCTTTTTGACCACAGTTTTGCAATTCAGCTTTATGTATTGGTCCTCCAAGGGTGTGGTCACTTTCGATCGTGGTTCAGAGACAATTGATCCAATTTTGGCAATGCGTTTCAGAGTGCCATGCACTGCCTCCTTAGAGACCTGCAGTTTAGCCTAAATTTGGTGCTGAGAAAACCCCTCTTTGCTTATAACTATTTGACTTCTGCCACACTCACCTAATTCTGGTGTGATATTTCCCACAGCCACAGTGTTACTTAGTATTAAATGATCTGCTAAAAACCTGAAGCACTATCATGTTAATAACAGGTGAATGATGGCTGCAAATGTATTACCTTAAAAGTGCTTCTGATGAGTAGATCAACTCGAGTGTCTAAGAATGTGCTTCAGTGGAAAGGATTAGGAATCTGACCTTTTGAGGCGGTCAGTTTTGCAAATGAGTTTACTTGCGCATTTGCCAAAGATTAATTTATTCTGAAATTCCTTGACATTTTCTTTTTAAGATTTAACTTTTCACTTATATTATTATTCTGATTATATGATTTCAAATGAGAAACAATTTGAGAACAATAGGAAATAGAAGCATTTTTGTTAGTGATCTTAAACTTATATGTACATGTATTTGCACACACTGAGATTTTCTACATGTGCATGTTACTTACTTAATAAAAGTACACTCAATGATCTTTACTAACAAATAAATGTACAGTGTGTTCACCATTACTGTTATTACCATTAGCATTATTAGCCAGAACATCTCATATTTATTTTCATTCATCACTATTGAGCTATAAAAAAACATCTAATAATTATACTATTATAATTGTAATTATAATTATAATGTGGATTGCCAGACACTTGTTAGATATTTAACAAGCTGTTAAGTAACAGTCAGTGGGGTGAAACAGTTAAAGAGTGCATTTAAAGTTTAATGGACAGTTTAGAATTTGACTCTGCATCACCACACAACCAGTTAATAGGATGCCAGACATGCACTATAAAGAACACTTTTTTATTTGACATATTTTCATTTACAGCTGTTCACTTAACAACAACTTTCCAATGATTAACAAGAAGAAAATTCTGCATATATATATATATATATATATATATATATATATACACAGCGTATATCCGCTGTGTCTGTATATATCATTACTGTTGGAACAAAACTATTATTATTTCTTACATAATTTGAAAATGCCAGTGGTGTCAGTTGACTTAGAATCTCATTGCAGTAATTTATATCTCCTTCTCTCTAACAACTCCAACATTCCCTCTTGTAAAGTTTTCTTCAGAGGCACAAGGTTTTACTCTGTGAAGAGATGTGTTTTATGACTGAAAAGCCCCTTTACACAGTCGTTTTTTAAACCAAAGCTCTACAAGCGTCCGTATTGTGACAGGAAGGTAATAATTGGATGCACTTTGATACGGGGAAATAAACAGAGCCACCCCTAGCGACATGAGCTGCAGACGGTGGTGTGTGTGATGGCTGAGCAAACCAGTGGAGAGATGTCTACACAGGCTGTGCTGTAAAAAAAGGCCACAGGAGCCTGCACAGGGGAGCTGCTAATCACATGGCTTAATAAGCTGTTCCTGTACCCATAGAGCTCCCTGAGACTGCCATTCACTGTCTCAGCCACATCGCCCAGGTCTCATTAATCACTACTGCGTATGTGTGTCTGTCTCTGTGCGTACATGTGTGTGTGTGTGTGTGTGTGTGTGTGTGTGTGTGTGTGTGCGCGCAGAGAGATAAAGTGCAGCAGTATAAATGTCTTCATGGGTACAATAGTGTTGAAGTGAGAGTAGATTCTGATGATGTGTGTGTGTCAGTGTGTCTTCTTGTCTGGAAGAGAGAGACAGAGAAAGAGAGAGAGAGAGAGAGTGCAAAGCATTTCTTTTTCACATCCTCTGTAACAACTGGGTAGTGGGTGGACAGCACACTCTGACAGCGAATCTCATACCACCACCGTCTCTCTCTCTCTCTCTCTCTCACACACACACACACACACACACACACACACACACACATGCTCTCTTGCAAGGCCCATCATTAGGGAGTGAGAGAGTATGGGGGGGCTTTCTTGGAAGCGAATCGGCTCTGAGTGGAGCCTGTAAAATGGAGAAAAAGGGAAAAAAAATCACAATTATCTCTCTAGCAGCCAGGCAAGAAACACTCGGATCCAAGAAAAGATCGCAGCGGCATTTACATACAAGAAAAAACTTTACCATGCAGCATACAGGGCTAATGAGGAAACAGATATTAGCCAAAAAAACCACTATTTTTTACATCCTTAATGCAACTTAGCACCAAAACAGTTCCCTTTTTGTATATCTGACATACACAAGATGTTGGTTGTGAGAACAAGGCAGGTGTAGAGTCTCATATAAGTGACGAGAAAGAAGGAAAGATATTTAGCAATACTTAGGCTGCGAATGGATAAAATACCTGAATGACAGAAATTGTACTGTCATAATATATTTTGTTCACATGGAACCAGTGTACATATTTAAATCAAGTAAATTCAAACCAACCCTTTTTTTCTGGGAGTAAAACATTGTCACTGCTGGAACCAAACCCGGTATCTCCAAAAAAAACAGAAGCAAAAAACATTCTTACCTTTTGAGATATCAAGATGTATCAAGAAGTCATTTTTGATTATTTCTGTTGATCTATTCATCATGAAATGCTGACAAAATTGTAACAAATGTTTATGTTTATGATTAAATCCTAGGTGGAAGTAAAAGTTCAGTCGCATTAAAAGATACTGTTGGAACCATGCCTCCAGCATATGATTTATATATAAGAAGAGGCTGTATGGCTGTAGGAGGGGTGAGAACTCGATGAACTTTGGCTGGAATTCTGAAGAACTTCTGTATGAGCGGGAGGGCCGGACATCCTTTCATGGACAGAGCAGAGAAAGGACTGAGAAAAAGAGAGGAGATGGGTTGGGGGGATAATTTTGTCATAGGGAACAACTGAGTTTCACCACACAGTTTGTTAATATTTCAAACATCTGTAGATAATCTCTAGTTGTCTAAAGTTTACTACACAAAAATGATTTATTATCTCAAAACAGGGAAATATAACACAACAGACAAGAACAGGCAGGGAACACTGTGATCCAGAATGCAGCACCATTTATATACACATTTATATACAAGGAGCTTAACAAGTAGTGTCACTTTCAACATAAAACTGCAATCATTTTTAACAGCCTAAAACTAATGCAGCTTAATATGAAAACAGTTTCAATATCAGAGATCATCCTGTGTACACAAGACACAAACGTGATGTTAGATGTGAGAACATGGCATGACCGAGGGCAACAGACCAGCTCATTTTGAGGGGCTTCATCTCACCCAAGTTGACCCATGCTGCCCACGGGGTGAGGATGAGTTGAGCCGAGGCCGACCCTGAGCAATGATGGAGGCCATTTAAACACAATTATATAGGCCGCCCAGGACTGCACCTATACAGTCTGAGGTCAAAGGGCAGGGCATGGAGCCCCCTATGGGATCTGTCAGTGCATGTGTCTGCGACTGGCCACTGAGGATATGTTATCATTTTGGAGTTCACCAGTAGCCCTGTGTCGAGACTTAAGTGTTCTCAAAACTCACTCATATCACAAACTCTGGAGTTTCATAAATGTTTTGTCTTACATTTTTCTCCCAAAATAACACCATGTTGGCTGAGATGTTGGTGTAGTAGTAAGAATAGAAATATTTCATGCAAGCTAATAATGAGACCGACAGCTCCACCAGAAAAAAAACATGTAAACCAGTTCTCTCAAGTGTGGTATTCAAGTGGCTTTAGCCTACAATTTTAGAAGCTGGTGTTGTTATATTAATGTTATACACAGTTACAGTTGCGGTCAGAACAAAATTTCCAAAGAAATATCTAAAATAGTAACTTTACAGAAGAGGAAAAAAAGACATCTAATGTCACAAGATTTTATTCTAAGCTATTTTAGGCCAACTCAGTTGGACTGGTCATCGTGAATTTTTGACACTGTAAAATGTAGCTGGAATTTTCAAATTATGTAAAAAATTAAGAAATGACAAAAATTTACAAGATTTTGTACAGTTTTGTAAAGTTCATATTTTTGCAACTCCACAATTCAGAGGTTCCAGTGAAATTCACTTAATGAACAGCCTTAATGAATCTCAGCACCAAAACAATTTCACTTTTAAAGACGTCGTCCTGAGCAAACTTGATATCTCAATAATTGCATGACTTCTTTGTATAATGTTGTCTTATTCCAGACCTGTACCAGAAGATAATTAACAGCATAAGATGAGAAAGGATGAGTAATTGAGCTATCATGGGAAGCACACAGGGTCTTGAGATGTTGAAACTGTGTGAATTTGATTGATTTCACTGCACACTCATGCCACCCAGTTCTTCTAATAATAGCACCGAGATTAATTTCACCTCCGCTCCGAGCCTAAAATATTCATAGTGGAACATTACGTATGGAATGAATATCTGAGATTGCAGTATGTGAGATTAGTCTGCACCACACATGCCATACAGTACATAAATATTTTAAATCATGTTTAATATTTCAAAATACATTTTAAATTACTTGAAAGATAAATTGACCATAACTTTATACTTATATTTTTTAGATTTTTAGAAAAGTGAAACTTTTTTAATGTGCCCTCACTAATTCTGAAGAAGCTCAGAACAGACATGCAAACTTCAGGCCAAAATGTGCCCGTCAGCACAGAACCCTTCATTGTTTCTGTTAAAGAGAACATCCAACCTCATTTCCTGCTGGTCTCCACCACAGTATATAAGGAAAATGTGTACAGCCAGCAGACAAAAGCCTCAAAAGCTACTTTCCAGAAATCCCAGAAAGGAGCTCCAGTAAGTGTCACTGTGAGCAACACTGGCAGGAGAACCCTCAAAGAGCATGAAGAAGAGAAACTCAGAAACAAATGAGGAAACTGTCAGAAAAATCACCTGCTGGACCACTGATTGTGTAGGATGCATGCAGGATGTTGGCTATGAGGACATAAAGTTCAGCATGAGCGTAAAGCAGAATTACAACTCCTAGAAACAGGCGAGGAGTTCATGCAGGTGTAGACACAATAGAAGTTTGAGAGGGATGTGAAAAGACTATTTATTAACATCTCCTGGGTTTCCAGGTGAGGCTTTTCATAGCGTGTGTGTACCAAAGGCAGGTCATAGTGACCAGGAAGGAGGTAGGGATATTTATGACCATTAGAAAAGAAAACCACAGGGTCCACCGAGTCCACACTTGTCTACAAATTAGTCTTCTACTAACCTCCAAATAATAAAAAGTGATGATATTCACAGAAATATGACCACAGAGATAGCAGCAGGGCAACTCTCGAAAGCACGAGAAGAAACACTGAAAGAAAACAAAACTCATCCCCTTCTGGGGTGTGCCAGATCTAGGACAAGTTTACAAAGAGGAACCATCATAAAGGAAGGATCCATGAGATAAACTGCTGACCAGTAAATGTTAAAACTATTGGAAAGCTGACAAATGAATGTTAAAACTATCGGAAAACTGACAAGCGAATATTAAAACTATCGGAAAGATGATGGAACAAAGGTCATTCTAATAACAGATCATTTCAGACACGAACACAGAGCTGCAAACTGCACCCCTTTGGTCCTCAGATAGCCTGGATTCACCTGGATAAAGATTCTACACTGCAAAAAATGACATTTTATTAAGTGAAAACATCTTAAAAATATCTG
>JBBPCZ010000148.1:20237910-20262454 GCA_037974445.1 Brycinus macrolepidotus | reverse complement strand
CCTGGATTCACCTGGATAAAGATTCTACACTGCAAAAAATGACATTTTATTAAGTGAAAACATCTTAAAAATATCTGTGAGATTCCTAAGAATATTGCAGTGTTGCTCAATTTATTTCTTGATGTTTTACTTGGTTAGACAGTAATTTTATTTAGTTTTATTCAATTGGCAGACAGTTTTGCTTAGTTCAATAATATAGATACTTTTGATTATTTCAAGGAGTACTGCTTGAGGCAAGCAAATTCTCATGCAAATGGAATGAGATCATTTCACTGGGTAAAAATATCTGAAAAGTATTGAAATACTTGATTTTTGCAGTGCACAAGGTGCTGGATGCCTCATTCAGGAGACACTATGCAGACACTATTTCATTGCATAACTGTTATGAACTGAAAGACTGCAAAATGGATGACTGCCCAGTCTTGATGTGAACGGTCCTTCCCACTTCATTCTAACTGTGCAGTGGACGGATGGTGCAGGCCACTGAAGCAATGCAAATTCACTGCCATGTTCCTGGAAGCATTTGGTGCGTATTATCATGCTGAAAGTGTCTGTTCAGGTGTGGATAAACTGTAGCAATGAAGGAATGAGTTTTGTCAGAAGCGATGTTCAGTTATGCTTCACTCTTCAGGGGGTATCGCGGGCAATAATGTGTGCCAGGAGCAAATTTCCCACACATCACAGCACCACCACTGGTTTAGACTGTTGATTCCATGGATCCCATGCAAGAAAGGAATTTCACTTTATCCAACCAGGTAACATTTTTCCCCAGTATTTTTTTTTTTTGCTTTAGTGCCCACAAGACACATGAGAAGCATCGGGCCTTTAGATTAAAGTAATGTTAAAGAATCCTTGCACAGATTATTATTATTAGTAGTAGTAGTAGTTACTTTTACAAACTACATCAACAAGCACATATGCAGTACTGTACCAAAGGATTAGGTACCTGATAAAATTATATGTAAAGCTATTTATTAGGGATGTAAGCATGCATTTGAAGAAAAAAAACACTGACAGTAGAGTAAATACAAATATGTGATTTGATCTGTATAGAAATGATTGGATGTATTTGAACATAACTATATCCAAACCATTCTGAAAGCACAGTACTGATGGATATCATCCAGTACCTAGTTAATTCTACCAGCCCCTCTTTAAATTAAATCAGGTGCTGCTGATGGACTTGAACAAGTCCATGTGATGGATGGAGAGCACCAAGAAGTCAGGAACCAAATTTGTGTTCTTTAAACTGTTTTCCACTGACCAAGACATTTCCTCTTAACAAGGCATTCAAGTTTTTTAAAACTGGAAATTCTCAATTCTCTCCAAATTCTCCAATGATCAAAACTCCATTTTAATGTATTTATATTTTTTCATATTTATTATAATGGTATTTAGTGTCTCAGTTGCCAAGGATGCAATTGCTGCTTAATTCCTTCACTGTCCCAGACTTTTGCACAGCACTTTACGTGCACAGTTCAAACATAAATCAAGTTTTGTACTGAGTTCATCTTTAAATTACAGTCAACCACACATGCACTTTTTATATCCACACTTCTAGACAGTCTTTTGTATGTTTTTCAGAACTGGCTGCTCTGTTTGGCTCCTCTCCTCACACAGGGCACTCTCCTCTCAAGTACTGCTGTTCTGGTGAAGGTGGACCATTCATTTTCTATGATAACATGTTATTTTTCAAACTGCACCTGTCTGAGGGCGCAGCTTACCACCTGATATGTTGCTCCATTCATTGTAATTCATGCACTGTTTCCAAACATTCTCTCTCCGGGGTGAAGGAAGAGAAGAAAAGCAGTGGAGGAAAATGTCTAATTCATGTAAATGTAACACATTTCACTTGGCTGCTGCTCCTTGCTTCCTCAGTCTCCTCTGCCCCAACCCCAGGAAGGCAGTCCGTCCGGTAAAAGCCAGCCGTGGAAAGCAAAGCACTAACCCCTGAGACAGAGAGGCTTGATAATGATCCCAAGACACACCGCACACATGGGGGCAGAGCGAGGTGAACTCACACCCGAACTCTCACCCGTGGTATTTTTGTACCATGCTTTCGCCTATAAAAAAAGACAAAGAGAGAGAAGTCTATTTCGAAAGCAAACTCCCACACCTCGAGGACCTGTCAACGACTGTCTGCTATTGAGCTCTAGCACTATATCAAGCTAATGGGGGGGAAAGTGGGTCATCATGAATTATTCACAAGCTTCCTCCATCTAAAAGGAGACATTTTCAATATGGCTTATGGAAATACTGTATAATAGGTCTGGAAACTGTGGTGTAGATAAGGCCAATTATGAATCAAGCATAATCATTAGTTCGAACTGCACCGATATTCGACCACATATCGATTTTAAGATGGTCGCAATAAGCTATACGCAATTAAAAGAGCCCCTGCCTCTTCCTCATACTGGCAAAATAACTCATTAATTTCTCTGAAATGAGAGAAGCTGTCACCTTCGTCTGCAAGGATTACTCTACGCCACCTCTGCACCTCAGGCCGTCATCCAGGGAAACAGGCTGGTGTAAGGAGGAGTGACATTTCCAGTCAGGTTTTCTCCCCTCCACTGTCTCCTCCTGGGCATGATGCTGACATTTAATTAGTAGTAGAATGGAGACAGTACTCCAGATTGAGCTTGTACTAACTCTGACCTTTTCAGCCCTTTGCTCTGCTCTGTCATTAGAATACCATCCCCCCAGAAAAACACTCTCACGATAAGAATGCCAAATCATCTGCCTCAGCGCAGAAAGAGTGGCTCAATTTAAAACGGGGGCCATTAAACCTGCAGAAGTCCATTTAGTGTCTTCTCCAGTGCCCTCTCATATACATACTTACCCTCTCATATCCCATCCATACTGCTCTATAGCAGGAGTTGCACAACTTTTGATTCTTACTAGCCAACGAAGAATTTAAAAAGTGGTCAAGCAATGGTCTAGCCATCATTAAAAAGTGTTCTTGTGCTTAGGCATCAGTGAAAAGCATTTGGTTTGCAATTTGCTGCTAAGGTCAAGCAGCAGATGCAGCATGTTGAGGTGTGAGGTACGCACTGCAGTAGAGTTTTTGTTCTATTTCAGGTGGTCTTAAGCTCAGACAGTCTGTTCACAAAGCTACACAGTCCACCTAATGCAAACTGCATACTAAAATCACCACTTCTCTTTTACAGTTATCCTCGCTTCAGTGCAACACGTTTATAAGTTCAGTGGGAAACAAATAACCTAAACCTAGGTTGTCATTTCTACACAGCAAAGAGTTTTGAGCCTTTCAAAGTTGCTAGACTGAACCATTTCAAATCATTCTGCTTTAAAATTTGATGGTTTGCCGTTACTCAAGTACAGCTTTCTTGTTAAAACAGGCAGTTCTTAAAACCTTTACTGAATGTTCTGACTGAGGATGCACTGCTGTTTTTTTCTGCTGAATTTCAAACATTGGCCTCAACTAGTCAACTTCTGCTCACAGTACTGAGCAGTGGGTTTATTTTTTTACCGGTCTATGCAACCCATACTCTATAGCAGTCTTATAAAAGGAAGAACGGATCCTTATAAAAGGATTGTTTGCTTGGTCAGTCTTTTTATGGGACACCTTTGCCACAGTTCTTTAAAGAGCCATCAAAGAGTGGTTCCCCCCTGTAAGGATACCCTGACCAAAAGAAGCGTCACTTTTCCCAATACATCATGGCAGCAGGCTTATAATAATGCACTGTCCTGCAGAGAAAA
Organism: Brycinus macrolepidotus; assembly: GCA_037974445.1. Lineage (NCBI taxonomy): Eukaryota > Metazoa > Chordata > Actinopteri > Characiformes > Alestidae > Brycinus > Brycinus macrolepidotus. The sequence goes on along the minus strand of JBBPCZ010000148.1, from coordinate 20,258,737 downwards.
CATAAATATTACATTCAAACAGGTTTATGATTAATCACCTTTGGATTTGAGCCAGCAATGTTGTTATTACTGGTGTGAGAACCTTTATTGTTCTCACACCAGTACCTTTACCTTCAAAGGTCATTATCTCAGCATCCAGAAATGATGCCAGTGTTGGCATGCCTCATTCTGTTCTCTGAATGGCAAAGAACCCTGGGGAAACATTCAGGGTGAATGATTCAGTCCTCCGTGTACAAGTGCTTTCATCACTATCAAGAACTGTTTAAAAGCCCTTTAAGAACCTCTTAAGAATGCAGATTTCAAACAAGCAAAGAAGTTGCGGAAAATTGGAATTATGGCGCAGGCTGTTGCTTAATTTCAAAAAGATCCCAGTGTCCAAATATGAAGCCCATCTGCTCCCATTATCTCTAAACAATTGAGTTGATTCGTTATTTTCTACCATGTGCAAGTGAGTGCAGGAAGATTCTTATGAGATAAGCTAATCAGAAGACAAACAAGTCCAGATGACCATACCCCTGGTACTTTCACATTGTTACATCATCCATTTCCATCATTTATTTTAGCAGAAAAGTAGCCAGGTGGATCAGGCATTACTGTACTTGTCCTCAGCCAGTGGCAGAAAAAGCCTGCTCAATTTTGTCCAGTTTGAATCAATTTTGGGTATTCTGTCACCAGAGATCTCCCATTGTCCCCTGTGTGATGGATATGTCCCTGTGAATAAAAGATATGAACCTGATAGCACAGTATGTTTTTATGTTCCTCGAGCATCACCTAAAAATGCTCTCCCTGCCCTGGGTTATTCATCAGTCCTTAGAAGCATGACCCCAATACCAAAGACCATAGAGACTTGGCATGGTCTTGGCAGCTGAAAGTACCCAGATGTCCCTGCAATATTGGGCTGTGGTCCAACTTGTCGGAGAGGCCTGAAATACTTTTTTTGCCTACAGATGGAGAGAAAGAAGCAAAAAAAGGAAACAGCAGCAGGAGAAGGAGGCAGAATGTAGAAAGAGAAAGCAGTGGAAGCAGAAAGGATGTTAAGTGGATAGAGGCAGCAGAGAGAGAGAGAGAGAGAAAGAGAGAGAGAGAGAGAACAGCTTGCAGGCTTGCAGGTAAAGGGTCAGGCTCTCAAAGCTCTGTGGCTCAACACAGGCAGTAAAAGGTCTGTGAAAGGGACGGTGTCTGACTTTGACAGCTAGACAGAGTAGACAGGACCAAAAAGAAGACAAAAGCAGTCAAGAGGCAAGGGTGCTAACCGACCTACAGGGACTTTGTGTGTGTGTGTGTGTGTGTGTGTGTGTGTGTGTGTGTGCGTGTGTGTGTGTGTGCGTGTGTGTGTATGAGACATGCAAGTGAGTCGGGATGCTGCACATATGGTGGCGGGTGTCATGGTTCCTGTCCCTGGTGCTGAGAGGAGGCCATACGCCCCTGCAGCACGTCTGTCTGCCCAACCATGGACCGCCATTATCTGCATAATTTAACTAGTAGGACCCGCCAGCCCGCTCAATGAGCCATGTGTTCCCAGACAAATGGAGAGCCATGATGGAGGTGCTTATAACAGCTTCAGCACCACAGGGCAGCAGGAGAATCTTCAGGAATTTTCTGAGAGTTATTGCGGATATCTTTCACCACCAGTATCCACCTAGAGCACATACACAAGCACCTCTGCTCCCTTGAAGCAACTTTCATGGTAACATGGAAGAAAGAAGCATGAGAAAATTTAGGGCAGCAGGAGAAACTCCAGGAACCTGGTGAAAGTTATTACGGATATAATTCAGTCCAAAAATCCAGCTAGTGCACATACACAAACATCTTTGCTCCCTTAAAGCAAATGAAGTTTAAGGAGACAACAAGGGCAGATATTACTGGCTGTGTATGGAATATTTGTGGAACATATGTGGCTTTTTTTAAAGGAGGAGCCCTTTAGAACCTTTTAGGCCTTCAGAGAAAACTTAATGAACAAAAATACATGTTTACTACATGCCGTTCAACTGAGCTCTGCCATTTTTTAGGCCTTTAGGACCTGAATAGGTGGCTTTACACATCAGATTAAGACCATGATTGGGATCAACCAATCATGTTTTGATTTACAGTGAGTGGGACCAATTTTAAAAGAAAAACGCTACCTTTTAGGCCTTTTGGAAGTCCAAGATACAGTCATGACAAGTATGAGTTGTGGTCTAGCCAGGCTTCAGTCAGTTGTTAGAAATGGAAAACAGGGACAGCAGCTCTATCCTAGGGCTCTTTACTGAAAGAGTCACTGCAAAACAGCTACATACAAGGTAATAAACATTTTTTTTTTTTTTTTTTACAAGCTTCAAATGTGCATGTTCAATCTGAAATGCCCCCAAAAGTGGTAAATGTAAAGCTACTAATATTACAACACTGTGGCTTTTTTTCATACAGTTTTGACATTTATGACCTTAAATGAAGGCCTAGCTCTAACAGCCATGGTTTGCCACTGCTTTTAAGAAGTGGTCATTGAGGAAAAGAGCAGTTTTGAGACAAAGCTGATTTTTAAAGCTGTCTAGGCAACTAGCATAGTTTGAATAAAACTATCCCCTTTAAAAGTTTCAAGATCTTGAATATTCCTGGACTTTTGCGCCGAGATATCGTTAGGCGTGTCTCAGTAAAGCATCAAAGACAACCCTTGAAATAAACACTGAAAGTCAAGAGCATTCAGAACTATTCAGCATTGCCACCTTTTCATTATCCTCTCATCATCGTTCCTCAATTTTTCATCCGTTTCCAGCCCTCTCATTTCCTCTCACCTTTCCTCCCCTTCTCCCACTCTCTCTCCTTCACTCCCTCCACTCCTTCGTCTTTATCTTACTTTTTCCCCCTCGCTCACTTTCTCCCCCTCTCTTTACTTCTGACACCTAAATCATGGCACAGGATCTGACAAAATGATGAAAAAAAAACAGCACCCCCATCATTAAGCCCATCAAAAGCACCGGGCTACAGTGTGTAGACAGCCTCTCTGGTGCCCCCCTCTCAGCCCCCCACACTCCACTCTCCAGCGGCACACTCAACCAAAGGAAGAAAATCAAAATGGCGGGGGAAAAATATTCCCCACACTGCGCTGAAGGGAGGCTTTTTCTGGTGTGATGTGGAAATACAAATTGCCCCAGCTAGCTTCCCCCCTGTGTAAATATTGGTGCTCATTAAAAAAGAGGGAGATTATTAATAGTGAGCAGGAGAGGAATAGTGAGGACACACAGGCTCCTCAGATTAATAAAAGAGAAAACCTCCAGAAACCCCGGCTCGATAAAACTGAAGAAATCTTAAGGGTTTTCATCAAAGAGGCTGAGATGTCTGCGGGAACAGATATAGCTAGAAAAAGCTATTAAACAACCAGGAGAACTGTGTTTATCTTGGAAAAAAATGATCTTGAGTCGTCAAGAAGGAATTCAGAAGGTCTCAAGTTCTGCCAAAATGTTTGTTGTTGCGTGAGCACTTAATCACTCACAAATCCTGCTTCGGCTGAAGAAAATATCCACGTCAAATGTGAGATGGTTTGCAGCTGAAGAGATATAAGTTTGGTGTGTATGTACAGTTGTGTGCATAAGACATAAACTATTCTTTTGTTTATTTGCTTTTCTGTGAAAACAGCCAATAAGTACAAAGTGTTCATTTTTCAGTTTCAGTAAAAACATACAAACCATTTACTTTACAGAGCGTTACACAGAAGAATCCAACACTGAGTGTAATACTAAATCTACCAATAGCTCCACCACTGCTTCAGATGTGGAAAAGATCCACAGGTGTTTCAGTCCATCCTTCCATGCAGACGATTCAACACAGAGGGTCTGAAAGGATAAACTAACTGGATTGTCTGAGATGTGGAGGAAGGTTTTATGGGATAATGAGTGTAAAATTGTAATTATGATTACTTAGACAGTGAGAACAAGAAAATGCAGCCAACTTCTAAGACTGAACTTCAGATGTTTGCAACAAATGTGGAAAAACTGAAAGCGAGACTCCTGAAAAGAATGGAAGCTGTAATAAAGGTAAATGGTGGGTAGACTAAATACTGAACATTGATATTATGTTTAAGATTCAAGTTTCAAAATTCTTTATTTGTCACATGCATAGCCATACAAGTACAACACACAGTGAAATGTATCCTGAACCGCTCCTTTTTGACTTTGCAAACATGATGAACAATAAGTAAATTTTAAATTAAAAATCTGGAAATTTTCTGAAACACAAATAAAAATAAAGAAATGAGTACAAGTAGATATAAGTATAAATGTAGGTACAATTTTAAATTTTAAAAATATAAATCTGAAATTTTCTAAAAACACAAATCTAAAGTAGATAACTTAAACTTAACTTATTAAGTTATGAGTAAAACTTTGCTGTGCTTTGTTTCTATTGGATAGTTCTTGAATGACCTGTTCTGACAACACAGTAGACTGCTGTCTGGGTATTTAGCACACATACACTGCAGTCTGTACACGTCACATGGTAAAGAGCATGAGTAATTTTACACTATTATACTATTATGGGTAGATCAGTTTAGGTCAGACAGTAATGGTTGTCTGTGCCAGAATGTGTGCACAGTCAGTTGGAAAGTTATAAAAGCACTTAAGGGTATTATTTAGTTATATATTTATTTTACATATTTGGTGAACCGTATAGGACAGTGCACCCCTTTGGTCAAAAAAGCTGAAGGAGGGGTCATACATAGCAAAGAGCCTACTCAGTTTGAGCTTTATGCACGTTTGCATAAATAGCATTTGCAAATTCATACATGAATAATAAAAGCAACCCCCTAACATCTACCCTTTGGTCAAAACCAAGGCCTGTATGATGATAGAGGTCAATAAAGGCAGACATGACTTACACAGGGTACACAATGACCTCTGAATACTGAATATTGATGCCATAATGCAGAGGATAACACTGATCACCCATAACATTGACACCACTGAGAGGTAAAGTGAATAACATTGATTTTGTCATTACAGTGGCACCTGTCAGAGGGTGGGATCTTTTAGACAGAAAGTGAACACTGTGGAATTGCCAAGGATTGAATTCACAATCCCCCGATGATATTGACAATGTTTAGACAGTTGCACTATTCGGGAGTCCCCCTGATTCAGTCATTTTTAACCAAACTGCCACTTGTCCTGAACAGTTTTGATATTATTGTTTTATGTAAAGAGACACTCTATTGAAAATACAGATGGGTGAAATATTTAAGAAAAAAACAACATGAAGTACCTTGGTATGGTGTTGGGCCCCCATGAGCTACCAGCACAGCTTCGGAGAGTGTCATCTGACACATGTGTCCAAAATCACCCATAAATGTTCAACTGGTGGAGAAGAGGTGACTGTGAAGACCATAGCATTTGAATTTACATCATTTCATACTCAACAAATATTCAGTGACCCCTCATATTCTGTGGATGTGGGATGTGTCATCCTAGAAGAGACTACATCGATCAAGATAGGAATGTGATCAGTCGGAGAGACTTTGATTTGATTTGTATGGACCCTGACTCATCTGTCAATACAATTTTTTCCCAAATCTCTGTAGACCAGAGCTTGTGTTTTCAACACCACCAAACTCTTAAACAGCCTGTTCACATCCGGCATCGACATTCTCAGCCATTTGAAGAACAGCTACTCTTGAGTTTTTAAGTTGTTTCTGGCCATTTGAAAAGTCTTTGTAAATGAAACTCCTGTCATTTGTGGTCAGTAATGAATACTCTTTCAAAGTCACTTAGATCTTTCCTTCTAGAGGTCAGCTAGGCCTTTTATACATTTATACAATTTTATACATGCCACAGAGCACGGTAGGATGTTAATTGGTGAATTTTATCAAGCAGTACACCTGTTCTCCACTCATTTATTCAGTCGTCCACTTGAGGAATCCAACGGTATGTGTTCTGCAGTGCACTTCTGTCCTCTGCTATTTTCACAAAAGCTTTCTCTTCCTTTTTTTCCCCCAAAACACTACAAGCCTCTTTCTCCCACTCTCTCTTTGAGCTGACCCTCAGTGCTCCCCCCAGCCCTGATCTACCACAAAGGTCAAGCGCAGAGGAGAGGGAGGCATTAAAGATTCATAGCCTGCCTGCTTATATCTGTCACATATTAATGTGAGCAAAATGCATGGGCCTGCTGGGGATTGTAGGCTGTGTCACCACAGGTGGAAGCTTACTGGCAGAAATCAATAGAGCCACTTGTCCATATCTTACACAGGGTACCTAAAGGGAGAGAAAGAGAAAGAGAAAGAGGGGGAGGGGGAGAGAGTGAGAGACAGAAAGTGGGAGAGAGTAGAGAGAGAGAGAGACTCGACTGAGGAAGAGACATACAAGGAATTCTTATAGTGCAGGTTCAGTTTCTCCCTGATGTGCAGGCTAGCGAGGCGTTGGACCAAACCAACAGAGCAGACAGGACACACTGAGATCCAGACATCCTCACTGGACTCTCTGCGCTCTACTGGGTCCGTGAGAGGTGGTCTGAAGAATTTTACAGCTCTTCCACATTTTAGTTCTTAAAGGGCCCATATTGTGGAAAAAAAATATTTTGCTTTTCTTAAACCAACAGTTTGGAGTAGTGCAGAAACACTGTAAGCTAAAGTCTCAAAATGCTGTACCACTGATTCTCTAGTACATAAAGTCCATAGAGAATAGGCTGCATCATGTTTGTCATGTCACTTCAACCATACAGGTCAGCCAATCAGAACAGAAGCCATGTACATACATCTGTATGAATCTGTCATGTACTGACATCTATGTGCATGTGTATGTCTTAAAAGAAGAGTGTTAAAAACAACAATGCCATAAATGTAAATGTAAAATCTTAATGGATTAATTTCCCATTTGGATCAATGAAGTGATTTTATCTAATCTAATCTAATTTAATCTAATCCCAATCTATAGAATTTGGTTGGAAAATGACCATAAAAATGAATTACTTTGGGAACATAAAACCAACCACACATGCTAAACATGTATTCTAAAGGAAAAAATAAAAGATATATGTCTCTTTAAAGAGAGAAGCAAGAGGCTTTATCTTCATGATGTCAAAGGCTGAACATTCTATCTCTTCTGATCCTTTCACACCCGAAATATGAGCGCAGTGGGAGATTTTTGAGATGCATAGCTAGTTGGAATTGACAGAAATTGAAGCTGTTCTGATGGAAGGGTTTGTTTACTCTGGTCAAACAAAACTGTCAAAGCCTAACAAGAGATTAAATCATTGGATTGACAGGGTCACAGATGGCAGCTGGATGAGCTCCTGGTTGCCTATATGTCAGACACACAGAGGCGCCGATGTGCTGACACCGACCGCAGTGTCCTGAGAGCACAGGATGGAAATAAAGGCTGACGGAAAAGGTCTCTTCAATTCACTACCTGAAAGTGACTAAGAAAAACAGTTGGATTGAACCTTTTCCCCAGGGTGATTTATGAGGCTTCGTGTGGGTTTAGACATCCGGAGACAGTGTCATAAACATCTGTCTATAAATTTTAACTCAGCATGGCTTTCCATCACTTTATTCTGAATACAAAGAAAAGTTAACTTTTTTTAAAGAGGAACTATTGTCAGTTTTTTTATTTTAACAAAGTCCAAAGTGACCCAGTGTCATTCAGTCATTTTAGAGAAACTTACTTGTCACACTGGTAGTCATGGGAACTAAATGCTCAAAAGTTCAATGCCAATAAAAGCTAAAAGCATTGTAAGGCAAAATAGTCCCCAAAGACAACTTACTCTCTTCAGGTTTGCCACTATATTGCTATAGTACAATAATTGTACATCATCATTACATATAAAATCATGCAAGAACATTCACTGGTGGTTTTGGATAGTAAACAAAATAGCTATATATATCATAACCCCTGATTCCTATCACAGCCACAATAAAGAAAACTATGAAAGTGACCACTTTTGTAACATGTGAACACACCACAGTACAGCACACAATGTGAACAGCGTGAAATTCTCGTCTGCATTTAACCCATTCACCAAGTGAAGCGATGGTTAGCCAGCAACGTGGCGACCCGGGAGCAGTGTGTAGGGACGGTACCTTGCTCAAGGGTAACACTGGTAGTCCTGGGATATGAACCCACAACCTTTCGAATGCAGGGACAACTCCCTAACCACCAGGCCACCAGCTGTCAATGGCACCAGTCTGTACATTTCTTAGTAACGTACCATTTCACATTCGTACACTCAATACATTAATTTGTTTATATTGTGATTTAAATTTTTAAAAAACAGTAGAATTTTCCTTTAAATCATTTGATCCACATTGATGTTTAGTCAGGCTGGCAGTGTAGTCATTTCCCACTCCTGTATGTTATGGCAGGTTTTTGAGTGTTATTTTGTCAAATGTCACTCAGTGAAGTTCCCCCTTTTTAAAGGTAACTCCCTAACCACTAGGCCACCAGCTTCCCCACTTTGCACTTTGCATTTGGGAACAAATGCATTAAAATGAATAAAATGCAGATACTTTAGCACAGTAACCTGCAGCCTGTCTAATTTGACTGATATGATTCTGACATCACTGGACTTATTTACTTTTTAGCCCTGAAAAACTGCTTAAATAGTATGTTTCGGGTCAATGTTCTTCTGCATTTGAAATGCTATTTATTAAAGCATTAGTTTGAATCTTAGCAGTAAAATCTTCAGAATTAATCCTGCTGCTACGAGCAATGGTCATGTCATGAATGTGCATACGATCCTATAAACACATGAAATATGTGCACATTAACTGAAAATCACCCGTTGGAGAATAAGGAGAGAGAGAGAGAGAGAGAGAGAGAGAGAAGATCAGGGATGATCTCAGTGCTCACTTCTGTCCAAGTAGTCCCCCTGTAATGCTGACAGATATTCTAGCCAATCAATAGTAACCACATGTTAGACGCATCCCCCAACCAGAAACATTAGCAGTAACACCACGTCTGTGGAATGCAGACACTGATAAGAACTTTTGGGGTGTGGTCGAGCAGCTTCCCCCAAGAAAACGCCAGAGCAACTTTTCGCACTACAAATAATACAAAAAAAAGTGTAAAAGTTAGTTTTTTCTTTCTACAAACAAGCCAGTATGCACAACAGTAGTTAAATTTCACACTAAGTTCAAATTAAAGTAGAATATCGCCTCTACTTACAAACACAAAAATGTGGTTTATAAAAAGCTTAAAAAATTGTAACTAATATTAAATCATGATGTCCAGAAGAAAGAGGAACTGGAAAAATACAGTTTAAGCTACATCAATGTGCTTTTATGCATTTGTAACAAACTTGGTTCAAAATTGGAAGCTCTGGGTACTATGTGACCTTTTTTTTTTTGTCTTTTTTATCTTTGCGGAACATATTCAGCAGACAGCTTTTCCCTGATTTTGGCCAAGGCCCAGTGGATTTGGTGCTGTTCCAAAGCTGGAGTGCCTCAGCACTGCAGAGTTTGGTCATCTCACATACCAGATTCAGCTCATAGAGGGTTTTTAATTAGCTCAATCAAACAGAGGAAACACTGGACTGTTCGGTTTTGGTTTATGAGAAACAGCGTGAGATTTAGCACGCAGCGCTTTAAAAACAGCCTCTCAGCCCAGCCGCTAGCCTTGCGAGATGCAGAGGATCTGCGCGGTACAAACAGACACAATAAAATTGCATTTATCTGCAAAAAATAGTTTTTTTGTACAAAAACATGATGAGCAATGTGACTGTGTGTATTAGCTATAGTCACTGTAGAGCTGCCTGCCTCGCACTGATAGTGCTGGTGTCTGTAACACCTGTAGCTTCTGTTCATAAACGGCGCAAGTCTATTTTTGTGCTAGCAGTGCAGTTGTGAACAGTTCAGCTTAGATTTTGTTTATGCACACACTTATACAGAGCCTTGCATTTACTGGTGGGACATGTAAACTTTCACGAATACACATATACCGTCCCATACACACATACACTGTAAGTCCCAAAATATGAGAGCATCCTTACTAATTAGTAAATTTATACCTCTGAAGCAGCCTAAGGTCAACATGCAGAGCAGTTGAACTACATTCTCTGAGGTGACTGAGCTCCATTCAATACCCTTAGGATGAGTTGGAGTGGAATTGTGATCCAGAACTAATCATCCAACATCAGGATCTGACTCCTGTAGCTGAATGCAATCAAATTCTTACCGCAATGTTCCAACATCTAGTGCGAAGGCCTCCTAGAGGAGTAGAAGCTGCTACTGCAGCAAAGTTGGGACAAACTTTGTATTAATATCGATTTCAGAGTAAATGGACCCTGACATTTAAAAGTTTGGAATCACTTGCTTTTTAAAATATTTTTTGTTGTATTATTCAATAACATAAAAATAGATTGGCCTTTAGATTTCATCACATTTTAAAATTCAAGGCAGCTTGAATATTGAAAATAAATACATAATTTATGTATGACATATTGTGATAACATTTTATATGAATAATCATAGAATTTGTAATGTATTATTAAATAGACCCTGAAATAAAGGATGTATTTAATAATTGCTACTAATGACTTGAATCCCTTGGAGCAGCAGCATCACTTTCCAATCACTGAATAATTGTGCAGCTTTTAATGTGATTTATTTGTTAGTGATTTTTTTATCTATATGATTGTGATTCTAGGTGTGTGTGTGTTTGTGTGTGTGTGTGCATGGGAGTGTGTGTGTGTGTAAAAGTGCAGAGAAAGTGTGCAGTGTGAATGATGAGCATCCGGAGAGGCTGAAATGTCTAGACATGTCAGAGCAGAGACAGTTGAGTGTGGGGAAGTGTGATGGAGTGTGTGCGCATGTGCACGTGTGTGTGTGTGTGTGTGTGTGTGTCTGTGTGTGTGTGTGTGTGTGTGTATGTGTTTGTGTGTGTGTGAGAGTTAATGTTGCCCGCGGGGTGATGGAACAGCTCAGTTGTGCGTTGTGCATGTGTGTGAGTGGAGATGGGTGCACTGGAGTGCTTAATTGAGTGGGATCTGAGCCAGGCCTGGGCGCGAGTGGCCCTTTTACCTCTGCTTCGTCTTCTCCAGCAGCTCACTGTCTGCTGCAGTCACACACATGAACATTCTCACAGACACACAACTGCTGGAATGTGTGGAATCTATGTCTACAATAATATTAAACAGCTGTAGTTGCTGCATGTGTAGTTGATGCTGTATACTCTTAAAGTAAAGGTAGGTTCTTTGAAGTGATGCAATAGAAGAACCACATTTGCTTCTCTGAAGAACTTTTAATGGACCCTTTTTGTAAATGAGAGTCAAAAGAGTCTATGCATAGTGTAAAGGGAGCATATCACATTAGAATGCCTTTGCAGAGCTCTTACTAATGGTTTTCAAGCCAATACCTGGTAATTAACTGGTTGCTCATTACTTTTGTAATGAATCCTTAGAACCCTAGTCTAATATTGCGTTCGTATTTACATGAGACAGTGAGATATTGCTAGGGGACCCAGGCCTACTCAGATATATTATCACTTGAGATGTAAATGGTAACAAAATTCTGATTCAGATTTTTAAGCAATGTTTCCAATGAGAGCCTAAAGATTCACCATATATTACATTATAATGCCTTTGCAACACTCTTACATGGGGTTTTCAAGCTAAAAACTAGACTAACTTTCTATATAACACCAATCAGTTTGGTGTTATATAGAAACACTGTAAGCTAGTCTCAAAATACCATACCATTGATTCCCTAGTTCATAAAGTCCACGAAACCTGATGCGTTTCAGAGGAATATCTTTTTTTTGTTAACAAAGCCATCTAACTTAAGGCCTGAACCAGTGAAGAAACAGGTGCAGATGATTTCAGATTATCAGGACGGTGATCAGTATACTGGTGGTGCTGAATGCTGAGTGGTTTAATTTACGCCAAAGGTAAGACAGCTTGACAGGGATAAAATAATATTTTAATTTCCAAAAGAGGTATTAGATGCAAACTTGGCATATTTCAGCATGGTGTACAGTGTGCGTTTAAAAATATTGAGGAAATCGGACAAGTGGAGGACAAAAGAAGAGCTGGCAGGCCCAAAAAACTAAACGCAGCCAATGAACAGTATCTCAAGGTCACGTCCTTCAAAAATAAGAAAAATCCAGCAAAGACCTGACACAGGACCTGAGATGCATCTGGCCCTTCAGTTGATTCATCTACCGTTCACCAAATCCTGAAATGGTCTCAGTGGAAGTGTGGCTGTCAAAAAGCCATTCTTAAGAAAGGGAAACAGGGAGGAAAAGCTGACATATGCCAAATTACGCAAGAACTGGACTGAAAATCAGCCACAACAAGTCATATGGATTAATGAATCCAAATGTGAACATTGTTTAAAAACCTACTGAGGACTCATCTATTCAGAGAGCATCTCCTCTCCTGTCTTCTTGCACATAAAGATTTTAGCACTTAGAACTCTCCTCTGCTTCTCACACTGTCCTTAAACTTGAGTGTTTCTTCAAATTGTGAGTCACTTTGGTTAAAAAATCTGCCAAATGAATGTAATGTAATGAAATTTTCAGTTCAAATTGTCGTCAATACATACAGAGGAGATCAGAAGAGAGCTACTACAGTGAGAGTCTACAGCCATCTATAAAACATAGTAGAGGCTCTGGGATGATTTGGGGCTGCATGTCAGCCAGTGATGTTGGGGATCTCGTCAAAATTGATAGAGTTATGAACTCTGAAAAGTGCAGTCAGATTCTGATCCACCATGCAATACAATCTGGAAAGCATCCGATTGGCAACAGCTTTATTTGCCAGCCTGACAACGATCCCAAGCTCACTGCCAATGCAGTCAAAGCACACCTCGATAGAAAAAAAATCTTGATGGAACACTATTAGTCATGGATTGGCCTCCCCAAAGCCCAGATAACATCCAAAGAAGAGCTTTGGAATGTCCTACAAGAAGCCTGCAGAACTATTCCTGAAGACTCTTTAAGAAACTATAAGCAAGCTTGCCTATAAGAGTTCAGGCTGTTTTGAAGAATACCGGTGTTCAAAGTTTTAAAGCTTGTTTGAAATATACAAACTCTCTTTGTGTTACATACTGTATTTACATGTATGATTGTACATGTTGCAATAAGTCACTGAAGCTATTGTCTCATTTTCCTAGCAAAATATGAAGAAATGAGGGGTGACTAAAGATATTTGGACAGTACTGTATGTTGTCATATACTGTAATTTCTGGAGACCCTAGGCTGCTCAGATATGTCATCACTTGAGATGTCTATGGTAATGTAATTTTGATATTTTTCATGAATTTGGTCATTTTAGACATTTTTAATATTTTTTTCTCTTGTACAGACTACCAAAAGGTTATGCAGTGTGGTGACTAAGTCTGGGCTATTGGGTTATAGCTCTGGACCATTTCTAGGACTTAATAAAAAAAATAATAATATTCAGTACACTTTATATGGATAGATAAATGACACACTGTTACTTTAACTGACTGATTCTGGCCAAATGAAAGAAAAAACTGTCAAATTCTACTGCTGCCTGTCACTGTTTACTAGACTTGAGATGGGTTTTCTTTCTTGGTCTCCTTAACAAAGTTACTAGTTTGATAGCATAGAGACTGTGGAGAAAACAGATTTGGGTGGTTCAGCAAAATATGCCAGCTAGCTATTTATGTTTGACAAACGAAAGAGTATTTTCACACACATTTTTCATTAACCAGTCAGAGTATGAATCCAAAGCTGACAAATGGCAGCAGGTACAGCTTCTCAGAACGGCAAATAGAAATCACCTAATGTAACCTCCAAGTACCTCTGCAAGAACATAAAACCCACCATCGCTCCACAGGGTGTTTGGAGTGTTTCTGTAATGGTTCTAGATAGGTTAGCTAATACTGCCAGTGATATCTATCCAGCAGAAATATTACAACAGCAGACATGAGATGGTTTCTTATTATTATCAGTGGAGAGTTTTCCTTGTTGTTTTGCTCACAAAGCTCCTCACATAAACATGGAGGAGATACAAGTGTCTGAATTAGGCTAAACTCCTGGATTTCACTAATCCAAATGATCCCAATATATTTAAATGATAGCTTTCTAGCTATGTTGGACTACACTGACCAATTAGCTTTTAAAAATAACAAAAATACAATATCCCAGACGAAAGAAGTACAATGCTGTCAATATCACATGGAAAACTTTATTCTACACAATGTTATGCTGTTGCTTGATGGTCCTGGCTCATAATCACCTTCTTAATTCATGTTAATCCTTAGTTCAGTATATATGGTCAGTGAGAACTAATTGGTTATCTTTTGCTGATGCACAAGCAAGTACATTCAATATCAACCAACCAAAGTTTGTGCACAAGGTTATGGTATAATCACTGCTGATCAGAAGCAACTCAGATAGGGCTTCTCCTTATCTTTACTAAGAAATGTATTTTACAGTAATAATCAGATTTTGCACAGATTCGTCAAAGTTTTGCCATTTTAGACTGTCATTTTCTCAAGCAACTTCACATGAAGCCATCTAGGATGCTTTTCCAGCTGTCTTGAAGAAGTTCCACATATGGGCCCTGATGCTGCTGAAAACTACATGTTGAGGGGATATTTATGTATGATTTAAAATTTTATGTGCATTTATTTATATTTCTCTTGGAAACAAGCAGCCATTTCAGCATAACCTATTACATCAAATTGTGTTGAAGGTTCAGCATGTGGTGTCAGTCTGCATGAGCTCTTGTTTGTTTTTGTCAGAGAGAGGGTGAAGGACATTTCAATACTGGCCGCTGCATTACAGCAGCTTCAGCTCAGAGTGAAACCGAACAGATAAAATAGTAACAAATAAACTAAAAATCCACTATTTTCAGATTTCATTTTCCATTTTCCTTTGATTTCATATGTTACGTGGTAAATGTGGGCATTTGAATGCCCCCTTAAAGCTGCACATCCAAGCCAAGAACCATTAAAGAACCTTTTCTGAGAACCTTTTTTAAGAGTGTACTCTACAACTGCATAACAAGAATGTAGTTATAATACATTTTTATTGTATTTCAATAAATAAGTTAATTGAAATAAATATAAATAACGGCAGTATATTATGAATAGGCTTCAATGACAGTATATTATGAATGTCATCAATTAACTTCTTGTTCCTAAAAATCTACGCTATAACTTGTTATTCAATATCAACCAATATTCAACGGAATTGAACAAAATATTGACATGATTTCAAACTTGTGAACAATGGTGCAGACCAATGCTGTCCACACAAATACACACACAAGTCTGAGACATAAATTCAGAGCACAAACACACACTCACACACACACACACACACACACACACTGATACACACATCTGTCCGTCCATGGCCTGACACAGCTTGAGGGCAGAATGTGAGTAGAAATGGTGTGACAGGCTGATTGATGCGCCCAATCTGGCTCCATCACACACCGTTCGACACACACTGTCACTGTGAGGGGGCTCGCCCTGATTTGCCCAGGCTGCTGTGAGACAGCCAGAGCAATGGAGGGATACATGGAGAGAAGAGATAGGAAAAACATTAATGCAGCATTAAAAGAGCAGTGGGTGCTATCTGTGGAGCGTTAAAGAGAAAGTAGATAAAGAGAGGTGGGGCCAGCTTATCTCACCATAGAGGCTCAGTCTGATGGGTGTTAGATACTTTCTTACAGCACTTTCTACAACAGTTGCACAATATGGACACAATTCCAGTATTGCAATTATATGTCTACATATTGTTCTTGTGTTATACCATGACATGTATTAGCTCTTGAATCCTCTAACCATAAAAAGCAATCTTATTTTTTTGCATTTGTTTGTCCTTTAGGGCAATGATAACACTCACTACACAGTTCATTGCGTACATATACCAAACAGTACAAAGATAAGTGTTATTCAAGCTCAACCAGAAATTATATATAAATGATGGCTGTTAAAGTTAATGTGTTAATAGCATTAACACAATAAATTATTGATGCCACTAATTTTTTTGAATGCCATTAACACATTTTTCTAGTTTGACCCTTCAAACCATTCATAGCAATGCTGACTGAAGCCCAGCTGCTTGTGCGCTGTTGTAGTAACTTCTTATTCAAATACAGCTTTTTAATGTTTATTTAAAAGTTATATATTCAATACCCTCAGCAGACTGCGCTGGACACTTCTCTCAGGTCATCAGTGGATAAATCAACAAGCAGCAAACTAACAAAAGCAACAGCAAAATGGAAAACTTGAGTTCCCATTGAGAATCTCCATTGTAAAAAGAATCCACAAGCTGTATAGATGAAACTGACTAAGATTTAGAGAGCTATATTGTCATTACACAGGATACAATGAAATTGGTTTGCAATCTTAACAGCGCTACATACATAACAACCTAAAAATCTTAAACTGCTAAATATGTAAGTAGAGAAAAAGGTGTAGAGTAAAAAACAAACCACTGGCAGCAGGAATATTGCATTTTACAATATTGCACATTGAGTCACAAGTGATGATGGGGTACTTGTGACAAACCATTAGCAGCAGAAATATTGCTCTTTATGATATTGCACATTGCTCATTGAGTCACAATGGATGAGGAGTACAGGTAGTGTGATGAGTACAGATAAGATGCAGCAAACATTGTACAGTATAATGAAAGTGTCCATTACCACAGTATGTAGATGCAATTTCAGGTCCAGTCAGGCAGTGTCAGTGTAAGTGTTGGTGTGTAGTAGCATTCAGTCCTCTTATGGCTCTGAGAGGCTCTAGTAATTTGAGTATTTATATCATATAGGGTCAGTGATTCTAACTCTTCCTGGACTCTTGCCTCTTGCTCTCAGTCTCATTCATCTGAACAAGCATTGTCTAAATGTATTTATTACTTTCAGTTCAATAACAGTAATAGCGGCACAACTTTCTAAGCCCTCTCGCAGGGAGATTTGTAGATCTCGAGTTCGATCTCCGGTGATGTTGCACCCATCTGTGGCTGGGAGTCCAAGAGAGCATGACTGGCTTCACTCTCTCTCGGTGGATAGGAGGCCCCCTCATGCAATTACTCTCTCTGGGTGGATAGGATGCCCCCTCATGCAATTAACCCTATTACACATGTGTAGAAAAGATATTGTTACAGCAATCAAGATACATTTGTCCAGTTGCACAAAAACAAATCTGTGTTATTTGTAACGTTGTTCTATGCACTGTCAGCATGTAAAAACATGGTTATTAGAGACACTTAATATAAAGTTGGACTGATTTTTATTTTGTTTGTGTCATAAACTACCTTTTTGGTCAAGCTAACATATGAACAGAATCAATCGTCTTTTATTGTTACTCTGATAAACCTTGTCAAGCCCCTAGCAATCCGACTTGCGCTCTGAATGAGCTTGTGCGCTCACTCGGAAAATATCACACCCTGTTCCTCTTTTATATAGTGATAGAAAACACATGCATGCATCGTAACTCCTTTGGCCGCAGATGTAAAGGAGTTCATTGCCAAAATCTCTGATGTATCACCTGAGAGACGCTAGGTTTGATAGGATTAAAGCTTGGCTTCCATTATTTTGACCAAAAATAACTGGCATTTGCTGAATCGCATGAGTAAGTTAATTCATGCATACAGCATGCAGCTCAGAGTATGCAGTGATGAAATATCATGGTTACACATGAAAGCTTGTGCAGCCCCAGCGTCCACCTGTGTGGATATATCTGTAAACCAGCAGGCCTGCTGGTGAGGTTTCAGTGCAGTGACAGCTTGGACTGGACGTCTGCTCTGAGCATTTCCACTGGAGACTTTCTCCGTCCCTCTAAAGGAAGAATTAGTCACACTGTCTCCCTGAGCCTCTCCACACTGTTACAATCCCATTTCCTGTGAAAAAGACTGTGCTCGCCACACGTCTCGCCCATGTTACAGAAGAATCGAGGGAGTAAACAACACAGCAGCACAACGGGAGCGTTCAGAAAAGGTCACCGCTGGCACCGAAACAAAGAGTCTCTCTTATGCGTACTTTAAAACACTCTGATTCCTCATCATACCACACACAAAACACATCGCTAAAGGTTACCTGGAATGTCAGCGCGAAATGCGAAGAACTCCATGAGGAAATGTGGTCAAAAACATAGAAGAGCTAACAGATTTGAGTCACAGGCGACTGGAGGCGTACAGCGTATCCTTCAAGGACGACACCAGACACAAATCAGCGCTGCAGTTTGCAGGCAGTCAGAATGCATTTAAATGTAAACACAGTGCTCTCCCAAGTAATTCACCCTTTAGTTTAACAAACGAAATGTGCTGTTTCTAGTTTAATATTAGCTTTCTTTTTATATGTTTAATACATGATGAAAATAAAATGGAATGATAATGGAATCTTGTCTCATTTTGGTAAATGCAGACTGGGGTCACTAACACATCCCCTTTTTTTCGAAATCCAAAAAACTCCCACAATAGTAGGCTAACTCATTCTGGGTGCAGGTAGAGAGTCTTGCTCTTGTCTTCCGTCTCCTCCAACATTACTTTGCTCGGCAGTAGTGGCCACACAATACACACAGTGGTAGCAGCTGCTTAGTAGCTAGTCACTGCATCTCCTCCTCTTCTTTTTTGTTTTATGGCAGGTAAAAAAGGAGCAAAATCTCCTCCTACTATGTTGGAGTTTGAACCAGATAGCTACTGGAGCTGGATTATTTACATTATCATATGAGTATTATTAGCATAATATCAGTATTTCATTTTCTAACTCTCGTAGTTATCATCAATACTGTCAATATGTTTAAAAAGCATTTTGACTCCCTGAAGAACCTTTGGTAGCACTTAACCTGAACTCTGCTACATAACACTAACATTACCCACCATAAATATGTCATAGCAGAGGTCATGTGCTGTCATAAGCTGTTTATTGATATCATAAAATACCAGATGCTATAATGTCATGACATCAAACATTATACCATAGTTAATTCCGACCTCGCATTATGATTTCCCCGGATCTCTTTTAGTATCACGCCGCCTTCATCCACCAGCCTGTAAAAACAATCACAACAAAAGTTTACTACAAATAGCAAACCTGTTGAAAAAGAACTATAACAAATAGAAGCAGGTGATGACAACACAAAACAAAACCTCTGCTACTGTAATCCATTATTGATAGAGGCTCCATTTCTATTTTCAACATGGTGTGTCATTCTGATGTGACCTTGTATTGCAGTGAAGCCCGCTGCCCTTCATCAGACCACAGTTAAACTAGTCAAAAACTAATGAGGAGAAATTAATCCATGAGGGCATGGAGGGTAGGGATGTTTATACAGACATTTTTGATATAATGAGCATTTTAATCTGCTGTGAGCTACTGATCTTGAGTTTAAACATGCTATACACAAGTAAAATGTGGTTTTATAGCGGTATAAGTCCTATAGGTTTATGTTTCAACATGACAAGAAGACTTTTTTTCATAGCATTTATGTTCAGCAGCGCTATTTCTTTGCAGAGTGTAAATAAACTTTCATATTAATCATATTAATTTCACATTAAACTTTCATATTAATAAAAAGCTGTGGTATAATCACAATAATACACAGGGAGGAGCGCAGTACTGTGAGATATTGGCACTGGGAATGCTGCAGTCCTAGACACAAGGCCAAGTGCTGAGTGCCGTATATCATCAGTATAGCACGACCTTCAGTGCTATACTGAACCTTTTAATAGAAGGTCCCTGCAAAGAACCACTTTTGTAAATGAATATGATGAGAGTGTGAAAAACCATTCTAAAGTTTGAAGAACCTCTACACATTGCAAGCCTCTACATAATGCATTAATTAAGGAACTGTATGTCAAAGCCAAGAATCAGAATTTTTTTAGAGTGTATAAAATATTAAATAGTATTCTTCAGAAAACCAACCTCTATTAAAATACTTCTATATCACACTTGATCAATATCTAAATGATCAACTAAATGAACAGATGCCTCTCTTAAAGGAGGATCAACAAAAATGTTTACTGAATTCATTACGCTTTCTTCTGCAGGCTGCCAATTTCAAACCAACTCCGGCTGTTTTGGGGGGGATATATTTGGAACAACATTATGTTCCGTGCCACACACTGTTATTGCCAACTGTAATTCATAATTTGGAGGAAGCAGAAACTTGATTTGTGATGCTCTTGTTATGTGATGACAGCGAGAGCAACTGGAATGGGATGAAGGAATATTTCCATTTGAGCTTGTACACGGCAAGTACAAACATTTGTAGAAACCTGCTTTTCTAATGTTTGTTCTGAAATTAAGGGTATAAATAGGGTGATGCCCTCTCGTTGCTGTAGTAACAGCCCCTACTCTTCTGGGAAGGCTTTACACCAGATTTGGGAACATTGCTGTGAGGATTTGATTGCACTCTACCATGAAAGCATTAGTAAGGTCAGGTACTGAGGTTGGATGATTAGTCCTGGATCAAGCCACTCCAACTCATGCCAAATGCATTGGTTTGAGTGCCATTACTCCAGAGAATGCAGAAGCCCTTCTGGGGAGCTTTATGTAGCCCTCTAGTTGATGCCTGGCATTGGTGACCTTAGACTCGTGCATTCCCTCCTTTCTTAATGCTTTTCTATGAAGATTACAGTTGTGTATCCTCAACTGAACAATGGGTGCACCATAAAGTAGCTGAATTCACCAATTAGAAAGCCATCAGGACACTTTTGTACATATACAGTACTGTGCAAGTCTCGAGCCACCCTTTATTTCTTTATATTTTACTTCAAATCACCTTGTTGGTGCAAAAAGTTCCGTACTGAGTAGATTAAATTAAAGAAATGGAAACAAATGTTTTGCTGTGACAGGCTGAAAAGTGCCCATAGATGTAAGGTGTCTAGATAAAGGAGTTCCAACCACTCAGCATTCAGCACCACCAGTATACTGATCACCGCCTGATCATCTG
>JBBPCZ010000148.1:20226765-20237810 GCA_037974445.1 Brycinus macrolepidotus | reverse complement strand
TTCAGGAAGCCTGGAGAACTGTTCCTCAAGACTACATTAAAAATACAAGAAAGTCTGGATCTTTGGAAGCAAAATATACAGAAAAGAGGGGTGGCTCATGATTTTTACACAGTACTGTATTGTAAACACTGATATACTGGATTCCCTAACCTCTCTATATACATGCACTCAGCGTCCCATACCAAAAGTTACGAGCTCTAGGCTTGCAGCTGTGTCATCCCAGTTGCTTTCTTCTCTTTTAGCTTTTCTGTTTCTCTTTTTCACTCCCTGCCCTACACAATTGAGGACAAATCTGACACCTGAGTGGATTTTAATGATCTTTCTTCAGGTTTCATGGCTCATCCAAGCGTTCTAAACTGCACTCTGCGTCACTATTTGGGTGGGATCAAAGGTTATCCCCTCGCTGAGCCTGTTTCCATCTGAAAAGATAGAGATGAAAGAGAGGTCAGGGGGGTTTATCCAACACCCCCAAGCCTCCTTGTCTGGAGCTAAAATGGGTATCTCTCTCTCATACTTGCCAAGACTGAACCCATTCACTTTCTCTGAGTCACCTCTGCCTATATACTTATATATTATTAGATCACCATCTGGTCGTCCTCCGTATATTACCAGACATTCATCCATACATGCATAGCTTCAGCATGACCTCATTTTAGTATAATTTCAGCCTAAACTGGTTCGAAGAGACGCTTCAACTACTGTAGCTGTCAAAGCGATGCAATTATTTACAGTAACACCCTCCAGCAAGTTGCAATGGCTGTCAGATGGAGCTGTCTTTCCCTCCGTTGACATAAATACACTCAGTAAGCAAATGAGCTGTAGTGAGAAGCAACGATTCACATCTAGCGAAGGAGATCAGGTTCAAAAACCTCTTGAAAGCACTTTAGTTAAGGACAACGCTATACTGTAACACTTGAAATGCCTCCTACTATCAAATGAAATGTTTTTAAAGCGGTACGCACTCGAATCGCTTAATTGAAAAAAAGAAGAATAAAGAATCGCTCCTTTGTATATGATTTTAGTTTTATGAATAATTGGTTTGACCACTGTTATACTGCATGTCAAATTAGCTCAAGACTTTTAATGAAAACACCCAAAAAAAGAGAAGAATACCATGGCGGTAATTCCAGTGGGTCATAATCGTATAATCACATAATCATCGCCTTTTACACATCTAGAAGAATGGTATGAAAACCATGGGAGAAAAAAAGCAGTGATGGGTGAGTAGGTGCTGCATTGTATAAGTCATAGTGGGATGAGATTAGCTGTCAGTGACTCTGCTGATACTGAGGCAGCTTTGTGTTGCATCAGTCAACAATACAAATGTAAGAATAGAAATGTCAAAGCAAGTAAAGCAGTCCACAATAGAGCTAAGCAAACAGGAATAAATGAATCACAGGCATTGTCAAAACATTAGGTAGGTCAAAATCAACTGTTTCATGCATGATTAAGAAGCAAGAATGCACTAATCAGCCTGGAAGCAGCAAAAAAATGCATTTACAAATATGGTTCTTGGCTGACGCTCTTGCTTTTTTGATGTATAATGTGTCCATAGCTAGCAGTCCAGATATGTAAAATAGGTTAGAGTCCAAAGTATCTTCCAAAAGTGAGCAAGCTGGGACAACCCTAGGTTACATGAAAATACATTTCAGTTAATTAAATCTATAAATTCATTTACATCCAAAGATAATTCTATGCCAATAATAAATGAATGAATTGCCCTGAAATGTTTCAGTTTTGCTCCATCAGCAGTCAAATTTTATGTTGAGGTAAGAAGGATTGTATGTGCTGACTCTACTCTATTTGACTGAATGAAAGTGTGTGGCATAACTGAATTAAGTTCATACAGCAATTTATTTATTTATTTTTTTGTTATTGTACCTTTGAGCTTCCAAAACCCAGAGTCAGTGAAACCTAAAAGGAAAAACAGCAATAAGATATAGCAGAAGTGCAATACAGCAAAAAAAAAAAAAAACTTTCCAAAAGGGTTACATTAGTATTCATTTAAAGCGTCTGGCAGGCCACAAAACACCAAAGTAGTAGTGGATCACCGAAGAATACTTTCAATCATGGGAAAAAACTTCAAATCAACAACACTGCTCTAGATGTAGGTAGAGTCAAAGACAAGAAGGATATAGAAGAAGAAGTAACCTAGCAACAATAGGATTTAACACAGGATGCTTTTCTGCTGTATATTCAAAAACAAGTACCGACTCAATCCAGAAAGCAGTAGAACTTACACTTCAGGTTCTAGGCAATGCAAGAAAAGGCAAGGCAAGTTTATTTATATGGTACATTATCATGCACAGAGGATATTCAATGTGCTTTACAGAGATAAAAATAAGCAATAAAAGCAAAGCGGGCAATTAAAGTTAGGAAATAATCAATAGAGAATAAAAGTAAGAATTAAGGTACATTAACATGAGTTAAGTAAAAGTAAAGAAAACAACATAAAAGAATACAGATGAAAATGCATGGTTTTGTCTTCTTAAACTAACTTGCAGAAAAGAATGTCTTTAATTCTCCCTTAAAAGTATCAGAAGATGGGGCACGCCTAGCATCTTCTGGAAGGTAATACCAGCTATGGATTTCATAGTAAAACCATTACACCCTGCTTGGTTCTAAGATTTTAGACCAGCTGACCAGTTCTAGGAGGTCTGAAAAGTTCTACTAACATGGCTGCAATGCATTTTTGAACTTGAGCCATTCAGGGACTTAAACGCTAAAGGCAGTCTCTTAAAATCAATCCCATTACTGACTGGAAGGCAACACGTTGATCTGAGAATTGAAGTCACATTCCCTTTTCTGAGTTCTAAATGAGCACTCTGGCAGCAGCATTTTGAACAAGTTGCAGTGGCTTAAAGGACTTAATGGACAGACCAGAGAAAGGGCATTGTAGCAATTAAGTATCTCTCATGGGATAAAAGCATGAATAAGTTTCTCCAAGTCACTTTTTGACATCAAACCTGACTTTGAATATATATTTGAGATGATGAAATGCTGATTTGCTCACCGCTTTAATAAGATTCATTTATTCTAATTCATTTCCTGTCTGCTTTATCTAATAAGTGTCATTAATGATTTCATTGACTTTTTGGTAACTTAATACCTCTCTAAAATGTACACAGACTAAAGTAGTCAAGCAAAAAAAACTTTTTTTCCTCTTGAGAGTGTGAACCAATGCATTATCTATCTTGCTTGCCAAAGCTTAACACGAGATGAAATAATGTGGTGTGTTTTTCTGCACTCATACAGAAATCTCAATAATAACACTGGAACCATCAAATCTCCAGTAAATATGAACAAAAGCATTCTCTAGAGGCTACCATAAATGCTAATAGTGTTAAACTACTCTTTAGCAAACTCTTTACAAGATGATCATTCTTGAAATAGCAATTGACACAACAACATATTGTAGCTCATTCTGGTGCACATATTGGTCTTATAATAGTGCTTGGTGACCTTATCCTCAACCTAAAGAATTTGCTAAATTGTGAGTCTCTTCAGCTGCAAGCATTGCAAAAAACAGAGGAAAACACCCTCAAGGGACCCTAGTTCCTGCTGGTGTCACTCTGGAGCAGATACCAACACACATAAAACTATCAGCTGGACTGATGGCCAATGGAAAAATAACACAGTTGCATTTTTTGGTGCCACAGGTTCCAGTACTGTGCTGTGAAAAAATTCCCATTATAAAGCCTCTATATTCAGTATAGAACCAACACAATGTACGTGTCCACATACATTAAATGGAATCTTTTACAAGCTGCACAGTGATCCAGAATTGAAAACCCCAGCTCAGGCACACAGTGCTTTGATTTATAAAACATCTTTTTGAGAAAACAGACACAGTCTGTACTTCAAAACCTACCGCAGAGCCCCTTCAAGTATCAAAAGTGTACATGCCATCACACATTCACACAAACGCTTTGGTTTCTTACATTCTGTCGTAATGTGACACTTCAGCCAAGAAGTGTTGGCAAGAAAGACAGCCAAGAAAGTGTGCTTAGAATATGTGCTATAAATAGCCTGGCTCTCAGGGGCACAGGCAGTGTGTTGGGGACTGAATATCTTTATCAAAAGACCTGGGGACATATCCAGGTTAGGCTGATGTGACCAGGTCCAAAGACAAAACCGGAGGAAATGAGACAGCGGTTTCCTTTTTAACACCCAGCCATTTTGCCTAGGCTACATCTATAAATATCCTCCCACAATCAGAACTTTTTCCATAATGCCTTTCACTTTGCCAAGTAAATCTTTTGCCTTTCTTTCATTCTTTCTTTCTTGCTGTCGCATTGCCCCCAGACTGAGGAGGCTAATCCATTCCCTTTGAACAGGCTGAGCTGGATGGAGCGTTCGGTCAGGGAGTTCACTGACTGCTCTCTCTCTCCTCCTCCTTTGCTCTTATCTCCACATCCAGCAGGTCTGACACAGAGGGCCAAATAAGGGTGGCTCTGACTGCACAGGACCCCAAATACCTCCCCCCCGCCCCTTTTCCTCCTCTTTAGAGAGTTAAGACTATATACCTGCTACCGGTATCATATACCACGGCTCTGTTTTATTGCTACTGGTCCAATTATTTGATAGCAATCTAGTGATTATTTCCATTTATGTGCACATCTAGAGCACACGCTGTCCTCAGCGGAGGAATAAAGCACGCTGTTATTTACAAAGATTTCCCCTGTTAGCGTTATCAGTGTAATGAGCGCTTTATATAACTTGTCAAAATCTAGTCCTCGTTTAGGAAAATTACTGGAGCTAATGAAGAAGTTTTCATCAGCGAGTGGAGAGAGGTAGGTCAGAAGTCTACAAGTAGGGCACCACAAAGGGAAAATGTCCAAAAGCAATAAGTGAATTATTCATTAATGGCATGCCCTGCTATGACACCGGTGTTGAATGGTTCAGTGACAGCTGTTAGTGTAGTCAGTACACAGGGGCGTGCTTTTTTCACTGCAGGTTAGGGTAAAAATATTCACTCCTTCACAAATTCATTTCACAGCAAGTTTTGGCCTGTCTAGATGAGCACATTAAAAAAACAAAATATTACATTTTACTTTACATAATGCTTTTTTAAACCAAGGTTACAATAAGCTTTACAGACAATACCACCAACTTTTCAGACTTTCTACATGATTAAATATAACAAAGTCATACGGAGAGCTCTGAAATGTACTTTTCTAAAGAAACTTGCCCAATCAGAATTATGTACTGTGGTGCTGAATGGATCCAGACATCTGAAGAGTTTCAGGTTTCTAAAAGTTACATTATAAAGACTAAGTACATGAATTTGTTATGAATGCACTGTCTGATATCTTATATATTGTTCTGAGATCACTTTGAGTGAAATAGTACACACAATACCATTTTACCATTATCAGCACATAAAAACTCAAAAGACATAAGTAGGCCCACCGGTTGGTTTGGATAGAAAACAAAATGACTATATTTGTGTCCATTCACCACCACTGTAAAGAAATACAAGTCTGTGAGTTTGCATTGAACCATTTCACATCAAATCACTCTGAATGACTTTGTTTAAAGCTTAATGATTTAAATATGCTGAAATATTTGACATTAAACAAAATAAAGCAGAGAAAAAGACTGGAATGAAAGATAAAAGTAAGAAATACTGAAGGAGATAGCAAGAAAGTGCGGTAAAATACCAAGAGAGCGAAGAAAAAAGACTGAAAAATAAAAGGCAGTGTCTGATTCCAGGAAGGCATTGATTCTGTTCCAATTTAACATTAAACTTGACATAAAGTATGTTCATAAATGCCTAAAACACACTTAAAAATACAAACCACTTTTAAAATTGTGTTGTGATGATGCTTTTAAACAAGGAGACATCAAATATCACCCATTTTTTTCATCGTTTCGATAAGAGAAAAGCTGTAGCTTTTTCGTCATCAGTCACCAAATCCACTATCGATTATCAGAGTTATAGTAGTTTAGCCGGCTGTGTATCACAAGAAAGTGTATTGATCAGGGCCGTGACTAATAATTCAAACACAAACTCCCATGACAGCAAAGCAGCAGCCGTGTACAGTATCACTTTCTTTTGCGCCGGGGGAGTTTTTATTTGTCTGTTGCGCTGGATACCGGGGCCCTCTAGAGAGCAGGAAAACACAGTTCAGACAACACACAGGCATCTGAAGCCCTTCTCTCTCCCTTACATCTGCCAGCATGGTGCCAATCAACGCTGCACTCCAAACCCACAGAGCAGCGGAGGATTTAAACCGAGAGGAAAGAGGGGAAAATAGAAAGAGAGCATGGCCTTCTCTCTTCTGCTGAATTCACTCTCTCGGCCCCCCTCCATTCTACTCTCTCTCTCTCTCTCTCTCTCTCTCTCTCTCTCTCTCTCTCTCTCTCCCCTCCAGTGGAGACAGTCTCTTGCCCTGTCAAAAGGACAGCAGGACGCCCTAGCAGTGAGAAAGTGCACACAGTCGTCATGCAGTAGAGCAGACTCCTCCCTGCAGCTGCAAACTGTAGAGATAGCCTTCCCATCATGCTCCAGGGCGCAGGCATCACTAACAAAGCATGGGCGAGCCTGTTAGTAAGTAAACAACACCCCCTGAATCATGAACAAAGGAAAGCAGAGCTGTCTTTGTCTTTTCCACTCCAAGACGTGACTGCATTAGTATGGATCGGGAAGCAGAACGTCCGCTCAAATGAGGAACGTCCGCCCTGCTGACTCTCACTACGATGAATTCTGTCAGATTTAGACTGTAAACACAACAGCAGCCCTCAGGGTCTTTGTCCGGTTTGACCTCATACAGAACTCAGGTGAAATCAGTCCAAAAGTGCACCCTTAAAATGGCCCTGGGCTTGCATTCAAAGAACAGTTCAGCCACGAATCAGATTTACACAATTTTCCATTCCAAGACATGTTTGATTTTCGAATTGTGTTCCTTCAGTTTAAAACTGGAGCTATGGGTTTAACGTTGCTAACAAACATTAGAAGTCAATAGTCACTAAAATCTTTTTCTGGTAAAAAAAAAAAAAAAAACAGACTCCCCAAAATGCCCCTCAAACACCTGTAACTGGATTCAGCTCTTCATTAAGGTGGCACAGACTTGTTACTGTGGTTCAGGACACAGTACGACTTACTGTGAGCAATAAAAATGAACAAAATTTCACAATTTTACAACAAAGAAATCACAGAGAAAAAATATGATTGGATAATTATCTGTTGGGCATTACTGGAGCAGTGACAGAGTTTCAGTACAAACATGATTCTATGGCATAAAATGAAATAAAATTACAAAACGGATAAATAAAATGACAAAATTACTACATTTTTTTAGTTCCCTGGAATCATTAGGCCTTCCGTAAAGGCCCAGAAGACCCTTAGGGTTCCCCTCTGTATTTACACCTGGCTTTTTATGTGGTCATGAAATTTGAATGTGAATGTTATTCTGCAATTTGAATAGCCCTTGTCAAGTGGTACAGCAGTTTTGGACAGAAGGATGCTTATCAACTGTGTTCATCTGAATATTAGGCCACACCCATAACATTCACAAAAGGTTAATAAAAAAAATATAATTAATATTTTATTATCAGATTTATATTGTTTGCTTCACATTTTGCTGGAGTTTAATATAACACTATTGGCATAAAGGTTTTTGTCAAAGGGAGCCTAAAAGTAAGCTAAAGACATCAAAGGTTCTTTCAATATACTTTTTACACTAGAGCATTCAAAATCAGTTTTTTAATTTCTCACACACGGCTCTCCTTGACATGACTAGTTTGACAATAAAGGTGTTCCAAAAGAAAGACGTCTTCTTTGGACCACAGTCTGGACATACTGTTATTTCTTTCTTTCTTTCTTTCTTTCTTTTTTTATTTATTTATTTGTGTTTTAAAGGGACACAGTTTTATAAGCTGAAGCAGGTGCCCCCTTTTCAAGGACTTTTAGGTGTCATTACTGGGACCTCAGGTGGAGCAAAAGTCATTCTTTGAAAGGAAAGTGGAAAAAGAGACAGAATGCAGCCAAGAAAAGGGAGGTCGCAGGAGAATGAAAAACGAAGTGAAAAAGAAAAGGCTTTCGTTCCCAAGAAGAAAATGGAGAAATTAATGGAGAGGAAAGTGAGAGAGGGGGAGAGAGAGAGAGAAAGTGGAGAGAGAGAGAGAGAGAGAGAAGAGAGAGGTGGAAATGGAAATAGCTGGTGCTGACTGGAAGTGTTTACGGCCTGTCGTTTCCCCTTGGCTGCGGAGCGTGATACTGTGCGGGGCTTTGGGTGGACATAGACAGTGGAGAGCAGTTGGTCATTTCACAGCTCTTGCCTCCTACAAAACAATGTTGAAGTAATTATGCCTAATTACACGCTAATCACTCCCCTTCCATCTCCTATCTTTAATTCGCTGTTGCCGCCTTCCATTCCAAGCCCCGCTCTGCTGATAACAGACCCGTGCACAGATGTGCACATGCACATATTTCTGCACTTTTCGGTTTATACTGAGGCCGATAATACATATTTCACAAGGAGCCAATATTCTGAAGCTAATATTCTGAATATTATTCAATGCTTTGTGTTGTATAGTCATGGCCAAAAGTTTTGAGAATGACACAAATATTAATTTTCACAAAGTTTGTTGCTTCAGTTTTTATGATGGTAATTTGCATCTACTCCAGAATGTTATGAAGAGTGATCAGATGAATTGCAATTAATTGCAAAATCCCTCTTTGCCATCAAAATAAACTTACGTAATCCCAAAAAAACCCATTTGCTCTGCATTTCAGCCCTGCCACAAAAGGACCTTCAGTGATCCTCTTGTTAAAGCAGGTTCCTGGGTGCTGTGTTCCTGGCTGCCCACTGCTTCACTTGGTGAATGTGTTAAATGCAGAGAAGAATTTCGTGCTGTTCACACTGTGTGCTGCGGGGTGTTCACGTATGACAAAATGGTCACTTTACTTTACTTCTACTTTAGAACAGCAGACTGGATGCTTTAATAGGAGGGTTGCTCTTGAAATCATTGTTCTTCCTCTGTTAACCATGGTTACCTGCACATGCAGTCATCATTGCGTTTGCATAAAAAAGGCTTCACAGGCAAGGATATTGCTGCTAGAAAGATTGCACCTAAATCAACCATTTATCGGATCATCATGAACTTCAAGGAGAGAGGTTCAGTTGTTGTAAAGAAGTCTTCAGGGCACCCAAGGAAGTCCAGCAAGTGCCAGGACCATCTCCTAAAGGTGATTCAGCTACCCCCAGTGCAGAGCTTGCTCAGGAGTGGCAGCAGGTAAGTGTGAATGTATCTGCACACACAGTGAGGCGGAGACTTTTGGAGAATGGCCTGGTGTCAAAAAGGGCAGCAAAGAAGCCACTTCTCTCCAAGAAAAACATCAAGGACAGACTGATATTTTTTGGCTTAAAAGTGGTTTAGTTCAGTCAGTCTGATCTGTATCTGAGTGTATATTTATTATCAAACTCTTCAGGGGGGCTGCAACTAAAAAGTAATCTAAAGTATTTTTTTTGTTATTTTGCACATGCTAAAGTATAAAAGAATGGTTAGTTCAGTGGAATGATACAGTTATCATGAAAAAACTGCTGTTCCAGATTGTGCCGTCGGAACTGTTGTATAAAGGTTTATTAAAGACGGTAAATATGTAGTGTTACCATTTTTTCTGAATTAGGTACTCCTTTTCAGGTTAGCCAATCAATGCTGACTGAGATTAAGAGCACGGTCCTTCGTCAGAATGGCAAAATAGACATTTCTGCCAGCCTCCTGATTCATGTCTGCTTTGACATTAGGTCTTCACATTTGTCTTTACGTTTACAATTGACAGCAGAACAAGACCACTCTCGCTTCTGAACCTTTACCCCAAAAGGGCTGCAAGGCTTTTCATGTCAAACAGTCATAGATTAGCATGTCTCGCATGATTGATTGTAATAGTTTGACTGTTAACACACACCCAGGACATACAAAGCATTAAACAAGCACTGTGAGGGAATGACCTTCAGTAAATGAAAAACCGAAAGTGCAAATAAATCTGAATGAATGACTGTCTTCCAAGGAATCAACAGTAATAACAGTTCAAAACAACTAGGCTCCCATAACTCATCATGGTAGAACTACTAGCCTGAGAAGCCAGTGGGAAGAATTAAAGGACCCATATCATGGAAAACTACATTTGCCTCACTTTTATTAAATACAGTAGACGTTAGAAGTGAATTAGAATTGATAAAGTTTCAAAACGTGTCATTCGTTCCTGAGTCCCTGCAGACCACTGGTGGAAAATGTACTATAAAACTTTAAAACTGTAAAACTGCCTGCTCCGAATTCACTGTTTTTGTGATGTCATTAAATCTAATGCATTTACATCTGTCCGTCTATTCCGTCTACAGCAAGGTAGCCCTGACCGTTCAGTCTTAAGTCACAATGGATGTTTTAGCATGGGGTACTGTTTGAATGAGGAACAATACAGGGTAGCAAATTACATACATATGTTAAAGATACAGTACCATAACAGCCTGTTCATTAATTAATAAAGAGCTGGAACATAGAAAAAGAACTGAAAAATATAAGTAGACGTTCATATATATATATCACTACTTTTGATACATAAGATAAAATTAGGTAGGGGCTTGCAATAGGGTTTGTCTCAGTTTTTATAACTGAGCAACTGTTTGTACCATACCTTTCAAGACTTTATATATGATATATGCCTGTCAAAAATATTTATTATGAATAACAAAAGTGCTGAAATCCACTTCTTACTCTGAAAAAAGGAAGGCTGTGTGAAATACGAGCTCCGTTCCCACTAGTTGCACCAGTAGGTGGAGTAGAAAAGAACTGATCGGGGTTCATTTGTTTTGGACATTTTTTTTTTGTATTTCTCTTAATATTAATGCAGCAAATAAACTGAAGAAAAACAATGAAATAAATATTTTAAACCTAAATATTTTAAACCCATAACATCCGCGTGTTAAAGAGGGAAGGAAACTGCAGATGATGAAAGGTAAGGTCAATCAAATAACTTTCCAGTAGTTGCGTTATTTTTTGATCAAGTAGCGACGTAGCGTCCACAAAAGCTACAATTTCCA
>JBBPCZ010000148.1:20212061-20226665 GCA_037974445.1 Brycinus macrolepidotus | reverse complement strand
GGGTGGTAGCTTTTGTGTAGTGAAGCTTAATTTATTGTTGAGTAACTGATAGCTTAGCTCACTACACTTTACAAGTAACTTGCCCAACACTGAAATATTCACCCTCCATTAATATGAGTGCTAAAGCTACAATCCAAATAACAACAATAAACTTTAGTTATATAGTGCCTTGTCATACATCTAAATGCAACTTGAAGTGCTTTATAGGGAGTACAAATACAACATAGATTAGTAAAATCAAAAAAAGAAAATAAAAAAAGACATACAAGAAGAGAATGAAAATATAAAAATACTTACAAAAGATTAAGGTAAAAAAGTATGTTTTCAGTACTACTATAAAAAGTAGATAAAAGAAGAAAAAAAAATATATATATATATATATATATGTAAAATATTACATGTTAATTTGAATAAAATATAAAATTTTACTACTTACTTCAAAATCAGATTTTGTTACAAAGTCTTCCAACTTTGCATAGGAGGGAGTAGAGATAATTTCTGACTGACAAAACTGGGAGTGTAACACATGTTACACCCATCCCCTACAAGAAAATGTAAGATATGATATAAAATGTGTCCCTTTAAAATAACACAAACACAGTTCATCACTGTCAGACAATTTTTTTTCTCACATAATAAGAAAATCTTAGTTTTCCTTTATATTGTGTAAAATAATGACGAAAACACCAATGGAAATGGTCCATATTGACCAAAATTGTGATGCATTAACTGATATTAAAAGTATCTTCAATACATGAGATGATGAAGGGTGAGGTCAAATTGTTAAAGTTGAAGGTTAAAGGTTATCTTACCTGCACAAGTTCATATAAGAAATGTGAGTGGGCCTGTTGTGTCTTTGGACTACATTACAACGTGTGTTCCAGTCCACCCCTGTCCTGATCAAATGTGTTTTATCACGTTTAGCACGGCAAAACTGGGAGTGTAACAAATGTTACAACCGTCCCCTACAAGAAATGTAAGATATGATATAAAATGATACAAAATGACACATGTTATTCATCACTGCCAGACAAATGTTTTTCTCACATAATGTGAAAATTTTAGTTTTCCTTTATATTGTGTAAAATAATGATGAATACACCAATAGAAATGACTTGGAATGAAACTTTGTTGCATTAACTGACATTAAAACATAAGAACTACTATTTATGATATATGAGGTTTATAAATTGCTCTCATCAACAAATAAACAATGCTTTGTTAGTATAAAAAGTAGTAAAAAAAAATCCAGCTGTTCAATGGACAAAGTGATCGATGGGCGGCCTCCAGGTGGATATCTACAGTGCTTTGAGATTAGTGAGCGTTCAGGGAGCAACTCCAGGCCATAGAGTTTCCAGAGATTTATAAAAGAGTTTGATGCTGCACAGCATTATTGTACTGATCGTTCTTTACTCCTAATGTCACTTTGTCTCGTTGTTAGAGGGGTCTGTGGGATTCCATTCAGAAAAGATGGTCATGAAGGAAGCCAGTGGTTTCTGATGACAACAGTTAGTTCAAAGTGTATTTAAAAAAGAAAAGGAACCACAAGACTCCTCACAAGCCACTGTGACAGAAAATGTGGTGTTATTTCATCAGAATTGCATGCTTTACACAGAACAACAGAACATCTTTGCACATACTTTGCTACAATGCATCATAGGTAAGTAGAGATGTCAAAGCATATCTTCAGGCAGGGAAGGGCTTCCAGGGCTGCTTTATTAAATAAGGGGCCCTGGGAATAACGCTCCACAGGGCGTGATGAAATAAGTAATTTATTGTAATAAATTACAACAAGTTACAGCTGAAATCACCTTTGCTTATGCCCTTTGCTTATTAGATTCTGCTCAGCCAACAGCACATTGTTCCCTACTCAGAATAAACCCCACTGCACCGAAACAAATCCAGGCACTCGAGTGTCTACAGAGTTCAGTGAAGAAGAGTAATCTTGGTTGGCCTGATATGCAGAGCAACTCAAACACAAAAAGCCAGACACCAACGACTGCTCACAGCCATCCGCAAGACTGTCTTCCACCCAGCCCAGATCCAGTAACCCAAAGTGACTCCACGGACACCTAAAGCCATCAGGCTCCTCGTGGTCTTCTCTTCAAACTGTTGCAAGCAGAGGAAAATAAGGCCAAACCAAAGCATTACAGTACACTACACTGTAGTAAAAAGCATAATAAATAAAAAAAACATTGATTTTTTTTTCACAAAGACTGCAGTCTCAGATTCCAGTTCTCTTAATGAATCCGATTCGTTTGTCATCAGGAAGACTAAACTATTTTCCATTTTCCACTTGTGCGGTGTCCTTGTACTAATGTCCCTTTGGCTGGAAGTAAGTTAGCTACTGTGGACTTCATGACGCTGTTTTGGGCAGACTGATGGTAATGCATATCAAAACTGATGTTATAACTTAACTTTGTTATCATAGTATTATATCTAAAACTCTTAAGCAAATGCATTTTCCAATGCTGCAGATGGTGTTAAGTGAATTGCTGTTATACATAGCAACATGTAACACCATGTTAAAACATTCACTTATTTCACTTATTTCACACACACACACACACACACACACACACACACACACACACATACACACACACACGCACACACACACACAAACACACACACACACACACACACAAACACACACACAGGGGCTTGTAATAGGGTTTGTCCCAGTCTTTATAACTGAACAATTGTTTGTCCTATACCCTTATAAATTTTATATAAAATACTCATATATCTGTCACAAATGTTTATTAATAAAAGAAGCAGTATAGAACTATAGAAGCAGCAGTATAGGTGGAGTATAAAAGAACTGATTGGGGTACATTTGTTTTGGACTATGGTTTTTATTTCTTTTTAAAAATTAATGCAGTAAACAAACTGAAGAAAAACAATGATATTGAACCTCTTTGGACCTAAATATCATACTCTGTGTGTTAAAGAGGGAAGGAAACAGCAGATGACGAAGGGTGAGGTCAAATTTTCATCAACAGTTGCATAAGTTCAAATAAGAAATGTGAGTGGGCCTGTTGTTTCTTTAGTTGGTCTACATTGCAATGTGTTCCAGTCCGCCCCCGTCCTGACCAGACATGACTTTGCTAGAATGTTTTAGTACGTTAGAAACCAGTATGGATTTTCCACACAAGAGCAAGCAGATAAAGTGTATGTAAAATATAAAATGTTAATTTTACTTAAGTATTAAATTTTACTAATCACTTCAAAATCTCATTTTGTTACAAAGTCTTCCAACTTTTCCTGTCAGCTCAGGATAATAGTAGAAGTGTATAGGAAGGAGTAGAGCTATTTCTGACTGGGAAAACTTGGAACACCCAAAGTGACTCCACGAACACCTAAAGCCATCCGGCTCCTCGTGGTCTTCTCTTCAAACTGTTGCAAGCAGAGGAAAATAAGGCCTAACCACACACCACAGCATTACAGTACACTACACTGCAGTAAAAAGCATAATAAATAAAAAAACATTGATTTTTTTTTCACAAAGACTGCAGTCTCAGATTCCAGTTCTCTTAATGAATCCGATTCGCTTGTCATCAGGAAGACTAAACTATTTTCCATTTTCCACTTGTGCGGTGTCTTTGTACTAATGTCCCTTTGGCTGGAAGTAAGTTAGCTACTGTGGACTTCATGACGCTGTTTTGGGCAGACCGATGGTAAAGCATATCAAAACTGATGTTATAACTTTGATATCATAGTATTATATCTAAACCCTTTAAAGCCTTGACATTTCCTCACTTAAACAACACTCAACACAAGCAAATGCATTTTCCAAAGCTGCAGATGGTCTGTCTTACCAGCAACTTGTAACACCAGGTTAAAGTATATATGATTACACATATATACTTATGTGTAATCATAAGTTTGGCATAATGGCATAAAACAATTAAAATAAATACAGTGAAGTATTTCACAAAAGCAGGGCAGGTTAGAGCTTTGTCTCTGGATTTGATCCACATGAAAACATTTAGTATACATTTGATAACTGGGCTTCAGAGCACAGGTGCATCAGTAGCCAGTCTCAAGATGTTTATAGATGTTGTAGATGGTTATGATATAAAAGACTCTCCTCCTTTCACTTAAGCTTCTCAGAGTAAACAGCCAAGGGCGATATCAAACCAGTAGACAGTATTGCTCCACACTTCTCAAACATTTTGAGCTGCTCTCCAAATATATAAATGTTATAACACATGCTTTTAAATGCACATGAAAACATTAAAATACTGACTACTCTCTGTTTTTGGCTTTAATTTGAGTTTTGTTGGGAATATTTAATGGCACATTTTTGCCATTTTACGATACGACTGTGATTGAAGTGATGTGTTCGCTTCATGAGCTGAACAAAAGCAATAAAAGGCAGAAATACATTCTCATATGAGGTAACTGAATGCTTCTGATTCAAGAGGTAGACTTTTCTTGACAAAAATATAGATATTTTGTGCTACAGATGATCATGCAGACAGTGATCATACAGTGTTGATGGAAATAAAAGATAGCAGGGTGGCTGTTAGGCTTGCTGCACATTGCCAGAGAGACTATTTCCCTGTTCTCGACAATATCGTCAGAAATATAGGCTATGAACTCTTTCTCTTGCACAATTTCAAAACGTCAAAAGAACACACACACACACACACACACACACACACACACACACACACACACACACCCTTAGTGTGTTCTAGCGGCACTGAATCCATCTGATAAAAGAAAGTGTTTCAAAAAGTCAACAGTGCTTATATAAACATTTAACAAATGTCCACCTGTCTTGCTTGAAGCGTTTGTAGGCCATCCATCCCATGTGACCAGTCCTACATTCAGAAAACATACATGGTTCATACTTAGACACCAATTTAAAGGTGTGCTAGCAGAACAGACATGGGTACTGACTGTCAAAATATGGTAATACTAGTGCAGCTCAATTCCCTAAGCAAATTAGTGTTTCAGAACAGAAACGGGAAGACGGTCATCAGCAAACGAATTTGCTCACTCCTGCTTGTGCTTTAGAGGATTTTTAAAAATAAAAGTACCAGAAAGGGCCTTTAGAGTGATTCCATTGAAGAGTCACTTTTGGTTCCCTACACAACTTTTCAGTCGATGATTCTTTAAATGAATCATCTTTCTAAATGAGTGCTGAGTTCAAAGAAAGGTTTCACACTGTAAAGAACCTCCACGTAATATGCAGGTTCGATACAAAGGGTGCTCAGATCCAGGCCTGGAAGGTTGATGTCTGGCACATTTTGATGATTTTCCTACTCAAACATGCCCATTAAACTTGGCAATAAACAGCTGAGCTGAACCAGGTGTGTCTGAGCAGGGAAATCACCCAACTCTGCTGGACCAGATGTACAGGACTAGATCCACACACCTGATCAACCAATCAAATCATTTTCAAAAACCCTTTAAGAATGCAGTTGTTTGTTAATGCAGGTGTTTTCAGGGCTTGCATGACTGTGTTTTTAATTCAAGGGTTGGACATTGCATGTCTAAAAGTCTGTAGATACCTTCTGGAAGGCCTAGAGTGATGTTTTTCATCATGGAAACTGGTCACCCACTGGGAATCAAAGCATGACTGCTTGATTCTAATTATGTTGGTGGTTAATCTGACATGTTACAATTTCAGTCCAGCTTGTGAAGGCCTAACCAATAGAAGAGTTTGCTGAATCTACTTAGGAACCATATAGAAAAAAGTTTAATTGGATAATTTTCTGCTGGGAGCTGATGTTCAGGAATTTAACCTTGTTGTTTCCGACCAAAATTTGATAATGAAATAGAGGTAGTTTGAAATATAACATGATTCTATTGAATAAAAATGAAATAAATATAACAAATGTACTTTTTTAGAGCCTGGAAATCATTAGGCCTCCTCTGGAGACACTTCCCATTTGAAGTCACTTTGGAGCAAACTTTTGCCCTACTTTCTCCATGCATTTGACATTTTTTCCATTTGACCCATTCTGCTCAGAACGGAGCAGGCACTCGACCACACAGCGATGATGAACAATGCATTAGAAGCCATTTGTCTGAGGGCTTTGCCTGCCCGCGCCCAGAGGCGGGTACATTTTTGGGCAAGCCCTTTGGTTGGGCCTCCTCCCAGCAGCTGTCCACACAGACGGCCACACACTGCCTGCCAGGCTCGTGGGGGGGGGATGCAGGGGCTTTCAAATGGAAATGCCTCAGCTCTGAATTACACACGCTCAAACTGACAGAAGCATTTAAATATGACCAATGTAACTTTGGTGGAATAGCCAGAGGACAAGGACATGCACGAAACAAAACCGAGCTCTCTGAGGAGAGGCATGAGTGAGCAAATTTAAGGGAAACAGCCACTCTGCATGAAGTAAGCATGTACTGGCTTAGACTGCAGCATCTGTCCCGGTCCATATGAACAAAAGAACAAACAACGTCTCATTATTAAGGCTATACACGGATCTGATCTGAATTTTCATCTCCGGGGATGAAAATGTAGCTGAGACATCACATACTGCAGATTATCTCTCCTTTCTTTTTATTCACACTTTTTTTCTCTCTCTCTTAATCTCTTCTTGTAGGAGATAATCCACTCTTCATTTCCTTCAAGTCACAAAAGAACAATACATCAAACTTAGACATTCATTCTATTCACATACACGCATACACACACAGACTGCAACACACGGACATCCCTCCATCCCAGTGTCGCCAGAATCAGGTCTTAAGGGAGGCATAAGGGTTTCGACGCTCAAGCTGGTTTCATTACTGTACATCTGTCACCGCGGAAACCGGAGCCACGGCCAGAGGAGAGGAAGCAGCGAGCAGTTTAAATACTTCAGCAAGTCTGTCACAGCTCAGCCCCCACAGGCCAGAGCGAGCGCGAGCAGGAGAACAAGGAAACTCCATTATCACCCCTCTCTTTCTTCCTCTTTCATCTGCTCGTTTCTTCTCTTCTTCTTTCTCTCTCCTTTCTTTACTTATTTCTTCTGACCCTGACAAGGTGCTGACCAAACAGTTTGGAAGCTTTTCTTTATATTCCTGCAGCTCCCTGCAGCACATGGTAATCAAAATTTCAAATCGCTTTCTAGCACCGATACTGCTTTCTATGTGTAATTCCAATTCGAAACTCTGCTTTCTAAAACAAAGCTTTCCTTTCTAAACGACTTCAGTCAACTAATGTATTCCTACCAGTCGCTTAATGTATGTCAAATAACACTCGAATAAAAAAGGCGTATACAGCACTCAGAAGACTAAGTAGCATCTTCAGTGCAAAAGTCGCATTCCAATTTCAAGGTCAATCTTTTAAGAAATAAACAGGCACTTCATTTACACTATAAAGCCTCCTTTCAACTCCACATTCAGTCCTGCTGGGATACAGGCAAGGCTCTGTGTGTGTGCGTGTGTGTGTGTGTGTGTGTGTGTGTGTGAAGTGTGGCGTCTCAGGGCAGTCCTCAGAGACAGACGGGACTGTCACAGTGCAATAACAGACATGCTGGGCTGAGTCGAGTGTGGTTCAAGTGGACTCATTGCTGTGTTCAGATTTTTTGCTCAGATACGATTTTTAGTCTTAATGGTTCACAACTATGCTTATAAGCAACCCATTTTCAGTTCTTTCACTTTCACTTATCTGAAATATTAAAAGTCTGCTGTTTTGCTGAATTTCCCTTTTACAGAAGGTATTTGATTCTAAAGGCCACAAACATTTACTGTTTTATTGTTAATCACAACAAGCATTTCATCCCCTTCAAATAATTACGCCCTCTCACCCAGCCTTTGTACTTTCACCATCACAACTGATATTTTACACATGAACTTGTCTGATACACAAATCATGTCACACATCAACAGGTGGTTAAATTGAGCCGGAGTAGACATAGAGCAACGCTCTCCTTTGTAACCAGGCATAGGCATCATTTACACTAGGGAAGCTGGAAACATATCCCCACCACCTTTTGTTGACAAATACAATCACCACCATCAGCCAGCCCTAGTCAACAAATCCCTCACTGATCACCACCCTCTCCCCCAAATCCTAAATTAACCCCTACATATCACTATCATTAGACTTATGTGATAGTGACTGAAACAGTAGTCTCGTTTTCATTGAGGTTAGCAATCTTTCTGTGGGCTAATTGGACCATATTCTATCCTCACTAGAGTAAATTGGGCAGAGCTAAGCTATCAGACCTCAGTAATATTCAAAGACATTCTCTCAGTTTAAATCTTTACTGAATTATTGAAACATCCAAAGTACGTTATGTAAAAGCCTCAAAAGTCCAACTTTAATCTAGCATTATATTAATGAGTCTGATATTAATTCAGCATTGTATCAATGACGGTAATATAATTCTTTACCTGTTTATAAATGGTGTATCTTATGGTCGACCAAGGATCATTGTTTATCTAATAAACAAGTAAACAAAAGCTACCAGTGACGTTCAGCATTCCTGTTCAAACTCCGCAATGCTAGGAACTAACGAGCTAAGGACTGAGTTGGAGAACTTCTTGCACTTCTAGCACTATTGAAGGACTGAGATTATTATGAAACTTTGTCAAGTATTGCCTTTCGCGATGTACTGAGCATTTGTATTCATTGCCCCTTTAGCCTTGTGTTCTTGACCTGATTCATTTTGACCTATGCCTCAGGCTTTGCCTCTGATACTCCTGTTTGTGGTTTTTGAATTTTGCTCTGTCTGTTATGGATTACGTGCCTTGCCTCACCTTCATGAATCTGTCTGCCCCTGTGCTACTTGGAACTGTTATTAGAACTCGGCTTTGGAACATCTTTGTTATATCTGTCTGCCAGATCTTGACCTTAAACTGTTTTTCATACGAGTGTGTCTGAGTTCAGTTTTATCTGCAACTGAGTCAGTTCTCCGCCATTCCTTACACTACTTT
The DNA here is from genome assembly GCA_037974445.1 of Brycinus macrolepidotus. Taxonomy (NCBI): domain Eukaryota; kingdom Metazoa; phylum Chordata; class Actinopteri; order Characiformes; family Alestidae; genus Brycinus; species Brycinus macrolepidotus. Next base: position 20,217,773 of record JBBPCZ010000148.1, on the reverse strand, counting down.
CAAAGCAAATTACAGCGTGCTCTATGGCAGTCATTGCGGAGCCCTCCACCACAGCACAGTGGCCACATCCCTTACCTCACCCCTCTACTGAGGCAGCCAGTGAAGGTAGTCTTTACAATACAAAATCAACATCCAGAAAATGAGCTGTTCTGTAATGATAGTAAATGACAGTCTAAGACACATAATTGTGCTAAAGTGCAAGGAACTATAATAGATTGGGGGGAAAAGAGTAAACTTTGTCTCCTTTAACTAAACTGTTTCAGAGTCACCTTGAGAGCTTCTAACTAACCACGGCCAGGGGCTACACGGCGTCCAGAGCTACAGCCCTAAATGTTTAATGAACACCCAAAAATAATAAAAATGTGGTGTGGAGACATCCCCCAACAACCCATCAACCCCGCCAAACCTGCAGGCCCAAATGTTTCAAGAAAATAAAAGGACCTCTGACCTACTTTAGAACAATTTATTAGATGTTAAACAAAAGTATGTATAATTAATGTGCACTAGCAGAACATACTGTGATCACACTTTTCTTCTTTAGTAGATTTTGGATGAAATGATGTGAAGGACCACACTCAAAGCTCAATGTCTCTAGTTAGAACAAGCAGCTCTAAAGTTGTTCTAGATTACTGCATTTGCTAACATTCCTTTTAAATGAAGTCTAGCAACAATATTTAAATAACATTATAGAGCAATATAAAATAAGTTTGCTTTTGATAACAAAGCTATTAGTTTGATAGCATAGATTAAACAGAACAGCAGTTTAAAAAATCTATACAAATCAATGCACTCGCAGCCTCAGATGGCGTTGATCTCACAGAAGTTTGCTAAAAGGCTTATGAAATGTATTGTTGCTCCAAATAGCTCATGTGTTAGCTTAGTATTGGCTCTGAGGAATGCTCATGTGACACAAAAACTTCACTCGTTTCACTAATGTTAACATCTTTTCTACAGTTTTCTACATTCATATTCTCTCAGTTTTCAGACATGTCAGCACTGAACATTGTACATTCAGTTAATTTAAAAATAAACAATTAAATAATAATAAAATAAACTCTTCTTTGTGCTAGCCTGTTATCAGAACTGATTTGGATGTAATGATTCCATGCCTTCTGACGTACTTTGTTTTATTTCATCCCTGCTTAATTCCTAAATCTGACCACCAACCTCAACTGTGAACAGACGCACATCCACATTTCTGCTTTGTTCAAAATGATCCCTTATTGCCTTGTGTTGGAAAGTCATGAGCGCTGATTAAAGCTATTATTAGGGAACGGAATTCTCGCACCTCACGTCATCAGCAGCTTTAACTAGGTAAAATGTGAGCATGTGGGATGCTTTAGGACAGAGGTGTCTTCACACCAGTGACAGACAGACTTCTGGATCATTAACAGATATGAACGTGAACAGTCAAGGTAGATAGAATCTGATCAACAAATCAGAAGAAGGGCTAGTATTGTGAAGACAGGCAAAGTGGATCAAATCTGATTTTGATCAGTGTTCACACCTCTGAATAAATCAGATGTCACATTTAGGCAAAAAAATCAGATTTGTGCCACTTCCAGCCCACTCTTCTCCTCAGTGACTGCTCACACATCGTTTGCCTTTAAAACGGCAGCTTTTGCAGTCTTGAAGCTTATCAAGCCATTGTGGTTAAAAGATGCTGCTTTGAGGCACCTGAAGACAAACTCCAGGCCTTCAGAGCAAACTGTGCACTGAATAAAAGGAGAAACACAGAGAGAGAGAGAGAGACAGAGAGAGAGAGAGAGAGGCAGAGAGATAGAGAGAGAGAAAGAGAGGGAGAGAGAGAGAGAGAGAGAGAGAGAGAGCGCTGGTGAGAGAGACATTAAGAGAGACTGAAACAAAGAGAAAAGAAAAAGGAACAGAGAAAGTAAAGAGGTAAAGAGAGAGAGAGAAAGAGAGAGAAAGAGATATTGCTGAGAGAGACAGCAAGAGACTGAAAGAGACAAAGAAAAGAAAAATGAGAGAAAGAAAAGAGGTAAAGAGAGAGAGAGAGAGAGAGAATGATGGTGAGAGGCAAGAGAGATAGAGAGAGGCATGTGGACTGGCCTGCTGTGGTGTCTCTCAGAGAGAGGATTTTAAAAAAGGGGAAGCAGCAGAGAAAAAGTGAGCGAGTGAGCAAGCATGCGATTGAGAGTAAGAGAGAGATGATGATGCCCTTTTCTTTTTGTTTGAGTCCGAAAAGCCTGAAGGCAGTGAAAGAAAGGCGAGTTCATGTTTGCCTCGTCCTCTCTACATGTGGACCACCCCAGGCTGAGCTGACAGGCACTAAAACGCATAAGTCAGCTTTATTAATGCTGTTTGTCTTCATGATCTCTCGTTAGCGCACACGAATGATGGGTGTGACTGGGTTTGATGGGGAGGCTGGAAGATAAAAGCACTCAAATCAAACAGCGTCCCTCTGAAAAGTCACTGACCTCAATCTCTGCCTGTGTTATGACATCCAGGCTCTAAATAATACCCCTCGTAATCAGAAAAATAGTCTGAAGGACATCTCTCACATAATACAGCAACCGGCCATAACATTAAAACCACTTGTCTACACCTGTATTGGACCGCCAGAACATCTCTGACACGATGTGTCTCTACAGAACTCTACAGACATGAACTCTACAGAACCTCTGAAGATGTGCTGTGGTATCTGGCACCAAAATATTAGCAGCAGATCCTTTAGTTGCAAAGAGGGACTGCCATAGATCAGACTGGTTTTTCCCGAACATCCCGTAGATGCTAGCTCAGACTGAGATCTGGGGAATTTGGAGGCCAAGTCAGCATTTTGAACTCTTTGTCATGTTCCTCAAACCATTCCTGAACTATTTTTGCAGCGTGGCAGGACGCATCCTGCTAAAAGAGAACGCTGCCATTAGGGAATACTGTTACTATGAAGGAGTGTACTTGGTCTGCAATAATGTTTAGGCAGGTGGAACCTGTCAAAGTAACATCCTCATGAATTCCAGGACCCAAGGTGTCTCAGCAGATCATTGCCCAGAGCATCACACTACCTCTGCCAGTTTGCCCTTCTGAAGTGATGGAAACAGCGCTGGGTGGATAATTGAGGGGGCCAAAACAAATGATTTTTATTATACCGATATAGTGGCTCCAGCGCTCATGCCCCTAAGTAACAAGCTGTAATACACTGTGTGTTCTGACACCTTTCTATCCTAGCCAGCATGAAACATTTTTTGCAAATTTCCCATTTGTAGGACTAATGAAGGTTTATCTTATCTTATTTCACAAGTTTCTGTGGGAAGAGCTACTAGCCTTTGTTTCCCACCCACCCATTATTGAGCCTTGGGTGTCCATGACCCTGTGGTTCACTGGTTGTCCTTCCCTGGACCACTTTTTGTAGGTATTGACCACTGCACACCAGGAACACCCCACAAGACCTGCTGTTTTGGAGATGTTCTGACCCAGTCGTCTAGCCATCACTATCTGGCCCTTATCAAAGTCACTCAGATCTTTACACTCACCCATTTTTCCTGCTTCCAACACATTAACTTCAAGATCTGGCTGTTCACTTTGCTGCCTAATATACACCCCTTGACAGGTGCCATTGTAATGAAATAATCAATGTTATTCACTTGTCAGCAGTTTTAATGTTGTAGCTGATTAGTGTAGACATAAAAGTGAGTTGAGGATAGACTGAGAGGAGTGCTATATTGGAATCATTAATTATGCAGTATACAATATCATTAGAACATAACGATATATACAAACATCATTATGTTCTAATTCATTTATTAAATGTATTAGATTTCATGGGACAATGAACAGTGAATTATACCTTTATATTTCTACTCATTAATAATAAAAGTCCCATTTTTTCAATTTTAGTTCCATTACGGTTCAGATTACTAAAAGGCACATAATTGGAATAAATTTACAAGAGAGAAACTTGGAAGTCTTCAGTCTCTATAGTTTTAAACCTGAACATCTAAACTTTTTTTAATGTCTCGAAAAAGTAATAATATTAATAATAATATTATTATTAACAATCAGAATGTCTCAAATTGTAATTAAATCTCAAGGCAGGTAACTTAAAATGAATTATTATACATAAATAATAATATTATTCAGTACATTACAGTAAATTAATCATTACAATTTAATAATTTCTTTTTGTTCCCAGACATCTTGAATAAAACATCCACTGTTACCTGCTGAGGTCTAGTTTATGAATATATTTTTTAATTTGTATAAGATTAGTGAGTAAACAAACGATTATTAATATGACAAGAGGTTCTAAACTTTTGAACGGTAGCATAGCACATAACTAAACTCAACTCTCTCTAAACACTCTCCCTCTTTTTTCTCTCCTCTCTCACTATCCTCATCTTAATCTCTGTCTCTCTCTCTCTCTTGCTCTCTTTTATTTCTCTATTCTTTCTGTTTTCATTCCCTCTTTTTTCTATCTTATCCTCAGTTTCTCACACCATCACCCAGCCCCCCCCCCCTCTTTTCTTTTTCGGTTTCTCTTTTTCTCTCGCTCTTGCTCTCGCTCTCTCTCTTCCTCTCTATCATCCCTCTCTCGCTCTGTCTGTCTCTCCCACTTCCACTCTATCACTCCTCTCTATCATTCCTCTCTCTCTCTCTTCCTCTCTGTCACCCCTTTCTCCTTTCTCTCTCTCGCTGTCTCTCTCTCTCTCTCTCTTTCATTATACCGAGGTCTACACCTGTGAAAAACTTTCCTTCTAAAAGTGGGGGAGATTTTGGCTTGACACGTTGAACAAGTCGGCCCTGTTCTGCACGAGGCCCAGTTTGCCAGAAACACACAAATAAACACTTATTCACACTTGCACAAACACACACACACGCACATCCATTCTTTTCGGCAGCTGGAGGCCCGCGGCCAGGATTAATGCCAGCTTATGCTTGAGTGCTACACATGTACTCTGCAGTTCTGAAGAGGAGGGTAAAAATAACTCGCGTGTGGGGTGACTACATCATCTTTTACAAAAAGCTGCCTCTTTACCCTTTTCCCCAGCGAACTTAATGCTTTTAGCCAGCTTAGTTTGTTTACTTAAATTCATTTTCTGCAGCGTCTTTCTGAAGATTCCTCTCCTGCACACATAGGCGTTAAGCACACTCTTATGGCATACATGCTCACGTTAAATCTCTTCATCTAAGAAGCTGTCGCCATCCTAAACAGCACTGCATTAGGGTCTGTGAGAATGATGACAGGGTTTAAAATACCACTGAGGCCTCTTTGCATGTTCTCCATGCAGCGGCGTCACAGTAAATGGAACGTGATTTCTCTGCGCTGCTGTCACCCGTCTCTGCGCGCCGTATTGATGACTCACCGACAGTTCCATACACACGCAGACAGGGCTGACCTTACAGAGGTCTCCGATCGACACCGTGACTAAGCGCTGGATGTGATGGGTGAGACAGTCCAGCGGTATTTCAGTTAGCATGAGGAAGGTCAATAACCACACACAAAAGACGAGAGATCCACACTGGCAGGAATGACTCAACAAGAAGAGAAACAATACAGAGAAAGAAAGAGGAGCAAACATGAGCCTTTCTCTCCATCTCCATCCCTCACACCCTCGCATTTCCACTACTGTTTTACTCTCTCTCTCTCACACTCTCTTATTCTGTATCGTTCACTCTCTGCTTCTCTCCTTCCCTCCATCTATCTGTCTATCTATCTTTTTTTTTTTTTTTTTTTTTTTTTTTTTTTTTTGTCTT
>JBBPCZ010000148.1:20192515-20206418 GCA_037974445.1 Brycinus macrolepidotus | reverse complement strand
AATCAGAATCAGAATCAGAATCGCGTTTATTGGCCAAGTATGTGAACGAACACATACAAGGAATTTGATTCCGGTCGGTGGTGTCTCTCAAGCACGACAGTATAAAAACAACAACAATATGTTGTTAATGTTAATGTTAATGTTCCTGGCTGTCCAATGATGACTGTAGTGCTCATGATGTCCCCCATCTACCACCGAAAGTGCCTACAGAGGGCACATAAGAATCAGAAGTGGACCATGGAGCAATGAAAGAAGTGGATGTAGATGTTTTGAAACCTAAACATTGTCACAGTCCAAGTACACCCCATTCATAGTAACAGTACTCTCTTATGACAGTGACTTCTTTCAGCAGGATAATGCACTTCAGGGTGTTGCACTTCTTGGCCTCCAAATTCCCCGGATCTCAGTAGGACAGAGCTTCTATGGGATATGCTGGACAAACTATTCCGATCCATTGAGGCCCCACCAACATACAGTACTTGAAGGATCTACTGCTACCATCTTGGTGCAGATTCCAAAGTTCACCTTCAGAGGTGTTTATGCTTCAATGTGGCTCTACACAATATTAAGCAGGTGGTTTTAATGTTATGGCTGATATATATGACGCTTTGCTATGAAAGGAATTTTAGATAAATTTTTGTAAATTGATGGAATTGGTATGTGACCCTGCAAGAAACTGTACAATGCTTGTCCCCTGAAGGTCTTTCAGAATGCTTTTCACACGGAGCCTAAGTGCCTCATCTGGTATGTTATCTTTTTAAAAGAGACAAGCAAAACAATGCCCTCTGTAATCCCACAAGCCTTCGGGACCTTTGCAGAGAATGTCCAAATGTCCAAAGGAGGGTGAGGGAGGTCAGGTCAGACCGCTCATAAATTGGCTGTTTGCTTGGGGGAGCAATCGATCAGCCGCACAAGCAGATCCTCAGACTGCAGAGAGAATTGCGGCATGGCTAAATCATTCTTTAGATACTATAATAAAGGCTCTCAGTTCAGCTGGCCTTAAGATTACTCTTATTCATTGTGATAATGGCACTTAGCTTGCTGTTGTCTTCTGCCTGGTTATAAATTCCACTGTATGGCACCTTGTAAAAGATATGATGCTACTCAGTTCAACACAGAATGCAAGATACAGTAAATCTCTTTCGGTTGAAAGGCAATGTGCATAACTTATTTATTTCTTTCAATCAAAAGACAATTCAACTAAACTCAAATTGTACATTTTTAAACTTTCCCAAGCAATACATCATGAAAGAGGTCAAGTATTAGGTGCCTGAATCTGAAGGCATAAAAAGAGACAAAAAGGAGTCAGCAGAAGAAAGAAGGTAAATAAATAAATAAATAAATAAATAAATGCGCCTACAGTTAGAGTGTCAAAAATCCCGACAGTGTACTCCAAGTAAGAGAAAGCTCCCTGAGGCAGGAGGAATAGTGGCTGAAAGGTGCAGGAATTGACAAAGGTTTACAAAAACACTGCAAGGCTTAAAAATTACCACATAACAGAGTTTACACTTCCATGACCCAGCCTGACCTGAAGCTGTGTATCAATCGCTTAGAAAACTTACACTTATAATAGTGCTGCCATTTGGGGGAAAAAACACTCCCAACTGAAACACATAACCTGGTGCAGGTGGCAAAAATCCCAGGCCTCAGTGCAAAAGAAGAAAGTAATATGCCTGATGAGTCATCTCTCGCTTTTTATTGCCTGGATGGATATTTCTTTTGAAAAATCCAAACGAAGCCCACCGCCCACACTATCTGCACCCAGCTGCTCAACATGATAGGTCTTTTTTTCGTGAATGCTACAAAGTCCAGCTAGAAACTGCTCACAGCATTTAAAATGCCATTACACTGGATCACAGACAGCAGACCAGTCCTTCGTTACTGAGGGGGTTAAATATTGTAAGCTGCTGCTTGTGCTGTCTGTATTCTGTTCGTTGCTAATGACACCACTCATCTGATCACTCGCATTTAAAAACAGCATTTGTATTTTAACACCAGTTTATATAATCAATGACAAGTAATAATTATCATAAATAAGTGTTAACTATTCAGTGCATGCCAGCAGCAAATGGTACACTGGGGGGATGAGTTACGGCAGAAAAAAATCCTGTAAAAATCTGGGAAAAAGTCTGGCAGCAAAGTTGCCAGCAAAAAAAGACACAACATTATATTTCCATGAGTGTGACGGCACTGGACAAAAGGCCAAAAAAACAGTTTACTTAAAGTTTACCTACATAGGGACTTCATAACATATTCCTAAGTACTGAATAGCACATTAAAACATTTATGAACAGCTTTTGTAAGTATTTACAAGATGACAAGACATTTTATTGTGTAAATAACATGTATTTAGTCATTGTCTAAGCAAAACCATGGATCTCTATTTTTATCATTTTTGATTTTTTAACAGAATCTGAAAATATCAGTCACCCTTACATCAGCTGTGACAAAATTTCAGAATGAGTGGAGTAGAAATGGCCCAAAATGACCCATAAATAAAATTCTTTACATTAACTATGACTGGACGTAAAGAATGGTTTTAGTTTCTCCTGTAAAGTTACTATTTTGAAGATACTTGCCTGACAGCAACACTATATTCTATTTATAACACTGAAAAGCATCATTTCCAAATAAAGAAACTCTTCAGGAAGAGGCCTAATTAAGAATACTTCTCTATTAAAGATTTTCATGTACTCCAGTTAGTGACATTTTTCATACATATTTTCTTGCATCACTTTAGTTTAAAGACATCTGTCGTTGATCTGATTTATGCTGCCCATTTCAATCCGTTTCAACAAGCCATGGTCCAGTTGGCCTCCACCATTTTCCCTCAGGGAAATCCCCAAAGGCATCTTATAGGCCGTCCCATTACTTTTATTACACTTGGGTAAAATGTGTTAAATGAGCCCTCGGCAAGGTGAAGGATCAGGTGAACACAGAGGTGGACAGCAACAGAACTTTTCCAGAAATCACTGCGACTTGGTGTGCTTCACTTTCAAACCTGAAAAACGGTGGACAAAGCTGTGAACTATTAAGTTAAAAACATTACATTTGCTGGACTTTAGGCTGCAGACTATTCGATCTGTTCTACATGACTGTTAGTATAGTATGTATATTAAGTTCAGACTCCTCCAAAAATTGCCTAGCTAGCTAATAAGCACACATATGTAGCTGAAGGCATGTAAAAAATCCCCACTGCCCATCCTGCCCTTATTTGGTGAGTGTGGTAACTGGTGTAATGTGGGTCTGACACACTTCTGAATGGTGAGTTACTTGAAAAGAGTGAAACAGGGCAGCAGTGTTAATATTTATAACTAAAGCAAATTTAATTTCAGGGCGTGTATGTTATTACAATGTCACTTCATAAACCATGTCATCTCATAAATACTGACGTTGACTGTTCATAAAATACTAAAATCCCAATGTAAGCAGTACTCAACAGTGTTACCACAAATTCTTACCTCTACAGTCACTGCAAGTATTCAACCCCCGAAAAAGTAATCAGATTTGCCTGGATTACAGGTGACACAGATTTTCCAGCCAGGATTTTTACTGCAAACCAATATGCTCTTAAAGTAAAACTTACAAGGTAACATTTGTTCTTTATCTTTTAAAAAAATCTAAAACTTGAAAAATAGTGCTTGCATAAGTTTTAACCCCTTCACACTAGGGCTTGATAGACCCACCTTTTGCTGCAATAACAGCTCTCAGTCTGTTTAGGAAAGTTTCTACCAGCTTTGTTCACTGTTTGAGGGGGATTTTCTGGCAGGTTTGTTCAGGTTGGCTGCATGATGCTTGTGGACCAAAATTTAAAAAATGTCACAGATTCTTGACTAGACTGAGATGTGGATTTTGACTTGGCCACTGTAGAACATTTACCATTTCATTTCGTTTTTCCACTCCTGTTGGAATAATGTCCTGGTGAAAGGTGAAGTTTCTCCGAAGTTTTATTTTTTCATCCCCACAACATGTTTCTGCTGCCGTCATAATTTACTGTTGGAATATTGTTGATTGAAGAATAGGCAGTGTTGGGTTTGTGCCACACATAGCATTTTAAATTCTTTGCCAAAAACCTACATTTTTGGTCTCAGCTGGAGACAAAACCTCATCCTACATTTTAGCTGGGTCTCTGTGATGCTTCCTGGCAAATTCCAGATGTGCTTTGATGTGCTTTAATCAGTAATGGCTTCTTTCAAGCTACTCTCCCATACAGGCCAGTTGTATGTGGAGCTATTGATATCGTTTACTGGTGCACCTTCATTCCAGTCTCAGCCTCTGAACTCTGTGGCTCCTTCAAAGTGATTGCTTGAATCTCTGTGGCATCTCTCAAGTCTCCCTCTTGCTCTGAGGGATGGGGGATGCCATTGTCTAGACGATAACTAGATGGCATGCAGCTTCCATTTCCTCACAATTGATTCAAATTTGCTCACTGTGATATCCAACACTTAAGATATTTTTGTATCTTAGGTTAATTCCCAGCTTTTGTTCAGGTTTGCGGTCTGACAAATGACACAGTACTATTAAAGGGGGCTTTATTCAGAAAAGTTGAACTTTATTAATGATTTACAGGTAGAGGCCCATTGTAGGCCAACTGTGTTCTCATTAGGACAATATTTTATCAGTGTGAACCTGGAGCTTCCACAGCACAGGGGCTGAATACTTATCCAAACAGCATTTTTCAGTTAGTAGTTTTTATTACATAATAGTTTCTTACATAAAACAAACGCCACCATAAAGGATCAGTCTTTATATATATGTGTGTGTGTGTGTGTGTGTGTGTGTGTGTGTGTGTCTGTGTGTGTTTGTGTATATCTATAGATTTAAGGTGATGTTGGTTTTATATATATGCGATAGAATTTCTTATTGCTGTTATTCTACAGATAATCTCATTTCACCAATTGTTTTCCATAAACCATGTTAATTTTACACCACATTGATTATGAAAGGCATCTATTTTACAGTATCTGGTGCAGATCTTGTTTGATCTCACTGGGAACAGAGAGTGAGAGGCTAATCTGGAGCAGAATAGGATCCACACTGAGCCCTATATTACAGATTTTACTCACAGGCCAAGAAAAGAAACCAGAGAGAGAGAATCAACCTTTCCTAATGTCTACTACATCATTTGTTTTGCCTCCCAGTATTTTTGCCTCTCGTTTTTGCCTGTATTTTTTTTTTCATCCTCTTTTACACTATTTCATAAACAATCTGGTAGGCAAGACAATAGAGCGAGCAGACTGAATGCAGCGAGGGAAGATGGGCCAGCGGAGATGGGGCTTTCTTTTTACGGCAGATTAAACACAACCTGGAGGGGGAAGGAGAGAGACGAAGAGAGAAAGGGAGAGGGAGAGAGAGAGGGAGATCTCATTAGTAGGCAAAGTACTCAGAGACTCCAGCCCTTTGTGTGTGATGTTATGTGCTGACGTGCTGCCAGGCGGTTCAAGGAAAGCCGAGAGTGCCACGGTTTCTCCCTCGCCACCACAGCTGAGCCCAGGCACACGGATCACTAATACATGAATGGTTACGGTGCGCATAGTCTTAAGTACTGTTCTTTTTTGTTATTCAGTCTAATGCATTTCCCTGTCAACAGTTTTTCCACCACAATGCGATGCTCGAGCGCCAAGGCCACCACTACATTCATACGTATCATGCAAGTGCTGTTGAGGGCAACAAAACAGCCTTATATATAAGCATAATAGGATAATAATCATAGTATTTATAGTATTCATATAATAATGTTAAATTTATGATGAAGCACAACTACGACTGGCAACATTAGACCGTTATTGGTCATTCAAGATATACATAACTGCTTGAAGTAATTAAATTCATTATCATGCACCCCTCCCCCCATCACCCAGTGGTTTGTTTGATTGTGCCAGTACAGGCATGTACTATTATGGTGAGAAAGTGGCATTGGTCCTCAACTAGCTGATGTGATAATGTTATTCATGCAACCTGCATTTTTATTTCTTAGCAGGATTGTAATATATACTGCAGTGTAATATAAATATATACTGTCATTGTATAGTCAGTTTTTTTCTGTTAAAGAAGATTTCAGTTCCAAATATTTGCGTAGTGGGGGTACCACAAAGCAATTACGCTTAGGGAACTGAAATGGCCAGCAGCAGCCCTGGAGAGCCGTGCTGGAGGCTGCAGCAGGCAGTGCTCGCTGGGATTGTTAAAGTCACTTTGGGCCAAAGAGCAGATCAAGCCTGCGAATACAGAGCAGCCCAACACCTCCACGAGACACACCACAGGAACTTTTCACACTCACAATGCCTGCTCTTGCACAATTAATGGAGAAGGAAGAAAACGAGATCAGTGCTGAGAGGGGGCTGGCGCAGGATAAACGGAGGGGTAATAAGTCAAGTACTGAGGGGGGAACTGTGTGAAAAATACAGAAAGATATGATCTTTAAACAAGAGCTCTAAAACTGCAGGGTCAACCAAAACATGAAGGCTTCAAGGCTCACTAAAGGCCAAAGCACACCAACCAAGAAACAACAACAAATCCAAAAGCTGGATGACTGTGTCATACTAATGAGTGAGTTTTTGGGAGTCTCTAGACTGTTTTCCTCTCCACACTGTTCTAAACCATTCACATTGTTCTAGAAGGTTGTCCTTTCATTTACGTTGATATACAATGTTACCACCCTCATTAACACTGTGCTAGTTTGTTCTATTCACACCCATCCAAAACGTTCACAATAATACCAGATTATCTTCCCATTCACAACGTTCTATAATGTTCTCTCTCCATTCAAACTCTTGTAGAATGTTCTTCCCTCTTTCATTTTCCCATTTACACTGTTCTAGATCTCCCCCTCACTCTGTATTAGAATGTTCTCCTCATTCAGATGGTTCTAGAATGTTCTTTTTTCATTCATGCAATTTTAGAACGTTATTGCACTCAGTGACACTGCTCGTCTCCCTCAATTCACGCTATCCTAGAATGCTCTTGCTTCAGTGCTCTTTACCTCACAATATTCTGCCTGCTCAGATTGTCCTAGAATGTTCTCATTTCAAACAATGTTCCAAAATGTTCATACCTCCACCTCCCACCCCCACTGGCCTGGCCTCGCACCTATTGACATTATTCTAGAATCTCTTCCCCTGATCACACTTTGCTAGACTGTTCTTCTCCAAATCACACTGTCCTAGACCTTCTCTTCACACAACATTCTCCAAAAATCTGATTGTTCTAGAATGTTCTTCTTTCATTCACACTGCTCTAGAATGCTGCTGCCCCTATTAATGCTCATTTCAAGTGCTTGTCATATGATCCTCCTTCCCAGTTGGGGAAAAAAATGGACGACCTCTCAAAAACATTGTTTTTGTGCCTATTGTTTTATTAAAAAAATCACAAATAAGAACAAAGCAGTCTTGAGAGAAAGACAGATTAAGGCGGGGAGAATGCGTAGCATCAGGTATAGCATATCATTAAAATCAAATTAGCACGATTTTTGCCTTGAACAATAGGTGTGCAATGAGGCTATTTTTTACGGGAAAAAATCCACAAATGGCAGTTCAGCAATTACATTCACTTACTTAACTTTCTGTTTATGAAACGGATTTGGTAAGAGCATGTCATTTAACATAATACCATAGCATTTTAAATATTATCATCTTAACATTTACTGATGTTTTGCTCTGAGCCATGTTTTGACATCACAGCTTGGCAACTCGGGTATTGTCCCCACTAGTAAATACAACTTGGTTTGACCATTCATGTGCTCGGAACTCAGAATTACGATATTTCTTAGCACACTTGAAGGCAGCATAACACTGTCCCAGGATGTTCTAAACCTCACTAACTGTATTCTAGAACGTTCTCTTGCACAGAAATACCTGTTCTTAAATTGGTTGCATTTCAATGGAGTGGAGGGTCAAATACTTAAGCCAGACGACCACCATTTTCTGGCCGGAATCTATCTGTGACTCTTCATATCAATCCAAATAAAGAGTAAAAAGTAAATCCTTGAAGCTCCTCAACTGTCATTACTGTTGTTTCCTGACAGCAAATTTCCATTAGAAACAATGTGACCACCACACAACCTCCAGAGAACTGCATCTAGTTTCACGGTTCTGTCATGCGAAAGGAAACAGATACAGGTACCCCGCCAGGTTACAGATAGTTTCAGGTTGGGATTTGGATGCAGTACAACCCTGCTCAGTGGAAAAAATGCCTTTACAGACATGAACATTAACCGTCAAGGCAGAAAGATTGCATCTGAGCAAAAAATTGGAATTGAGCAATAAGGCTTGTAATGTGAACATAGCCTAAAACCCAAGCTCACATATTAGAATGTGCAAAGATGGATTATGAAATAGTGGGTTACCCGGCTGCCTAGATAAAACGAATGCCTTTTAGGAGCTTTCCTTCGCACGTTTAGCCGTCTATCTTAAATTAAGCCCTTAGGCAGCATCACAACCCTGCATTTCCCATACACCTGTCCGTCAAACCTGCGTTATGTGCCGTGAATGGAAATGAGCAGCAAAATGAACAATTGCAGCCTGAGCAGACTTCAAAACCGGTCAGCATCAGCAACACATGAGCTCTGGATTCAGTACCACAGCATTTAGTTCCTCAACAGGTCCACTTAAAAAGATGAGCGAAGAAAGGCTGGGAGACCAATTAAACGAGTGGACCCAGTTGGCAAAAGCGTGACTTTGGGAGAGTCAGCCTATCTGAAATAACAGAAAATAACAGAAAAAGAGAGAGACTAACAGAGGTAAAGCAGACAGAGGTGGGTTCAAGAGAAAGAGACAGGGAGCTTCAAACAAAGAAAGAGTGATGGGGCACGGAGCAATGAAAATCTATAGAAAGCAATAGGATGGTGAAAGAGTGGTAGAGAGATTGAGGCATGGCTACAGCTGCAGAGAGAGAGAGAGGAGAGAGGGGAGAGAGGGGAGGGGGTCAAACGGACAGGCTGGTGATTCTCTGTCTGTCCTCCGTTCGCTGCTTAATGACGTCCCAAGTGACGGGCGCTGGCTTGCGCTCTTGGCAGCTGGTAGATTTGCCAAATCTATCTCCTCTTCTTTTGCGGGACGCGGAGACCAGATGTGACTCAATTCCGTCTGACAGCTAGAAGCAGGACATTACAGGGACAAAACAGTGAATACATTCTACTCCCCCCGCCACCGTTGCCATACAGAACAGTACAGAACGGAGCACATTCTTCAAGCTTCTGTCTGGCCAGCCGCAGAACCGGGAAGGTTTCATAACAAAGCATTAGGGATTCTCTCAGGGCACTCCAGGCATTGATTAAAACGGTCTGGCGCTGCCAAGTCCTTTGCTCGGAACCCAGGGCACGCTTACCATCTGCAGCCTGTTGGTGAATGTGGGAGGTCGGGAATTATGAAGCTGAATTAACAATTTCAGTCATGTGTTTCCGCAAAGAATTGTGCTGACATCTTCATTTGTGAAATAAAGTCTTCCCCATAAATTGAGGATACAGAGCTGACAGCTTGGGGTAAAAACACAAAAATTATATTAAGACCTTAACCAGAATGATTTGACTCTCTAACATATTTAGCCTCATATCCTCAGGCTAACCCATTTATACATTTGTCGTTCACCCAACCCCTGCTGGATCTCGCCTAGAGCACCAGAATGTCCAGAAACACCACTGTGTGTAACAAGCACAAGCACTGCTCTCACAATCGTCTGCATACCATCTCTCTGTAGAGGATTAAAAGCCATATCCACTAGGGGTCAGGTCAAAGCCAAACATCCCCTGTTGGCTGTCCTCTTTGTCTATTTCTGTTTTAGCACAGCAAGATCTGCAATGAACATGATAACAGATGAGGTGATATTGCTGTTTATTGTGGCAAAACGGGAAAAACAGAACTGGCTGTTGTCGTGGTTTGTTCAATTTGTTGTGGTCCTGTGGTCTACTGCCCTCACTGGTTTGTACTGCAGTTTGCGAGCACATTGCATTCGTTTGAAAGACATGCGCTACTTATGCTTTGAACTAACACACATGTACGGGTTAAAAGCAAGTACAGTGCTGTCCTTACAGTTCCCATGTCCAAGGCCAAAAACATACTCAACAAAAGTACACAAACACAAATGACAAAGTTCAGCTATAAGCACTGCATACACACAGTCCTGCTGTACAAGCTTAATGTGTGTTTTTTCTGTTTCTGTGGCCTTATAGTCTGACCACGCCCATCCAAATGAATTTGTCTGGAAGATAAAGACCGTTTTCTGTATCAAAATAGACTCTTCCAGCAGCAGTGGATTAAAAATAAACTGCACTCTAGCAGATCCCCAGAGAATGAGCTAAATAAATAAGTCTTTGTTATGAAATTGATCGATGCAGTTTATTGACTGTACACATAAAATGCAAAGAGTCGTCATTGGCTCTGTTTACTTCTTAAAAAAAAGAGTGTGACCGATAGGGATGAAAACATAAATAATGAGCTACAGAAAGGGATGGGAATGGGGAT
This sequence comes from Brycinus macrolepidotus, assembly GCA_037974445.1. Lineage (NCBI taxonomy): Eukaryota > Metazoa > Chordata > Actinopteri > Characiformes > Alestidae > Brycinus > Brycinus macrolepidotus. Next base: position 20,195,964 of record JBBPCZ010000148.1, on the reverse strand, counting down.
AAGAGTAAAATAAAGGAAAATAAAATGCAAATATACAGGGCACTGTTCTTAATGCCTATTCACTACAACAATAAAATGCAAATTTCTTGGAGGTCTCTCAGTTACAAAAGTGGAAGCAAGCTGGATTTTGATTTTTGTGGAAGTGAGCTGGGCAATAGCTGTTTTTTATACTGTTAAAATGCTATTTTTATGGTGGGAATTGTACATGATCTTTTTCTATCAAGAAACCTACAAGTGTGCTGCCTGTTTTATCTCGGCATAGAGATCTTTGTGGAGTGAGCCAGGGTTTTTTTGCAGCAGGAGGTTCTCACCCTTCTTCTTTCACCTCTCATTGCTCACTAACAGCTCAACATAGAGTTACAACATTTCACACACAGAAAGCCAGATATAAGACTCGAAAGGTTTCTATACAATCTAGAAAAGATAGAGAATGCTATCAGTGGGGACAGAAATAAATATGATGGTGCTCTTTTGAGTCAGGATTAGACAATCACACACAATGTAAATATCCATGGGAATATACTTGAGACGAAAAAGAATAAAGATTTAAAAATTTAAAAATAAAACTGAGTAGATATGTTTGATTCTGAGCCTAATCTCCAGATTTACTCCTGATTTGGGACATTCCGTTGATCAGGGCCTCTGAACCAGCCCAAAGTCAGCGGAGACGGAGCTGCAGGGAGGCTGTTACCGTGGTGACTCTGTGGGTAATTAAGGTGGAAGGCTGTTTGGTTACTGAAAGCGCTCCCTGTTCTCCCTTGGCTGGCCACTCTTCTGGCCCTCTAAAATTAGAGTCCAGCCAAGGGCAGGGCCTGGAGACGTACAGGGACCGCCAGAGCCATGCAAGAGAGGAGAGGATGGAAGGATGAGAGGGAGGAGAAAGCTCAAAACTCAACAAAGCAGGATAAAAGGAGCAGACAGGGTGGAAAACCAGTCCAAAGTAAGCAGAAAAGAGAGGTAGAGAGATTGAGAGAGAGAGAGAGTGAAAAAGTGAGAAGGAAGGAGGACTGGAGGTGTTGTTGCAGCTGAGGCACAGGGGACACACAGGAGAGCGCCTAAAGCTCAGTAAAGTACAGCCATCAAATCCTTCACCTGCTCTCCTCACCACTCACATCATCACACTGAATCTGTTTATCATGAAAACTGATTCACACTTAAGACCTAAATTGTTTTGTGAGCGATTTGCTCAATTTGCTTCTGTGGCCAGACGGTGTCTAGAGTCAAGCGTTCTAGTTAATGAGAAGTCATGAGTTACCATGCTAACAGAGACCACAGAACTGACCTCAGATGAACCTGATGATTTAATCCAACCTCAAACCACAAGAAGAACATGTTTTGAAAGGCTGCTCCAGGATAAAGGAAGAGATGCATTGTTTTATGTTGTTGTTTTGTGAAATATGCTTCTGTTAAGCAACCATGGGTATAGGAAAAGTGCTACATAAATGTATGATTATTAGTATTATTATTAACACCATTACTGCTATTAAATACGGATAAATACTGCTAGCAATTGCATTGATTTTGCACTAGCAGTAATGCTAATGTCATGTTTAATAAAGTAACTAAAGAAAACTTATAGGAAGAAGCAACATATGGTGTCATAGTAAGGTGTAAACTTCCAAAATACCATCAATTTGCCTTGACATAGATTCTCCAAGCCTGTAAAGCTGTACTGGATGGAACATGATCATTATAGAAGATTATGATGATGGTGATGATGAAAATGTCCCATCTTCAGCTAAAACTTGGTGAGGGCTATAAAATGTGATTTGCATCATTTTCATACTCATCAAACCATTCAATGACCCTTTGTGCTTTGTGGATGGAGGCACTGTCATCCAGGAAGAGGTGACATTATCGGGATAGCAGAGTTTTATCATAGGATGAAGTGCCATCTCAATCCAAAATTAAGGTCAGCATAAACCACAGCATCTGCACAAGTTCAGGCACCCTTTCTGTCAGAACTTACTAAGTCCCCCTTTTGCTGCAAACAAAACCCCCAAGTGTTTCTTGTAGCAAGCTAACAGTCTATTTCTCTTCTTCATTTAGAATTTGTCCACTTTTCCTTGCAGAATGTTTCTAGTTCAGAAGTATTCATAGGTTGTCTTGCATGAACAGCAGTTTCAGGTCTAATCACAGATTTTCAATACTATTTAAGTCTGGGGATGGTGAAAGCCAAACTTATGAGCAGTTTTGAGCAGTTTCCGTGATTTTCCTTGGTCTTCCATGTCTTGTCTTGATTTTGACAGCTCTCCTTATCGTCAATTTCCTAATTTAGATATCTTTGTATTCTTCTCTTGCTTTGGAAAGCCAATTATTTTCACCTTCAGATCCTCAGTCAAGTGCTCATATGAGCCCATGGCTGTTGAGAGGTTTGAAGCGTCACATAATAAATTTCCCTTTGGAATTATATTTACCTGACTTGGATTAAGACCTAATGAGTCAAATAAGCTCTGAGACCTTAACAAAAACAATACTATTCAATGGAATGAAACCTTTGCACATGGCACTTTTTACCCCAGAAAGAGCAACAGAGCATGGTGTTGGCAAAACTGAATGTTGGAGGCTGTTATTCATCAACTGGCCTAAAAGAACCCCCTAAAAAGCAAACTGTCAGTCTATAATGCTGAAGTTACAGTCTGATGTGACCCACGGTCGATATGATAGGGATTCATATGTGAATTTGTTCATCACAGAGAGACAAAATACTTCTATGAGGGAAAACGGCTTCCATATCTAATAGACAGTGCTTTATATGATGAGAGAATGATGGCGCCTTCTTGCCCCCGGAGTGCACAGTGCTGGATGAAGAGTCAGGCTAAATGTCTCATTGATCTCTGTCTCCCACAGCACAGGAAACCTGAGAGTGCAATGCTCCAACAGTGAATACACATTCCATTAAAACGTCTAGACTTAAGCCATAACCGCTCTTAAAAGAGCGCGGTCATTCAATAGGCATGCTTTCAGCTGAACATAACTTTTAAAGTACAGAATGAGTCAGGTTTTCTGGACCATATAGGAGGAGGAGGAGGAAGAGGAGGAGGAGGAGGAGGGGTGGACTAGAAATTCAACAGAACTTCAAAAAGAGCACATGTGAGGCTCGTGTTTTTTTTTCTACCTTATTTTTCTGCTTCAGAAAACATCATCCAGAACAGCAACCTGTTTCTCAGCAGGGCTACTGAATTTTGGAGAAATATTCCTCTGCCTTTTATAGCTGCCCTACTTTGGTTAGATTGGGTTTCAGAGAGTGTGTCAGGCTTTCAACAAAAAACTTGCATCAGTAGTAAGCTGGTAAGCTGGTTGTAACATTATGAGAACAGAGCACAGTGGGTTTTTAAAGAACTACAGAAGATTCAGAATTTAATGAGACACACACACACACACACACACACACACACACACACATATATATATCTCCAGTAGACTACACATTCAAAAAGTAATCTTGA
>JBBPCZ010000148.1:20170699-20186400 GCA_037974445.1 Brycinus macrolepidotus | reverse complement strand
ATGCAGCACACACACTTTCCAAAAATGATGGTTTTGGCACAAGAGAAAGACGGAAATTACTATGGCAATTAAACATGGCAATTAAACATGAAGACAAGGACTGAGCAGACACACAGGCCAGTTAGTTCCACATTAGCATGCACCCAGTTCTGAGTGGGGGGGGGCAGTGTTTTATTCTGCTTTTCTTGCAGAATAAAACATTGTGCCACTATCTGAGGTAGACCAGAAGTGTTGGAAGAATATGCAACCTGATTTCATGCCCATAAGGGGCTTGAAGAGGAAGAGAAAGCACAAAAAACAATGACGACAAAAAAAAGGAATGGTCATTTTAAGGACAGCATTAAGTGTGCTTGAAAAAGGCCTTAAAGAGGACAACATAAAAAGTGCCAGAAACATTACAAAGACAACAATAACCCTCATTTCCATTATGTGACCACACACACACGCCGCTGAAGGCTGTAGGACAAGTAAGCCATTTTCTGCTCCAGCTCAATAAGCGCCCGCTGCTGCATGGTTTGGCAACAGTGCTGAAGAGAACATTGATTTCCTTTTTCTTTCCTTTTTAAGACGTGTCGATGTACTTTGCTAGCACTCCGCTTCTGTGTTCTTGAAAGATGTCCAACAGAACTTCTGTTTAACTCCATCTGTGCGGATTTGAGCGTTCTTCCAAAAAAGTGGTGGCTGTGTTCAAAAAGTTTGCTTCTACACGGCAATATCAACAGTCTTCCCTGCAGGAGAGGGAGCGCAATCAAATCAGCAAAAGTCACCAGGGCCCACATTCACAAAGCTTCTCAGTCCAGAGGTGCTGATCTAGGATCAGTAAAGTCATAGTAAGAGAGGAACCTGAACCTACACCAGCACTTCTACTCTGAGGAGCTTCATGAATACCAGTCCAGGGCATCTCCCAACTGACGCAACAAAATGTGATTCCTAGGTTTGTGAGAACTAAACCAAAAGAGGTCACTCTTAAAATTCCCCAGGAAAAACAGCTATGCATTAGAAAATTCACAGATAAAATAACCACTAACCTGAAAAAAAGAGCTCAAGCTCATGTAAAGCTCAACTCCAAGCCAGGATCTCGAGGGACCATTACCTAAGGGAAGAGAACAGGCTCTCTGAACTTGGCATTACACAACAAACGACAGTCATTTAATGTAAGAAAAACACACATGCAATCTATTATGCAAGTATAGATCATGCAACTCAAGCTTTTAAAGAAGTTCTCTTAAGACATTTGGAAAAAATTTTCACATCACGTTGATTATGCAAAGGAAAAGAAAAAGTAGCAGCAGCTTTACCAACAGACACTGATACAGACTTTGCACTAGACTTTTAGCAAGAGTTGCATTACAGTTCTGATCTAATGTGTTAGTATATCAAAAGATATTTTGAAGAAAAAAACATTCTACTACTTGGATTGAGTAATTTTTTTTCCCTTTACTTTTAATTTTTTGTAACTGAAGCGTTTAAATTCATTACACGGCAAGAGGTTTATGTAAATATAACACACTATGACACACTACCCAAGTACAAATTTAGGGTTAGAGCTACCTTTACAGTGCTGCACTTAAGGTTTATCAGTCCTCTCCTTGACTAGGTCATTACTTTCATTAATAAAAACAGCTTCAAACTTGGAAAAATATGAATCCTGAAAGCTAAACTTTATTAAATTCTGTTATTTCAAGCTAGTCAATACATTTCCCATAGTAAGACCAAAAATAAAACGTCATTCAAGAAAAGTTTTATACATACCCAAGCACCGAATGCTTAGCTCTCTAAAGACATTAGGAAGCTATCCAGGTTATTTTAAAAGGCACAGGTCTTACCTCTAGGGTCCTTTTTAAGTATAAAAAGAGAGAGAAAGATTAAAGTTGCGCTTTTTTAAATCAAATGAAACACTTTAAACAGAGTCCTTTAGTGTGGTTTACGTCTCCAGACTACATGCATTGGTTTAAATTTAAAATCTGATTTGAAGATGAAGAAAGGTTGATGTAACTGAAGGTTAAAAGTTATTTAAAAGGGCATTTCAGATTTTATAATGACAGAAAAAGAAAAATAAACCAGGTTAAGGTTTCATAAAAAACAAACTAGGCTTTATTGACAACTGCTGCAAAACATTTTTTGACAGATTTAGTTACCTATTTAGGCAAGCTTACACATGTAGCATTCTGCATTTTATGGAGAGGGTACAGAGACTAAATGGCAGTAAGTACAGTTTGGACGTTTTGTTTTAAACTATGTACAAGAGATTCGGATTTAGCTGCAGTATCCCTTTACATTAGGAAGAGGTGACCCTTGTAGAGATTGTTGTCCCAATCCTTCTTAAGCAGTTTGTGCATGCAGTTTATATAACATGGTATCCTCCATGAAAATCGGACTTATTTTATCTTCTTTTAAACATAAGTAGCCAAAAACAGGCCATTTACAGAACATGTTTGAAGAGCCATAACTTATTTTAACAAATTAAGGATTTGAGGACAGTCCATCTCAACAGTGTCTATTAGGGCTATATTTCAAAACTCTAAGATACAATGAAAAATATTGAAACCTAATTCTAAATTTACATCTTTTAAGACTATTTAACACAAATAAGAAATAATCAATGGTTGTTGACAATGTCATTAAAGAGATTTTTCCTTTCCTTAATTAACGTTTCTTACATTACATAAAAGAAGTGATCTGGTTTAATGGCTTTTTTGATTTCCTAATATTGAGCAGAATTTTGAAATGTAGCCTAAATGGGAATCTGCAACTGCATCTCTATAGATTCTTCGAAAAGCAACACAAATTAAAGTGGTGTCCTGGGACACTCAACAAGTGGCTACACAGTTGTTAGGCTTAAACTTCCAAATTAAATATTTTACCCAACCACTGGAAGGAAAGGGGGGAGGAAAAAAAAAACTATAAACAATGCAAAAAAGCAAAATGAGATAGGAGCAGGGGGAGGAGCAAACCAAAACTTAAAACAAAAAAACAGCTCATTTTTAAAATATCTAAACCCTCAAAAACTGTCTTGAACTTTCAATTCTTGAAGCATTCAGTTGCCGATTTGTCGAGATTCCTTTAAAAAATGTCCAGAGTAAAAAACGAAACCGAAAGACAGACAATTACTTTTGTCGGGTTGCTTAAAGCGTGAGCTGCCATGGGAGACAGTCGTCATGGTAACACATTATGGATGACGTCCTGCATGTGGAGTTCAGTATCGTCCATAGGGGTGTTCTCTGTACGCCCCCTTAGTTTGCCTCTGAGCAGGGGCTTTCCCACCAGCAGGAGCACGCTGTGTTCCATTCCAGTCATCCTGAGCTAAATGAGCATAGAGACACACACATACACACTGAGTACAGGTTCTACAAACCTAAATGTATGGAACTCTGCTTTGACTAGTCATGTTAAGACACATTACTACTACTAAGAAGAGGAAGGTCTACAAAAATGATTTTCTACTTACCATAATTTTCATATCCTTCCTGAGCATCTCCGTGTCCGTAGTCATAGTATTCTGGTTCTCTGAAAGATTTAATGCATCATTTAATGCATGATGCCAAGTCCGTTCCACACAAACTTGATCAATTTAACATCAACTACATTAAAGTACAAAGAACCTACAATCTAATATGAACTACTGTGAGGTTACCTAAAAGGCAAAAATGACCTAACAAGCCCTTGGTCCTGCTATTTTTTCTGTAAATACTGCCATGGTCCACAATGAACCAAAAATACCCAGAACAGAATAAGATACTCACGCCTGTGGTTGACTGTAGTAACCCTCATAGGACTCATAGGCTGGCTCTGTGTAGCTTTCATCATAAGACTAGGGGATGGGGGGAAAAAAAAAGAGACATCAATCTAGTGAAGCATTTGCTGAGACAGCATGTCCTTGCATGAGCCCTCATTTGTAAAGATTTAGACTTTGCAGAGCAGGACTGAGTATACTCAGATTTCAAGCGATTCAGACTGCAATCACACAGTGACCTTAGTTCAGCTGACGTTACTTACATATTCTTCGTAACTCTCCTGGGCTGGAGGGCGTGGGGGTGGAGGGGGCATTCTCTGGGGTCCTGGAGCAGGGGCACGGGCACGACCGGCTGCAGCACCTCTGGCCGGCTGGGCTGGTGGTCCCCCTCGTCCTGCCGGAGCTCCTCTGATAGCTCCCCCTCTCGCGGGCCCACCCCGAGGAACTCCACCACGCATTGGTGGCATGCCACGACCCCTAAAACATGACAAAGAAAAAAAAATGCTTAATGGATGACATTACAAATTAGTGAAGGGGCCTAGATTCACTACACTATGGCTGAAATTTTTTGCCCAAATGTGACCCAGATTCATAAAAATGATTCTAAATCTGCTTTCAACTATTTTCCTATAGGGCCTGGAGTATGCAAGGACAAGCATGTGTTCATTATCAAGTTAGCTATGAAAAAGGTCAAGTCAGCTTACACTCGTTGCCACATAGCTGTAACAATCGGATCAGAATGCCTTCCATCACTACATTCCTTCCTTCACTCACTTCACATGTGCATACTACTTCTGTCAAGCAGTGTTAGAAGTGTGTTTTCACACGAACGACAGATAAGGATAATTTACAAATACAAATGTGAAGAGTCAAGCTAGACCGTTATTGAGCCAAAAAAGTCAGAACTGAGCTATTAGGCTTGTAATGTGAATGTAGTACAAGCGTGTGGATCATACCTGGGTGCAGCAGGAGGTGCTCCACGGCCTCTGACAAGTGGGCCTCCACGGCCTCTAACACCATGATCCTGATTGCCATTCAGATAACTCATCTCCATGAACTGCTCCTGGCAAATTTCATCCATCATGTCCTACAGAGCAGGCACAGAGCCAGGGAGGAAAATAAACAGAGCTTAGCAACACATTCAAACGCAAGAGAAAACAGCTACATTTCACTGGCAAGCAAAAGGTTTGACAAAACACTACAAGATTCCTGTAGAACATGATGCCTAATATACAGACAGAGAACCTAAAAACAGTTATTAACTGATTCAACAGAAGTGTGTAAGCAGGAGACCAACTCAGGTGCTGCACACAAGGTCATCAAGCAAAAGGATTAATGTGATTACAGTCACAATCCATAATCAAGAGAAAACAATGACAGTTGTTACGCAAATCTGACCATAATTTTACACAGCTAAAATAGGACAACACAAAAGTGATTTATCAGATTAAATATTAATCTGTGGCCCTGAGCAAAGTCAGCCAAGCTCTAATTTAACAATGTAAGCAGTTAATCAGCGTTAACCATCAACCTATTTGTATCTAATAAATGAGGTAGCACTGCAAGCAGGGAGAAGTAAACTTAAACCTCTGTGCTGCAGTCGTAATCCCTGTTGGCCATTTGATACTTACAGGGAACAGAAACTTCTTAATCTCCTCCATAGCGTGGGCCATGCGCAGGTACGCTTCAGGTGCAGGGGCAAAAACCTCAATAAACACATGGAGCTCCATGGACAGGTGGGCATATTTCGGCTCTCCACTTCTCCTCAGGCCTTCCTCCTGATGAACAAACACCACACATTTTATAGGCACTTCAACCCCTTCTGCTTGACGAGGCCACAAGCTGAAAACTATGACAGTAATTTCAACCAATTACCATTAACAAGGCTCCTAAGGGCTCCTAAACGCAAGTAACAGTGCATCTGTCTGCAAGCTTATTGATGCTGAGATTACTCCAGCAACCGACGCATAAAACAAAACGATAGAGAGGATTTGCTTAAATTATGTCGACCTTAACCATCTGTCTGCTCAGGCTAACGACACAGAAAAACCACTGTTAAATGTGATGCATACATCCACAATGATCTTAATTCATTTTTAAGAAACAATCTTTGGGCTTTCTTAACACATCATCCATTCTAATCAGTCCAAAAACTAAATCACTTCTACTAGGTTGCTGAAGATTTAGAATGCACAGTTTCCTCATTTATAACCATTACAAAAACCCCGTAACAGTGATGGATCTAGGAAGATGCATAATAGATTGGTTAATAAGCTTCTGAATAAGAAATCTATTTAAAAAAAAAAAAAAAGAAAGATAAAAGGCAACCATAGCTTTTCAGTGAATGGTGATACAGCATTCAAGTGAAAGCAGCAATTAGTAAAGTAGCATTTAAACTCTTCTGCCAAAAATAAAATCATTAATTTGATCAATGAAATTGAAACGCTCTCGATGCATGGAAAGCCACTGTTTTATGAATAAGGCTTAAAAAGAGCATTCCATACACAACGCATAAAGAGATTTCTTACTGTGGGGAACAGGTTCAAGCATGTGTCAGTCTGTGATTCAGGAAGGCTACAGCACTGCAGGGTTTAGTCTTCTCCCCAAATCAACTTATCAGTTAATTATCAAGCCCTTCATGAGTTCAGTCTGGTGTGTTACAGCAAGGAAAACAATGTATACATTACAGTCAGTTTAGACCGTGTTTACTGCATGCTCTATCCCTTCCATAGCTACAGATTTAGCCTGCACGAAAGTCAATCAGAAATATATTTATCTACTGGCAGTCAAAAATGGCTCAAGGAGAAACCAAGATGAAATGGCAGGTTCATTTCCCCATGTACTTTAACAAAGGTTTTTGTGCTGCATTACTGACTTTAACTCTTCCATTACACCTTTGCCCGGAGGACCTTGCTCATTCGTTTTCGGGTTTATCGGCTTTTTCTAGTATTCACTTCCCTATCCCATTCCATGTGACTGCTAATCCATCGCAGACGCCTTTGGCCAGTCGCACAGGAACTGGTGAAAATTGACTAAACTCCTGTCTGCACTGAAAGGAATAACATTAACAGGTGTTGGATGGAATAACTGGGGCTCTGCAGGCCCTGAAGGGCTGTGATGCAGAGAACATGGACAGAATTGCTGATTTGATAAATTAAAATGAAATCAGTCATTAATGCAGATCCCAGGATTCATTAATATTTCATACAATTATTCAACACTTTTCTGAACTTTAAATATCAATTCCGTTTTGACAGCATGCCACTAGCAAGACTGCCAACATCAGATGCGTTGCCAAGGTACCACAGGATGCAACGCAGGGCAAAATATGCCACAAAAGTTCAAAGCTAGAGTAAAACAAACGGAAACGAAAAAAAAAAAAGCGTTAGAGTGTTTGTCATATAATTAGAGGTTTCACCATTGTTACCAGAAAAAGAAGAGACATGAAAATACATTCACCGCTGGTGAAGTGGCATCCAAGTCTGTGGGGATATCTTGCTACAAGAGGCAACTCTGCTGCCATGTGCACAAAAAAAAAAACAAAACAAAAAAAAATTTCCAGTAGGAAAACTACAAGCTTCCCCCCCTCTTCACATCAGTGTTATAGTAGTCAAACAGTAATATTCATGACTCGCCAAGCATACGACTTGGCCCGGATCTTTGGAGACATGGCAAACAGTATGCTGTTCTAAGCTTAATAAGCAGTGCCAATCTGTATTCCAAATGTTCTCTGTGGTGAATGTGTGGTATTCTGCTGTGGCACATCTTGGCATCCCTTTGACATGCAACAGCACATTAAATGTGTTTAAACATTTAAGGTAATACAAGGTCACCAAACGCAAAAACGTAGAGGAAATGTTTCTTCACAAGTTTTCATCCCCTCGAAAAAGGCACATATGGCCAGAGATGGGACAGTGGAGTGAGATTTATCCTTTTGGATTACATCTTAGTTACTTTGGGGACATTTTACCATGTTCGGTCCTCTATTTTTAAGTCAGTGGGCTCTCATACATTTTATACATGCTCATTTGGACTTTACTACTGATGACTCTGACCCGCTTGCTTAATTCAGATTTGACAGCCCTACTTGATTGCGCTTTCATCCAGCATAGATCATTACTTTTACTACTCTAGCATGGAGTAATTCAGCTTCCTCTGAGTGAATGGACTGAAATAGCTGTTCCCACCTTTGAAAAGAACCAGCCTATTCCATGATAGCACTACAGTGAACACCAGCAATCAAATACAAGGTTAGCTAAACATCAGGGAATTAAAAGTCAATAGAGAATGGAAGAACTAAAACAGGCAAGGATAAAAATATGGAAAGGTAGGACTTAAGACCTTTCTGCTCAGCATAAGGAATGATTTACTAAGGCTCAAACTGTAAGCACCTGCAAGGCACTGCTTTTCCTTTTGTCCCACTCAAAGCAACAAAGACAGTGTGTCTATTAAAGAAACACACTCATCCAGAAAATAAAGTAAACGTGACTTACTAAACGTGCCTACATACCTATTAATATCGACATAAATGAAGAGCAAAACAATATTTGACCTAGCCTTAAGCAAACTACATAACATGAGACTGAGAGAAAGTAATTCAGCTGCTGTTGGATTACTAAAATAGTTACCTAAAAATAAATGTGTGGCCATGTGTCCTAAGAGTGTTTCAAATATTTTACATGGACCTGCACTGCTTGAACCTAATTGCTAATTCTAATGCAAATTTAGTTGTAAGAGGGTTAATGTGAAGAATCTCACACCATTAAGAACTCAGTCTGCTGTGACGGTTCGGTTTTTACCTTGGCTTTGTCTCTCATGGAGCCCTTCCCCAGCACTGAGATCTTTGCTCCTGTCTCCTCCTGCAGTCTCTTGATTGTGTTCCCCTGAGGCCCAAGAATCTTCCCAACAAAGTTAAACTGCAAAGAGCACAGACAACATTAAAAATTAAATTCAGAGAGTTAGGAAAACCAGAGTTTCAGCTTGCCGGGCTAAACTTGTTTTCAAGGACTCATTCAATAATATCTTGATCTCTGATCAAGACAAGATTAAACAGAAACCAAACCGATCAAAGGCCAGTGGTAGAGTCTGGCTCTGCATAAATCTATTAAGGACATAAAATGTTGAATAGCTCTGAGCAAAACAAAGCATTGATGAGGGATCACATGAACATCTGGACATCTACTGCAGATGTAAATCAGTTATGGCACCCAAAACGTGCAAAAAAGCTCTAACTAATGATAACACACACAGTGCTGCTGTCTATGATGTGAAATCCTTGGTAGGACTCTTGCAAAAGCCATCCCAAGAAGACTAAACTCTGTTTACACTTTTCAGCAGTAAAGGCAGATTAGGTTGTCACACTGGGAATATGACCCGCCACTCAACGCTTCAAACTAAACAAGAGAAATTCCATGTGCATGAGTAAAAAGTGGAAAAACTGAGAGTATTAAAAAATAATAATAATACACAAAGGATAAAACATAAAACACTGAATACAGTGAGGAAGAGTACAAGATCAGCAAAGAATGCTGTCTAATACTGAAAAACATGAAATATAAAGAATTTCGAATATTTTAAAAGATACGTATGTTAAAACACTGAGCCAGTGTTTCCTAATCCTGGTGCTGGAGCACTCATACACTTGCAAATTGCAGATCTACTGCTCCAACAAATCCATTTGAGCCTAATGAGGTCATGTTAATTAGCTAATGTGTTTATTCAGGTGTGCTGTAGCAGGGAAAACACCAAAATATGTAATGCAAGAGTAACCCAGCACTGATAAACATTTAACATTTCTGCGTCTGCATAACTATCAGAACATTTCTTATCTAAGAAAGGAGATCAAAATCTGCATCCATAAAGCAGCCGTTGTCACAGATCAGAAACCATTAGCCTTTATTCAACACCAGCCTCAATAACTCTGAAAGACATTAATGCATTGGCAATGCACAACGAACAGCAATCTTTCAACCTCTTTAAAGTGACAGTTCTAGTCTCATTAGGGCTCGCCAGCTCAGTGACAGCCCGCAGATAGATGGCAGATAAGTTTTCAATATCCTATTATTATATGGAGTGAGTGTCACTGGCTGGAATAATGCCTCTAAGGCAACACAGAGCAACCCCAAACACTCCATGAATCAGCAGAAAATGTACAGTCACAGATGCGTGCATCTTACCTTTGGGTACTGTTTGACTGGAATAAGAACCCGTTCCTTCAGTTTGACGTTCTTCGCTGTGAAGAGATCCAAGTAAGCTTCGGTGTCTTTCTCTGGTGTCTCATCTTTCTGAACCCTCTCAATTTCTGAAAAGAAAAAAAAAATGAAGAAAAGAGAATTAGTCTCCTCTCAGCCGCAGGAGTCACTTTTACTTGCAATTAGGCTTACTGCTCACTCTTTGACATCATACATTTGAGAGAACACAGCATGAAATCACAACCGCTGGGGTCATCTGTGAACACGCTTAATTAAAAATGGAAGAATCAAGCCCTGACAGAGGAAACAATGTGTTTCATTGAAACAAAACCCAGCTAACTAAATCTATGCAGAACCAAAGCAGAGTAAAATACCAAGAAAATATTGGATGCTAGAGGATATCTTCAGTCATTCATAAAGACAAAACACCCATGGCTAGGGCTGTGATTCCTTCTTTAAGTCAGTGAGTTAAACCAATTCCAGTCATGTATTTTGCCTCAAGACAGCAGTTTACAGAGAACTGAGTGTTAGCATTAGGCAAAGCATGAACATTGCTCCATATCTGCTTGTAGACAGCCAAACAATAAAATACGCACGTTCCACTGGGACTACACTGACCATAAGCCAAGCTCAGCAAAACCTGAGAACCATGCAGACGAAAATGCACACAACTGACAGGATTTAGCGTAACCAATTCCAGTATGTCAGCATAAATCACCTATTAGAAAACTATACTCTGTGAAATATAAAAAGTAGCTTATTTTTATTTTAATTACTAGACATTTATACAAAGCTATTAGTGACATAACTATAAGACAGACCTTAAATCAGATGTTATTACTTTGCATATCATAAAATCACACCAAGCTTAGGCCCCTTAGGTTTGCAATTGTTTTACATTGTTCTGTTTCAAAGACATACTGGAGAAACATTACTGATCACCCCAGACCTCTAAACTAATGAGCTAATGGACTGGAAAGAAGGGATGCATCACCAGCTCATTCTTGGTGGGGTTAATGCAAAACTCGCCAATCTGTGAGACATGGAAAAACTGATATGAAACCGACACGTTTGGAATCAACAGACGGTTTGAATCTACAGCAACGGTCCCACTGGGCTTCTGATTTAAAACAGCTGGTGCAGCTGGACTAGAGGAGGAGAAAAAGACAAGGACATTTCCTGCAGGGAAAAGAAATCATATTTAACAGTCAGATATAACACTTCCTATCCTACACACAAGGTTCGAGTATATTCTCTTGCCAAAGGGGATCTATAGAGCTCCACTGAAGTATTGCCCACTGAAGACCACACACTCAGTGTGCCATGTGGATCCCATACAGGCAGAGATCTGGTGAAACCCACAACACATTTAACCACCCAGTGCAGCAGATTCATATTAAAGGAAAGATCCACAGCAAAAAAAAAAAATACACAAATAGATCCTCACCCCGAACACAGTTGACCAAAACACAATGTTTTGTTGTGTGAGTGCTGGAGCTGTGCTCCGAAGCTATGGGACCAATGTGCAAATACATAATATGTCCACTGTGTACATACACACACACATACATATTCAAACTTAAACATTTCTATAATATCTGTAGAGCATATTTTTATATTATACTGTTGTGTTGCATAGTTTTTATTCCATTGGTTATGCTGCGCCTATTTTCTTCTTTTGTACTGTCCATTTCCCACCCATGGGACTAATAAAGAGTTATCTTATCTTAGACAGAAAGTAATACAGGTCTATGGAATCCCAAATCTTTTTGGCTTCTACATTAAACTCATGGATCCACCACAAAACCAAACACATCTAGACCAATCAGATTTGAACGTTTCATTTAAAAAGTAAATAAATGTTGAGTAATGAACAACATCTAGCTTAAGGTTCACAGCAATACCAGCAAACTCTAACACTAAGTATAAACGGGGTATGCTGAGGCGTGTAAAACTCTCTGGGGTGCAGGATACACTGTAGTGATCTTTATCTGAACCAGCTAGCAGGTCCTGCTGTGAAGGTTTCATTTAAAAGTAAATAAATCATGTTTAAATGATGAGTAATGAACAACAGCTCCGTTTAGACTCACAGCAGGAACTGCTAAGGGACTCGGATATGGATCACTCCGATGTGTCTTGCACTCCAGAAAGTTTTACACACGCCATCACCCACATTTATTCTTAAAAAGTGTTTCAGTAAGAGGGAGAAACTCCACACTGAGCCCCAACTATGGACATCAGCATTCTTTGCACTCAACCACATTTTGCACATATACGCTGAACACACATACATACACATTCAATGCTCAATTTAGACAATATATATATATATATATATATATATATATATACATACTCATACACACACACACACACACACACACCACACAGTATACTTCTTGCACATCTGCACACCAGACATCTTTGACATCTCTACACTCTACTACCTCAATATATGACTGCTATTTAATTCTTTACATTTCCTAAATTGTAGTTGCACTGTTTCTTGTTACACTGTCTTTGCTGTACTTTGTTACTCTTCATGTTGTGTTGTGAGACTTTTTGTGCTGTCCGTGTATCTAGGACTGTAAGAAACACAATTTGGTTCAGTTATATACTGTGTGTGGATAAATGACAATAAAAGCCAACTTGGCTTGACTTGAAGCTTCACACGCCTGATCCGCTGCCACTGGTGTAAAAAGCAGCTCCATGTGGGGGAGGGGGTCGGGACAAAGCACCTTCCCTACAGGGCTGGTGGCGGAAACCCTCCGGTCCCCAGGGTCCAAAAAAGAAATTTAAAGCCTCCTCATGCTTAACTCACCACAACTAAGTCCTAAAAGTGCCTCTTTTCTGTCTTAAACACCTCCACTAACTGATCCTATATTATCCAGCTTCTGTGTAACAGTTCTGCGTCTTAACAGTCACTTACTCTTGTTCTAGGTAAAATAAACAATACAACTGATATCTAGTGTTCTAGTTCACAAATATAAACCTGATTTACACGAACTATTCTAATCTTGCCGGAATTTTCCACGTCGTTTAAATCAAAACGAAGATTTCCAAATCCTTACTCTTGCGATTAAATAAATAAACAACACAACTAATATCTACTGTTCTAGATCACAAATACAGGTCTGATTTACAGTAATTGTTCTAATCTTGCCGGACTTTTACACGTCTTTTACACGGTTGAAAGATGATTTCCAACTCCTTACGCTTGTTTACGGTGAAATAAATGAATAAAGACTACTAACACCTGAGTTCTGGTTCACAAAAACTAGGTCTAATTTACAGCAATTGTTCTAATCTTGCTGGAATGTTCCACGTGGAACGAAAAACTCGAACTCCAGTAACGGTTTTGGTTTTTTTTTTTTTTGTTCAGTTACTCTGTAACGGTCACTCCGGACCCTGCTCGGCTCCTTTACAACATGAAAAAAGCCCCAAAAAGTGGAGAAGAGTAAGTTTTTCGAGCCGTGTGCGCGACAGAGAGTGCGAGAGGGCATGTGGGAGTGTGTACCTGCGGAGAGGAGCTTCATGGCGTGGATGAAGGACGCATCCAGGCTGTCTCTCTCCGCCAGCAGCTGCGGGAGGTACTTGCTCTCGTTCTCCATTTTGAGTTGGACGGAGGGAAGTTTCGAGCTGGGGCCGCCTGGAGCGAAGGGAGCCGCTACGAATGGTCCACTCTTCCCGCAGGGGTGCAGAGGGAGGCTGTTGTGCCGGGCTGGGCTCGGTTCTGCGGGGTTCTCCTGGGTTCTGCGGGGTTCTCTTCTCCCGGGCCGTTCAGAGCGGACTGAGCGGAGTGCGCGGACTGCAAATGGAAGAACAGAGCGGCGCGCGCGGACAGAACGAGGACGAGCGCGCGGGGAGCGGAAGTGACGTCGCGACCCACGAGCTACATGGAAGACCGCCCACTTTTAGAGTTTTAGAAAAATATATATAAATGCACTATACTATACATATACATATACTATACAATACCATATATATTGTTCAATACTATACATACATACATACTACATAATACTATACATACATATACTATATAACATTATACATTTAGACATTATATAATACTATATATGTGTGTGTGTATTGTTATACAGTATAAATATATAGTATATACTAACATAAAGTATTGGCTGCTTACAGTTTTAACCCTCACGTTGAAATTTACTGACATACTTTATGCTCGGGGTCAATTTGACCCCAGTAATTTAAGTCTCCAGAAGCCTCCTGGTTGTTTTGGATGATATTGAGGGCACTGTTAATATGCAACTGTATAACCTCCAAAAAAATAAGCTCCTCTGGCTTAGGGTCATAAACTAACAACCTTACATGTAGGACTGTGAGAACCCCTGATAAATCACATGACATGGAGAACGAAAACATATTTTGCACCAGAACTTTAATATTTCCTGCGCTGTGGAGGCTAAACAGTCAGTCCTATATATATCTATCGTATTTACATATATTACATATAACCCCAGAAATTTAAACCCACAGAAAAGTGGTTGAAATTAAAATGACTACCCAAGTTTATGTGTTTTAGGTACTTTATGTTTCATTGTTGACTTTGTGGTACTTTATGTTTCTTTGTTGACTATCTGCCAAAATGCCACTTTATCTTAATAGTGCATAAAATAAAATATAGATGTAATAAAGCCCCCACAGCACGGGAAATACTAAAGTTCTGGTGGAAAATATGTTTTCCTCCCCCATGTCATGTGATCTATCAGGGTTTCTCACACTCCTACAGGTGTGATTATGTTCAACCAAAACTGTAAAATGTTGATTTTTTTTGTTTTATAAAACAGCTAAAACAGCCTGGGGTCAAATCGACCCCAAAGAACACAGTAGCGTGTAAAATGTGTACTTCTTGTTGTTCATTCTGTTTATTTCAGATTTTGTATATAAAGTATAACTGACCAGCAGAGAGGCCTAATCAGCCCCCCTGCCACAAGTTTGTACTTTTCTCTTGTGAGCTGTAAATGGGAAAAGAGCCGTGTTTGTGTAGAGCAGCGTGTTCTGAGCTGATGAATGAACAGAGCTAATATTCTCTCGCTCCTGTCTGGAGCTGACAGAGCTGATCTGGAGAAAGAGTGGAAGAGGTGCCGGGAGAGGAGGACTGCGACTGAGGAAGGCAGAAAGGAAAGTGTTGATGTTTGCTGCCCCCTAGTGGTTGAAAACTCAAGAAATTTCATGATTTAAGCTCTAAAGCCTGAGTGAAAGTCTGTCACTGAGGGTCAGATTCACAAATTTATTGAAAGTGATGTGATATATTTAATGGGTTGCCATAAAAAATAAAAAATACACGATTACACAATCTCGATTTAGATTTTTGTTGCTGTTTTATTGTTTCTTTGAAAAGTCTATCTATCTATCCCTCTATCTATCTATCTATCTATCTATACTTCTGTCTGTCTCTCTATATCTCTATATATACATCTATCTCTATCTATCTGTCTATCTTTCTATCCATGTATCTATCTATCTATATATATATAATTCATTATTCATTTATTCTTTACACTACACATTAAAGTATTATGTGTTATCTTCCGTGAACACAGTTCCCCTCTTTGCTGGTGGAGGCAAATGGTGAGGTCAGTGTTTAGGGGCAGCCACAGTTTAGCATCGCTTGGAGGCCAGAGAAACCTTTTTGTCCTGTGAAAGCTCTCAGAGCTGTCACACCTGCTTAGCTCTTTACTACTACTCTCTATGTATCTATCTCTCTCTCTTTCTCTCTCTCTCTCTCTCTCTCTCTCTCTCTCACGATC
>JBBPCZ010000148.1:20158207-20168261 GCA_037974445.1 Brycinus macrolepidotus | reverse complement strand
TCTCTCTCTCTCTCTCTCTCTCTCTCTCTCTCTCTCTCTCTCTCTCTCTCTCTCTCTCTCTCTCTCTCTCTCAAGGTCAGCTCTAGCTTACATGCTTCAGTGTTTTTGTCTCTTTAACTCTTTCTTCCTTTCACTCATTATCTATGAATGATAATGAAGTAAAGATAATGTATGACGAAAAAAACAGAGCCGGTACACATAGGAACAGTAATGTTTTTCTGCACAACTGTATACAGTAACTTGGGGGGGTGTATGTGTGTGTTTATGAAAATAAGCTCCAAACTGCTCAGACAGGATGAACCAGGTTGATGTGAAATGAAAACTAAGACAACAGAAAGCACATTCTTAGGAATTCACCTTCTTAAATAATGTCGACTCACACAAGTGTGTTTATATAAGACACATAAAGGGTGCTGACATACAACAAATACTTTCAATCACATTCTGTAGGCCCAAAAGGCCAAAATCCACCTCTTAGTAAAACACCATATCCCTGAAACCTTTGGGTTGTATGCAAACAAACCTTTCTTGACCGTTGACATGCAATTCAGTTGTAAATGCATACAGAAGAAAAGTTATTACTGCAAGACAGGAGGAAACTGGAGTGCCTTGAACATGCAGAAGAATACAAGACAACAATAAAAGGTCATGTCCAGCTACATGCTCACACTGTACCCTGTGGCTATACAGATATGCTTTCATGCTTCTACGACTGTGATGTCAAGGTTTAGGAGAGAAATGGAGCATGTTGAAAGCTTCTCTTTGTTCAGGTTTCAGCTTTGTTCTCTGTGAGCTCTCACTGTTAGAACGGCGGGTCAGGAGTGCTGAATGGTGCCTTGTTTTCCCAAATTAGTGAACAAACTCTCTGAGAGCCATTGTTTTACCCTGATCTCCCAACCAATACCCTGCACAGCAGCCATTTGTCCCTCTTTCTTTCTCTCTTTCTGTGTCTCTCCCTCCTCCCCTCTCTCTGTATCCCCCCTCTCTCCAAATCCCTCTATTTCTGTCTTTCTCTATATCTCTTGTCCTTTTTTCCCCTCTTTCTCTTCCCTTTTCTCTCCCTTTCTTTCCATCTCCCTTCTTTTCTCTCTCCATATCCCCCTTTTTTCTCTTTCTCTCTTTGTCTCTCCTTTTCTTTCTCTCTACGTTCTCCCTCTCTCCCCATAGCCCTCTCTCTTTTTTCTGTCTTCCCATCTCTCTTTTTTCCATCTCTCTGTCTCACTTTCTCTCCCTTTTTTTTCTCCCTGTGTCTCTCTGTCTCTTTCTCTCTCTCTTCCTTTTTCTGTCTTTACCTTTCTTTCTCTTTCCCTCTCTCTTTTTCTCTTTCTCTTTGCCCCATCTTTCTCTCTCTCTCTCTCTCTCTCTCTCTCTCTCTGCACTATTTTATACTCATAGGTATGAAGTTACACTGATAAAAAAGTTTCCACAACTTTGAATGTTTTTTGATTAATTTCAGTATTGATGTTGTTTAGAGTGAAATAAAAAAAACACACTGACCAGAGAGACAGTTAAATAATAGATTACACATATGAGATGTCTGTATCAACCTACTTCAAAGAGGTCAAATCAGTTTTCTCAAAGAACAACATGTATTCCTCCACATCCCAACTCCAGCACAGGAGTTCAGCAATGTCCTAATTTATCAGCACTGGTTTTGATACCTTTTTTACCTTCAAAAAGCCCTCAGGCACCACAAGCTTTATGAGAAAGAAAAAAAAATTACACATTGCCTCAGATACACTAATGATGTAGGAGTGATCGCTTCAAAGGACATCACTCTCAAAGCCTTTGCATGCATGCACATTCAGATACAAACACAAACGTATGCTCTTTCTCTGTGAGGAAAAGAGTAAAACACTGAGTCTAACCTGCTTCTCATTCTTTGATTGGTACACATGCCTGAGGTCCACATGTGCACTCTGATTTCCAAACCTATAATGACAGGAGGAGGGTGGAAAAGGTGCCCCCGTGTGCCTCGAGCCTAAAGGAGTTGAAACAAAGTCGCTGTGATGATCTGCAATGTAAGAATGTCTACAGCCGATGGCATGTCAGTCTGACTTAAAAAAGTTTCAAGATCATTATAACAAGGACAAATTTAAGTTCTCAGTGTATGTGCGTGTGTGTGTGTGTGTATGTGTGTGTGTGTGTGTGTGTGTGTGTGTGTGTATGTGCGTGTGTTCTAGTATGTCTCTTCACATCCATTATGGCCAGACAAGGACAGAGAATTGATTTCAATATGTGCTCTTTGGCATCTGAGCCTTTGTTTCCATAATAATATTCAAAATTGTATTCACTTTTTTGTCCAAAATAAACTTTGCTTGCTTCTTTTTAATGTAAAACTTAACTGAATTCACTGTTTTGTTAATAATTATGATATAATTATTCTGATGTAATGATAAAATTCAACAACAAAATAATCAAATCAACTGAAACCCTGTCAATAGTTTTGTTTGCTTTCCTTTCATGAACATTTTGGTGGACCATCATCAAATACTGAAAAGTATGGTGTCATTGCATAAGGCAGTTTCCTATCCAGGTCCTGGAAAACCCCTGCACTGCACATTTTATACATGCCCAACTCAGGAAGTGCTGGTTAATAGTCTGATTAGGTTTGTAAGAGCAAAAAAAAATATGCAGGACAGTGGCTTTCCTAAACCAGTACTGGGAACCACTGGAATACAAACGTATTCATACATACAGTAACAAACAATGACGATTGGACCTAGGCCTTCAGTTTTGGCAATAATGTAAACTCTAGTCCCAAAAAATCCACAATATTGTAAATTTCTGAGAGCGCCCCTTGTCGGACCCTATTGGACATTAAAAACTTGTAAAAGCCATTCTGTGTTTTGTTTAAAGCATGTAATAGGTATTATATTTTTTGGGCTTGTGTGTTGCAGTTTTACAGTGACTCTCTCCGTAAAGAATTCTAGTATAGAGCTGCCACCGCTGTTTCCTATTTCTGACAACTGACTGAAACCTGGTTAGGCTACAGCTTGTATTTGCAATCAGTAACAGTATCTCAGTTTTTGAGAGGCCTAAAGTGACTTTTTTCCTCAGGAAACTGGTTCCACCCATTATATATCAATTAATTGGTCCTGACAGTTGATTTTACTGTGTAAGGCAAATGGAAATGGAAATTTAATCCTGATTGGCCAATTACGGCAATATCTGTAGTTCCTGTAATATCAGAGTTTAAATACAACAGGAACCATGAGTCCAGGCCATAAAAATTAAACAAAAATTACGTGTATTAATTTTTTTATTTCACAGATACCAGTAGGCTTTCCTGAAAGGTTCTCCTCTGCAAGTTCTTAGAGTCATAAATCCTGGCCTTAAAGATGGAGATGTTTCATCATGTGTAGGAGTTAAAGTAATTAGCATCAGTTTCATTCGCTGCCGAGTTAGCCAACAGCTGCTCGCCCCAGGATGCCTTCAGGATGTCCTCCGACATCTTACTGTGGTATCTCATCTCTCTGGCATCTCTGATTGCTGCTGCATTCATGGAGCCTAACCTTTGGTCTGAGGGTCGACTGAGAGTGTCTCACAGCATCAGTCAAATGTGGCCTTTAGCTGGGTCGACTATTTCAAACTGAATGACTCGTTGACTGTCGCAGACAAGCAGTTTGAGCAAGCCTTAGGCCTGGATTGTGCCCGAAAAAGCAGAACAGTGTCAGGGTCTTGCTAAGCTATCTGGCTAAGCTCAGT
The DNA here is from genome assembly GCA_037974445.1 of Brycinus macrolepidotus. Taxonomy (NCBI): domain Eukaryota; kingdom Metazoa; phylum Chordata; class Actinopteri; order Characiformes; family Alestidae; genus Brycinus; species Brycinus macrolepidotus. Next base: position 20,164,553 of record JBBPCZ010000148.1, on the reverse strand, counting down.
ATAAGCTGGTGGTTAGGACACATTCATTGTACTACCATGGCCCTAAATGAACCACTCGGTTATTACCCTACGGTGGTTTAAAGCTCGTCATTTTCTTTCGCTTCACTTTGAATCTGATTTGTCCTTGAGGTTCTCTCCACGTGTGGCGATTGGCATTCACGTCACTCACTCTCGACCTTCATTTGGCAGCTTGCCAGCACGTTAAGAGCCCTTTTAATTACCTATGAATCAAGATTATCTCCCTGGTTGCCTGTCTGAACAATTTTCTTTTTTTCTTCTTCCCCCTGACTCCAAGCAATCTATCTATTGGAACAGAGTAGACAGTTAAGCAAGTCCAAGGTCGGTGACATTATAGTTCCACTGAACCCCTTAGGGAGTTGCTCAGTGGCTAGCATGCTAAAGGTGCTAATTAGCGCTCACACACAGCACATATTCAAAGAGCTGACACTGGGAGGGAGGAGGGAGGGTTATGTGGAGAGAGCTATGCCTGAGTCCATGCACTGTTCACAGCTCCAAACCCTGCAACACAAAGTAGTGGCAGGCCGAACATGAGTCTGATGCAACCGGACAAAATGTAAGGCAGAGATTAGCCGAGAGAAAAAGGACGGGGCAGGAGAGGCGAGGAGAGCCACGAGCGGACCGCTCGTCCCCCACGCCTGGCCACACAGTGTCTGATCCTAATCGCTTGTCAGCAATTCAACAAGCGCTCTCAGAACTTGACAGCTTGACCTTGAGTGTGGTTAGCACCCCTAAGCCCATACACACACAAGCACACAAACACACATATTCATACACACACACACACTGTTGCAGTCAAAAAAATCAGTACTCAGAGGACAGAGGCTGTAAATGACCTTTCGCAGAGGGTGTGCGGAGAGGCGAGACACTGAGAGATGATATCAAATCACACTACAACACTAACAGCCAACACCACTTCACACAGTCACAGGGCCTGCAGGTGTTTAGCCTACACCTAACTTTAAAATGAGAAAACTAGGGTTCCAAATACACCTCTTGGATCCTAAGCTTGTTATTTAATTGCTAATTTTAGGATGTATTGTTTAGGCCAAAATATTTAGTCATTCAATACCTTTCTGTAACAAATTTTCAGCATAAGGACAGCAGATTTAGGCTATAAGGGAAACAACACTGCACTTTCCATTGATTTGCACTGCACCATTTTCTTCATGGTCTTAAAACATAAAATTCCATCCATGCTAAAAAGCTGTTGTGTGGTGGGTTGTGAGGCATAAAAACTGGTTTAAGCTTTTACTGGATTCCAAGAAGCAAAATGGAGCCAAAAATCATAGGCCTCCCTAGTCCCTGGGACCTTATGGAATCCCAAAACAGATACATCAGTTTAGCTAGTTAGTTAGATAGCTTTCTAGCTACAGTAGCTTGCTGTAGGTTAGCTTGCTAGCTAGCGATCAAAGTACTCAATCCATGGTGGTTCTTCATGTTTGCTTATCCTTACTTTATTAAAACCTTCTGGAAAGTGTCTGTGGTGGAGAACATCGTAATCAAGGTTTGACATTAACATTAACATTAACATAACTTCCAGCCACAGTGGTTAGTAGATTAGAAAACATTAGTCGCCAGCCACCATTTTCACCAGGCAAGGTCTTTAGTGCTAATAATCTGTGAAAGTATAGCTCTACTGGAGCTTTTTGGTCTTGAATGGTAACACAGCAAGACGGCAAGTTCATATGTCCTTGTTTCGGATTGATTTTGAAACAGAAAAAGGGCACTGACGAAGTCATATATCATATAGCTGCCCCTTTCTTTGGGCGGAAGGGGATTCGCTGGTACTGCAATTTCCTCATTTCATGGAATGTTTTCACCCACAAGGGGGATACTTTTGCCTGTTAATTGTCTTTACGTCAGAGTTTAGTTAAGGTGACTGAAAAAAAAACATCAAATAAACACTCATGTTTAAAATAGAAATACCATGTTTTCCCTTTTTTATTTGATTTTACAGTCAAGCCTCTCTGATTGACATGATGCATTTCAGTAAAGGGCCTAAACCTAATTCACAGGGTGCTATGAATGATTTGGCAAATCTTATGACACTAAAATGGAGGCTATGTAGTTAAAACAGTGAGGAACTGAAGTGTGGGCCCACATAAGTTCCCTAGTTGGGCAGCAAGGACTTTTAGATATGTGATATGACATTATTGTTGAATATTAATGTTGCCACATACAGCCTCATAATTAATCATTTTTGGTCTAAAAAAAGTGGATCCAAAAAGGTAATGAAAAAAACGTCTGTAATTAGTTAGTTCAATCTCAATGAAAATATGAGGAAAAACTTTGTCAAAAGCCTTATCAAAGATTTATATTTTTAACAAAATGTGCAACCACCTTTGCTAACATAACACTCCTCAACTCCTCAACACTCCTGAGCCATTTCTGAGTGTATCTGGATTTATGTTTTGGGCATGGCACCGGAAGCATTATAGCACTTTTCAAAATCATTCGTTTCGTCATCCCCCCCCCCCCTTTTTAAGCCGAGACGTAGAGCTCAGCACTAATTAACCTTAAAAACATTTTTTCTGACCCATTCTTATCATGGGTGCCAATAATTATAGAGCAGACTATGCAATGGCATAATTAAGCTTTTATCTCAATATTTTTTATCTCAATATCTATTTGAACAGAATCATTTCCTTAGCTAAAGAGCAGTCTGAACACGTCATATATATAAAATATAGCCAGACATATTACACAACAGGGCCACTTCTATCACTAAGTACTATCCTAACTCTTCCACTAAAGCTGCTGTCCTTGAGCCAGTGTTCAAGTGCCTGTTAGAGTAAAAAAGAAGGTAAGTGGCAGGGAAACCTTTTAAGGTCGCAGACTTTTAAGGCTGCTCTGCATTGCAGATGGATGGTGTCCTGTCCTAGAAGCTTCTGAAGCTCTCTGCTGGACTAACAGGTCTGTGAAAATCTGTGCAGCGGTGACACGAGTGAGAGAATGTGCCATCAGGGGGTGGCTGAGAGCGATAATGCACCATGACCACATCACCATGACCACATGAAAAAAACAGAGCACCCTGGAGAGTCCAGGGCCACATGCCTGGCTTACATCACCCCGAGTTCTCAGTTGTTCCAGCAGTGGCAACAGCACAACGAGTTTTATTTCAGACGATGCCGTGCACAGCAGATCATCAATAAGGCATGGGCTAAGTGTTCGGGGAAGTCACAGTGCGGCTGAATCATTAAGCTGGTCCTTTTCTCATTTTAAAATATTACGGCATTCTTATCTGCTGATGGAGTCTATTTCAGGAAGTTCTCCCCACATAATTTATGCACTTTGTATCTTTTAAAATACTCTTAAATATGCCTACAGGAAATTGTACTTTTCTCAGAGAGACATTTAATCTTTACTTATTGACACTAAAAAGGAAAGTTGTGCAAGCTGACTCACAGTGAACTCCAAAGACTGAATACTAAACTGGGTTCTGTGACCCAGGCCATTTCCTTTAACCCTAAAATACATGACCCCAAAAAACCTACTCGAACACATAAATGACCTGAACTGGAAACAATAGTTTTCTTCGAAGAAAAACTTTACTGTTTTTATCCTAATCTTCAGTCTTCGTAATATAATTTCATAAGACACTAATGTTTTGATACACAAATGTTCTTATGTATTCTCTCAATTACATAATCAGTTCCTTAACAGGAGAACAGGAGAACAGGAGTCTCAAACTCCAGCCCTGGAGGGTCGGCTGTTTCACACAGTCTTGTGAATTTTCTGCCCAAATACCTGATTCGGCCCCTCAATCAATTGCAAGGTTTAGTAGGTGAGTTTGAGCAGGATAAACACCAAAGTGTGCCCTCCTGAGACCCCTGCTGTTGATCCAACACTCAACATTTACCGGCTAGCTTGTGTTAGAAAGCCAGTTCATTATCTTTAGTAGTTTGTAGTGCTGCTCTTATAAACTAATAAAGTCATAAAAGCTTCAGTCTGCTGAACATGAGTGAGTGAGTGAGTGAGTGAGCGATTGAATGAGTGAGTAAGTGAATGAAGAGTGAGTGAATGATGAGTGAGCCAGTGAGTAAGTGAGTGAATGATGAGTGAGTGAGTGTGCATGTATGCAAGTGATTAGACAGTGAATGAATGAGTGAATGATGAATGAGTGAGTAAATGAGCGAGTGAGTGAGTGAATGATGAGTGAGTGAGTGTGCATGTATGCGAGTGATTAGACAGTGAATGAAAGAATGATGAATGAGTCAGTAAATTAGCATGTGAGTGAGTGAGTGAATAAGCGAGTAAGTGAATGAGTAAGCAAGTATGTGAGTGAGTGATAAGTGAGTGAATGAATCAGTGAATGACTGAGTGAGTGAGCAAGTGAATTAGTGAGCAAGTATGTGAGTAAGTGAATGAGTGAGTGAGTGGCTGTAAGTGAATGAGTGAGCAGGTGAGTGAGTGAGTGAGTGAGTGAATGAATGAATTATGAGTGACTGTGAGTAAATGATGAGTGAGTGAGCAAGTGTGCAAATGAGTGAGAGAGTAAAATAGTGAATGAGTGAGTGAGTGAGTGAATGAGTGAGTAAGTTAGGTCCAGGAGATCCATCTTTAAAAGGCCCTACAGGTTACAAATAGGCTATAGTATATTCAACCTAAAGATTTTTTGTTAATCCATTAGCAGAGAAAACCCCCTTCCTTGTCATTTCTGATATATAGTTCTTGAGAAATAAAAAGTAAAACTAATTTAACTTTCATTGTGTACATCTCACTCATTTGGTCAGCCCAGTTTCTCTGCTGCTGAAGAGAGCTGCTTGTACAGTTACATTCAGATACTCACTTACAGCCAATTTTATGGACATGGGGCAGATCCAGAGTGGTTTTAATGAGCTTTTTATTTGCACTGCCTATCGCTAAACTAGGACATGCTGGAGAAGGGGGGGGGGGGGGGGGGGGGACACCTTTGTAGCTTGTCCTCTTTTGAACTTTCGGTGACTCTGTGAGGGTGCATTAAACTGTATTGTGAGGAGAGTGCCATATCAGCAGTTTTAAACAATTAGAAGAGAAAGTCAGTGGACAGAGTTGCAGCTGAGGCCTGTGGGACGTCCAAAGATAGAGCATGAAGAGAAGAGCACAGAGCAGTATCGACAACACACAAGAGAGCAAAATAAAGAATAAAAAAGTGGGAAAAAGGGCATCCAAAGTGCCTTTGTAAGCGTTTTAGTGCATTTTGTGAGACTGTTAATGCCACTGTAAAGCTTTGTGACAAAGAGTGTTGTAAAAAATACCATAGGCATCAAACTGAAGGTGCTGTATTACCATTAGCCTCCTCTCAGATGTGACCATAAAAACAGAGAGAGGTCAAGAAGGACGAATGAGAAGAATCTTGAGTAATATATGACTTTGCTGCCATCTGTTGATGTTGCGCAATATCACTGCTCTGATACTGAACGACTGCATGTGAAGAGACTTCAGGCAGTGCTGAGGTTAACAGTCTTTCAGAGCAGGAGATCTGAGGTAAGTATAATCGGATTGAGAGAAGATGAGAAGTGATGTCTTCTTGACTGCTGTAGTGAACTTGAATAAAATGTATCTAATAACAGCATGCCATATGTATATTTTCTAACTGACGATCTGCTATTGCCTCTTTCCTTTCCATGCCGCTCTTTACCCTCTTTAGTGTCTTACCTAGGCCAATTCATTTTCTATGCCATCTGCCATCTGTTTCTCTAACCCGGATCATTATTTCTTTCCCAGTGTAACTTACAAACTGTAGGCACACAAGTCTTCAGGATGAGAATTATCTAAGACCACAGGGGAGGCTCAAATTCAATCTGTCAACACTCTGTTTTCCTCTACATGGACTAAAAGCTTGCTGCAAAAAGATATTAGGCCATTGTCTATACTGTAATAATCTACTGCCCTCTAGTGGTAAGTTTTAACCATACACTGTAACAGGACATGAATTCACATTCATTTTCATTTTGGGCCTATTGCAACTGAATGGTGATGACACCACTGTTTTCTTTTGCTGGTGGTGGTCTTCTTTCTAGCTTCTATGTGCATACAGAATATTTTTCATGATTTCGTTTTCATCATAACATCATTCACATCCATGACTGTTAGCATATGCATCCTATCCTTGGGGCTGAGTTGAAAATGCTGAGATTTGCACTGGGAGTGATGAGGATGGACAGGATCAGGAATGAGTTTATTAGAAGGACAGCTAGAGTTGGACCCTTTGGAGGAAAAATCAGAGAGGCGAGATTGTGTTGGCTCGGACATGTGCTGAGTAGAGACTGAGTGTGTTGGGAGGAGGATGCTGAGGATGGAGCTGCAGGGAAGAGGAGAAGAGGAAGGCCTAGTAGGAGGTTTA
>JBBPCZ010000148.1:20138650-20151355 GCA_037974445.1 Brycinus macrolepidotus | reverse complement strand
TGTGTGTGTGTGTGTGTGTGTGTGTGTGTGTGTGTGTGGGTGGGAGAGAGAGAGAGAGAGAGAGAGAGAGAGAGAGATGCTGACCAGCTTGGGTTGCAGTTTGCACAGTCCACTACACTGCAGCCCCTGGCGTTTCCTTTCACTCCTCCAGTCCTGCCAAAGTCACGTCCTGTCTTTGTTCTGTCTTTCAGCATGTGTGTGATAAGGCCCCCCTCACTCATCCCCTCCAGTCTGTTTTTTTTCTCTCTTCACACCAGAGCTCTGCCTCTAAGCCTGTTTCTGTGGTCACAGAGTGCACTGTTTTATGGGCCAGCAGGTGGCCTGGTGGTTGGGGAGTTGCCCCTGCGATCAGAAGGTTGTGGGTTCAAATCCCAGGACTGCCAGTGGCCAGTGGGTACTTTCCCCACACACTGCTCCCCGGGGCTGCCCACTGCTTCACTTGGTGAATGGGTTAAATGTAAAGAAAGAATTTCACACTGTGTGCTGACAAATGGACACTTTACACTTCATATCTGTGTGTAGTGGAGTCGGGCCCCACAGGTGACCTGGTTGTGAGGAGTGTGTGGTGTTTTGTGTCCAGACAGGCCACTGGTTTCAGACTTCAGTTAAGGTCAGCCCACTGAACCAGTTACATCGCACTCAGGTGATGGGCCACTTGTCACATTTATTGCTTTTCATGGCCAAGGTTCACTGTGTACCTATATGAGAAAGTTCTTTAGAAAGACGTTATTATTGTAAATTTGTTTATCATAAGGATCCATTGCCCTCTGCTGCATATTTAAGTGTTATTGTAAGTGTTGTTATTTAAGTGTAAGTGTTAATGTAAGTGCCCACAAGATGAGTTAGAATAAAGCTGTGGAAAAAATTAGCTTGGTCCTGCACTATAAATATGATAAATTCTGTTTGTGTGTTTGAGTGAGACGTCTTATTAAAAATTAATGTTTTAGGTTTTACTGCATTTTATATCATTTTGTTTGTATGTTTTTTCTTATCTGAATTTTCCATCAGTTGTGAAATGAATACAATGTAATGCAGTGTGTGGGTTTTTCCTTCTTCAAGGTTAAACATTACACTGTACTTGAATTTGTTATGCCACTAATTTCTGAGGTTGAAGGTTAATTAAATCAGTGAAATGGTTATTAGTGCTGCCATGACCCACATAACTGCTGGAGAAGCACTTTTATTCTGAAGCTGGCATACAGTCCTTGTAAATTTGTTTATTATAAGGATCCATCGCCTTCCAGTGGATATTTAAATTATAAGATGAGGAAGAATAAAGCTGTGGAAAAGATCATACATTAAAAAACATGAGGGTGCATCCTGTCTGTGTGTGTGTGAGAGAGAGAAATCTTTTTCAAAAAGGTTGTTTTGATAATTTTTTATGTTTTATATCATTTTATTTTTGTTTTTCCTATCTGAATTTTCCATCAGTTGTGAAATGAATGCAATGTGTGGGTTTTCCTTCTTCAAGGTTAAACATTACTCTATATTTGAATCAGTTATGCCACTGATTTGTGAGGCTGAAGGTTAATTAAATCAGTGAAATGATTAGCAGTGCTGCCATGACCCACATACTGTTGGAAAAGCACTTTTATTTTGAAGGTGGCAGAAGTCTCTTGTTTTATATTTTCAGAAGCAAGTGATGCATTTAAATTTTTTGTTTCATTGTTTCACTCTCTCTTTTTCTCTCTCATCCCTCCTTCCTCCCTCTCCTCCTGCAGATGGTGAGCATGTTGATGATCGGAATCGCCGCCTGGGGGAAGTGGTTTGGCCTAGTCTCAAGCTTCCAGGTGGTGGGGGGCATCATCGGGGTGGGGGTCTTTCTCTTCTTCGTCGCTTTGGCTGGACTTATTGGCGCCATTAGGCACCACCAAGTTCTTCTCTTCTTTGTATCCTTCCCTGACCGTGCACTTAGAGACACAGTACCTGACACCTGAGAAAATTATATTTAAAACCTGTTTAGCTGAGCAGTATGTGTTTTAAAAGCTAGTTGTAGAATCTATACAAATAATATTAATACAGTAAATAGGATTTTATGTATGGTATGTGTTTGTTTAATCATTCCTAGACCTCTCCTTGTGGAAGCCCAGAATTACATTGTAGTTCTCATCAAATACCTCAAATACCTGGTTCAGCTCAGTCAATACTTCGTTAAATTAAATCAGGAGCTGCTGATGGAGTTTCAAAGCGCATGCAAAGGCTGTAGGAGAAATCTGGAGCTGAACCTGTGTTCTTCTAACCAGCTCACAAAACGTCAAGTACTTTTGACAAACCAAACAAATCTTGATATTATTTAATGCTTTCTTGTTTGTTTGCATTTATTTTAATGTTAACTTGTGTATTTGGTGGCAAAAAGTCTCTTATTGCTCAGATACGTGGCTTCAAACAGTTTGTACAGGAGCCAGAGACTTGCACAGTACAGAAGATGGGTAGAACACAGACAGTGTCATTAGGAGGAAGTATTAGGAGGAAGTATTCTGCTGGAGATCCCTCCTCGCTGCTTTATAATCAGAGCCAGTTTTTCCATCCCACTGTATTTATCCTCCTTATTATAGCTGTTTTACACTACCATTGAAAAGGTTGGAATCAATTGTCATATTTATTGCTGTTATTTCGTTTAATAATAACTCAAACACTGTGTTTTCAAATATTGTAAAATATTGTAAAACTAGAAGATGTTTTAAGAGGATTCCGTTATTTTCTTGGGAACAGCAATATCAATACATACATTGTATATAACAGTAATAAACTGTAAATATCTTTTTAGTAACTCTTGCTCTAAGATTTGCTCATTACTTTTTTTTTTTGATGATCAAGGCATTCTGTATGTTCTGTAATTTTTTTGAATGTTCTACAGCATTCTCATTTATTATGAATTCATCTACAGCTCTATCCATTCTTCTGAAAACATCTAAAACTAGAACCTGTTTAGCTGAGCAGTATATGCTTTTAAAAGCTAATATTAGATTTTATACAAATAATATTAAAACAGTAAATACATATACATAAAGATAAATGGAAATGGAAAGATAAAAATCTGGTAAAAAAAAAAAACTGAAAAGGTGATAATACAATATCACTTTAGGATGACGAACATCAAATATATACATAAACAAATATGTTTTAAGATGTTTTAATAGTAACAGTTGCTAGATAGGTAGATAATGTGATGAAAGAGACTCAGATCTTCATTATTCTATCTGAATGATCAACACTCAACACTTTATCCTTCCTTAACGATGGGTTATTAGTACATGATTATCCTCTTCCTAGTGTTTGTGGTCCAGTTTGCGGTGTCCAGTGCTTGCTTGGCCATCAACAAAGAGCAGCAGGTAAGACTGATTGGAGCTGTAATGTGACCCTGACACATTCAATAATGAAGAAATACAAACTATCCTCCACATATAAGGGGCTTTTAGTCAGGCTGCACCGGCTTCATTGGCTCTAGAGTTAATTAAGCAGAAAGTTAATTAATTATGGGCCAATGCAGAGTTTAATGTTGGTTGAATAATGAAAGTAAATGTAGTCTGATATTCTCAGCAGTAGTTTTCCTGGTAGCAGTATGGAGTCAGACTGGCATGCAGAACAGTTTTACAGTACACTGAGTCTGTGTTGATGCTCTGTTGTGCTTTTAATTGTGGCTACTCAGTCTTTCACCTCACCAAGCTTTTGCTCCTTAGGATGAATTTGTGATAATGATTGAATGTTTATGAGGACAATTTATATGCATTTTCTTGCTCATGTAGTTCATACAAGATGGACTGAATATCCTTGGTGTATAAAAATGTGCTGTATAATTGCCTACTGTAAGGTCCTTGTCTAGTGTAAGGCCTTTCTTTCTCTTCTAATAAGTGTGCTTTATGTGTCCATGTAGAATCGCCTGTTGGAGGTGGGCTGGAACAACTCCAAAAGCACTCAGAAAGACATAGAGAAGAGTCTCAACTGCTGTGGATTCTCACACGTGGATGTCAATGGAACCTGTCCCGCTGTAATTCAAGCACACACCTGCCCATGCACTGAACTAATGACTGATTTTACTCAGTAGCTTTGTAGCTCTGCTTGTGTTAGTTATCCTAAAAGGTAGTTTTGTTCCAGGTGACATGACTGTTGCCAGTGCCCTCCAGATGTACTGGCATCCTCAGTTAGGAATGCACCAATATGGGAATCGTGGGCTTATTATAGTACCATCCATGTACATATCTACACTACCAGTCAAAAGTTTTTGCGCACCATAGGTTTTACCACTTTTCCATTTATCTCATAAACTGTAGATTTTTATCTTGTTAAACACTGGAAAGTTGTTGAGTGAACAACTATAAATGAAAATAGGTCAAATAAAACAAGTTTCCTTTATAAGATGAAAGAATCTGTAAGAGTGCATGTCTGACATCCTATTAACCGGTTGTGTGGTGATGCAGAGTCAAATTCTAGACTGTCCTTTAACTTTAAATGCACTCGTTAGCTGTTTCTTTCCATTGGCTGTCACTTAGTAGCTCATTAAATTTCCAACAGTTGTCTGGTGGTCAACAGGTCAGTAGTGCTAAATAAAAAAAATGACATTTTCTGGCTAATATAGATATTGGTGAACGCACAGTAAATGTATTTATTAGCAGATAGTGTATTTTAGTAACCATTGAGTTAGTAACATGGGATTTTCTACATACAAATGTAGAAAATCCCAGTGTGTGCAGAACTTTTGACTGGTAGTGTATACATGGATGCATATCTACAGATGCTGATGCCAATATATCAACATTTATAAATCATAGAAGTGGCACTACATTGGCTTGGCATATCCAGTCGCATCAAAATGACCTAAAACGGATTTTTAAAACATGGTCGCACGTTGTTGTGGAATAATGAGCTATCTTTCTGTGATGCTGATTGAATTCTCAGTAGTAACTTCAAGCTGCCAGTGAAGGTCAACTCACCTTTTCTATACAAATACAGTGCGATGTTAATATATTTTTGTTTAAATGCTAATAACATTAGGCACAGAATCTGGAATCTTGCATCTGTTCTGTGGCTCTGGTTGTGTCTGTCCCATCATTTATCCAACATTTGTTTACTAGTGTCTTTGTGTGTGTCTTGCTGCCTCCCCCCTGCAGGCCTGTTTTTCTCACACTAAATGTGACACCTGTGCGGCAAAGATCCAGGAGCATGCTGGGGAGGTTCTACGCTTTGTGGGAGGAATTGGCCTGTTTTTCAGCTTCACTGAGGTAAACCCCCCATCCCTCTCTTTTTCTCTTTCTTCCATATTCACCTTTCTGTTCATGTACACTACAGGCCAGAGGTTTGGGCCCATACTTGGATTAAAAAAAAAAAAAGTACACGATACGCTTCTTTTTAGAAATTCTTAAAACAAACGTAACTGACAGGTTTTTATAGACTGTAGTAACACATTATTTAGCCACAAAGGTTTAAACTATTGGTTTTGAAGAGACATATCAAGTTTGTCTTTAGTGCATTGACATTCACTTTGTGTTGGATCATGAAAAAAGAAAAATATCACTCATTTCTTCACCATCATACAGTTTCTTTTGTTTCACGTATCACTGGACAAAATTTAATTCTTCAACAGTATAATGATCCCAAGCATTCTTCAAAATTGTGCCGAAATTATATGCAATCCCAAGAAAAGCTTAAAGTTTTGAGAATTTTGTCTTGGTCTCCCCAGTCTCCAGATCTTTCTTCCAGGGACAAGCTGGACCCACAAATTCAAAATGAGTGTCCAGAAAATGAGACAGAACTGTTTGCAGGCTTGAATAGGTGCTGGAGGGTTTGGACACAAGTTATTTCCAAAAATTGATGAAAAGGATGCGGCGAATCTGCGCTGCTGTGATAATGGCAAGGGGCGCTTATTTAGATGAAACTCGTACATAAACTTTCACATCTTTCAGTTAATAATAAAGTCAGCTTATGATTAACCATGCCACATTAATGTTCTTTTAACTATATTGAAAAACATTTGCAATATGTGTTAATGCAATCCCAGTGCTGATATGTTGTCCGGGTCTGCAGTCCTGTGTCATTGTGCTCCAGTCCTTTCCACACGTCATTGTTATGAGATATTTGGCATTTTAATGCACCATCTGCAGCTTCTAAAGCTGTGATTCTCATCTTCTCATCACCTAAAAGTGACACATTCTGTCTTTGTGTGTGAATGCCATCTGCTATGGTCCGCTAGCAACACTATATTTAACCATTTCTGTGCCATTCCTTTGACCCCTGCTAAGTAGCACCATGGTCAGTTTGCTCTAAGTTGCTGGAGCAGGGTTGTGGGAAGTATGTGAGCTGAGCTGCAGAGTAGACCTGGCCCTGTTCACTTAAATTTATTGACGTACTACATCTACGTTTATTTTTTAACTACATTGTACATCTTTTCTGCGATGGACTGCCGACCCATACAGGGCATTTCTCTGCATTGCACTTTGCGATCGCTGGGATTGGCTCCGGTGCTCCCCGTGACCCTGGTTAAAGATAAAGCACAAAGCTCAGATAGAAAATGAATGTATTTCTTTTTTGATCACATTTTTACAGTGTATTTTGCTGCCGCAGTTTTGGTGCTGGTTTGTCTCAGTTTATCAAATATGTATTACTAGTGATACGTGTAGGGAAAAGGTTTCCAGGTATTATGATGGGGGTTTTTTTTTTCGCTATATTGTTCACCCTTTATGAGATGTTTCTAACATTTCACTTTTTCTAACTATTTCAGATGCTGGGCGTGTGGTTAACATACAGGTACAGAAACCAAAAAGACCCACGGGCTAACCCCAGCGCTTTCCTGTAGTTGACGACGTAGCGTCACAGCGGTATCCTGTGCACTTGTCTATTCGCTGGACTTCTTACTGGAGCTCTGTAGGAGAGGAGAAGTGAGTGTTTGCTTTCTCTGAAGTGGAAATCACCGCTTGTTCCTGCTGCTGTGTGTACTGATCATTTTCAAGGCTGCCGTGTTGTGAAGCCAAAAAAAAAAAAAAAATCCTGTACATTTATTATTGTTTGAAGACTTCTTCTTTGAATGGAGGCTACTACTACACCAAATGTCATGACGGAACTGACACTTTTTACCTTATGCAGTAGATACTACTTCAGCTACTAAGGGGCTACAAGAACTTGTGAAACCATGAATTTCAGTGTAGAGAAAAACAATCACTGTATGTGAAAAATGGGGCTTTGCTAAGACATATATGTGCCTGCATGTCACAATCATATTCAAATTTGTTATAGTTCCTAAATCATAAGTAATTACTCATTTTTTGTATGATGCACTATGCTGATACAGCCTTCTTTGTGTACACGCACAAATTTTATTGAAATGTGGCAAAAACTTGACAATTTATTCATGAATTTAGACCTGAATTGGCATTAATCTGTGCATACCTTATTATGCAAAATGGATAAGAATATGCTGTTTCTTATGGTTTATCCAGATTGACAATTGAACCATAAAAGCAGCATAAGGCCCCTTAATTCAAAAGACACATTTCATGTCATAGTTGTGTGTTTTATTCCATTTATCACATCTGTGACTGACTGACTGAGTAATTTAGTGTGTGTGTTTGTCTCACAGGTCAGTTTTTTTGTGTGGTTTTGCCTTCTTGCATGAATTTTTCACTACAGCGTGTATCTGTATCCTTCGGTTCTGTGAACTATGCACTCAAACGTTTGGAAATAAATAAAGAACAAAGAATGCATCGTCGTCCAGTCTGTGTGGAGTATAAATGGCAGGTTTTTGTAGCTTGTCATTTAGGTTTTCTTTACTTTTCTCATCCTTAGTCGGGTGTTTTGTTGACGTTTCTTCCCAAAAAAAAGCGTTTCCTGAAGTCAGGTAACCAATCAGATACCGACACGCATGGCTTTGTAAGCTGGGAACTCATTAAAGAACAAAAGCTGCTTTCGGCTGCATTCTGGTATCCAGGCAACACTCTAATTCTGGAAACGCATGGGCCATGTCCCCTCCGCCCCCCTCTTTACAGGACACAGGCCGGAGCTGCTTACCTATTACCTTCGCTTCAGGCAAATCTCTCCTGCAGTATTCTAAAGGGATCAAAAGGGTCCTCTAATCAATCAGTTGTTCCTTAAAGGGGAATTCCGCCAGTTTTTGAAAATTGCATACCTAAATCACAGGGACTTAAATAAAAAAAATTAGTGGCTTGATGTGAAATGGGCCACTGAGTCAGCATCATTCACTAGAACCAGACGTCTGAAGAGTTTAATGCATCTAAAACCTAACTCACAAAGTTATTGCATGAAATAGTTAGCAATATTTAATGCCTATTTAGGCTGAGACATTGTTTTACAATCTTTTTTCATAAAAATTAGATTTTAAAAAGTACATTCAGGGTAGAGAGGTAAAAGCAAGGTGCTGTATAGAAATAGTACCCAAAGCAAACTTTGTTTACCACTGAACTATTGATTCACTATTTGACTATTGTCATTGGTGGTTTTGGATAGTAAATTAAATCTATAAATAAATATATAAGTAAATAAAAGTCTATATTTGTGGTGAACTTGTGACCCCTGGTTCCTATCATCACCATTGCAAAAAAAAAAAATCAGTTTCTAAAAGTCAGCATTTCATATCAAACCACTATGAATGAAATTGTTTACATTTCAGGGATTAAATTGTGCAGAAATGTGAAACACTGGTGGAATTTTCCTTTGAAGGCATACTTTTTTAGCATTTTAGCACTTTTCAAGCATTTTGTACAAACTTATGTTTGTATCTGGACAATAATTAAGATGCCTTTCTCTGTGCTTAGTCAATAAAAACCTTTTGACTCAAACACGGCGCCCATTATCTATACAATATTATGTTTGCTTTGAATCCAGTTGTTTTCTGGTTGAAAACTGTGGAGTATTCTTTCAAAGAACCATTTAGAAGTTCTTTTATGGAACCAGAGGTAATGCTTGCGCCAAAGAACCCTTTCACCACCCTTTACTGAGTCCACTCTATTCATTGCATTTATCAGTAACATCACGCCCAGTTCTGCACAAATGAGGATGCAAAAACAGGTGAGCTTAGAGCAGTTTCTTTAATTTATCCAAAAGGCAATGCATCATCGATGCTGTACATTGGGTGAAAAGCAAGACTTTTAAGGTTAACAGTAACAGAATCTCAAAAAAGAACATTCAAAGTGAGTTCAGAGATTTACAGTGCGTTTCTTTACAACAGTAAACAGAACGAGACCCAAACTCTCAGCGAGGAGAATATCCGCTCTCGGATCACAGTCCTGAAGGACTTTTTCACAGCTCCGTTTTCAGGAACTTCTTGGCTCTCAGCATGTTGCTCAACACTGTTAGAATGAAGACAGAAAAGTCATTATTTCTGTCATTTTTGCTTAGGAATAGCACAGTATTATTTCACATCAGGATCAGGCATTTGGCTAATACTAATAGAAGGAATTTTGAAAGCGTATCTCTGAGTTATGACACAAAGGCTTTTTTACTCACAGAGTTTCAGGTCACTTGGCTCGTAGGCGTACATGCGGTTGGAGTAGCGTCCAGTGATGTCAGCACGAACAGTCATGGAGGGATCTGTAGAAAAGCATGAAAATTTTAGATCATCATTCAACTGCTAGAGCTTGGCAGATCTGAATGGCTCATCTCTGAGCATTTGGTCCACTCACCAACGAAGACGATTCTGGGAACATACTGGCCATCAGGTGACAGGTGCTTGTCTGTGGTTTCGTACTGTATAGAAAGCACAGTTTTAACAAAGATTCACAAGAGTTCATACATGCTTTTTGTAAAATTATAAATGTGTCATTTTCACTTCCTCAATAAAAACTTACCACCAGGTTCAGAAGAATGAAGTCGTCATCCGCCAGCTTCTGGATTTCTTTATCCTCGGCAAAGGCCTTCTTCAGAGCTGAGGAAGGAACAGAGCAAATATTTGCTTTCTTAACGTTCCGCAAAGTCATCCGTCTTCTCTAGTAGGCTAATGCATAAATAATCGCTCAAAGATATGTGGGCATAAATAACAGAAGAGCAGGATTATTCCAGACTGAATGTTGGGACAAGGCTGAATTATTAGATAAAGAGATCTTACCCTGGCTGTGTGGGCAGTCCTCCATGTGGAAAATGACCATGAGAGGCTTGTTCCTGTGGATGGAGTAATATGAGAAATATTTATGACTTTAAGAGTGCAATAATCACATTTTACCAATGTGCCCTACTGATCACATGCTGAGTCTGTGCTGAAGCTACCAATATCATTGCTGATCAAAAGCCTACTGTGTGGGCAAAGCAAAGGTTTCTCACCTTGAGCGTGCCCAGAAGAGTGCTTCCTCATACGTCTGAGCCCAGATCAGCTGATCACCCCATCCTGAGAAAGAATAAAGTCATTCTTGGTTATTAAAGTGTGAAATTATCCTACAGTAAAATATCCTCTGCTGAATTGGGTGATTCAATAGGAATTAAGAAGAAAAGCCAAGATTCTGATTCAAACTTGAGTGTGCAGGGTGCTCACTCATTCTCTTAGGGCAGTCACCTAAAACTTAGTCATCAGTGCTATCAATGAAGAAGGAAGGAAAGAAAGAACACTCACCTCTGGAGAGAGTCTGAGGAACTCTTTTCTCCTTCTTCTCTGGCTTGTTGGTGGTGGGGCCCTTCTCTGGCTTCCCCAGAGCAGAAGTCACGGCCACCAGGACCAAGAGAACTGACAGTAATCCTTTAATCATCTTCTGAAGCTGTTCAAAGAAGATCAGTCATGATACTGCTGTTAGAAAGGGCTTCAATAAAAGAACATTACAGCCTTATATCTATTACAGCACTCATGCGAATAAAATCAGCAGTGTTTGTGCAAGCGAGTAGAAATCTGTGCAGCACAAAGGCTGTCGTATTCTCACCTGTTCTCAGGTTTCTCCTCAGCCCGCGTTCAGACTCAGTCTCCTGGTCCTGCTGTGGCGTCTGCCTCTCACCTGAGCGGCTTTTATACACCTGCGCACCTGCACGTCCCTCCCTCCTTCCTGCTCTTGTGGAATGCGGGATTCTACACCTTTGTGCTCTCAGTGTTGGTAGAGTTCCTATTTCTATTTACATTCACTTTACAAACCATGTTTAATTTTCCTGCGGATCATCAGTAGGATAACGGTGAAAGCCGACGAGCTTTGTTTGTAGCCTGGTATTCCGCAAAGAGTCTGAAACTCAAAAAAGACATACATTTTAGTTCATTTTGGCTTGAGTCCAAGGACAGGTCAGCATAATGTCATGAAATACGCTGGAAGGATCTAATGATTAGGCCTTTTACGATTGGCTCGGATTGCACCCATGACGTCAGTCATGCATTAATTGGGCTTCCATCAGAGTCGGCAAAATTATGACGTGTTATTCCCAGTGAGAAAACATCCCAAATCTACAGACGGATGCAAAGGTTGGGGGAACTTGGTGAAAAACCATGTTTTTTCTTTATTTTCTAGATTTACAAAAGTACACATTTACTGTTTATTTGCTTAACAACATTTTAATGCACATTTACTGTTATTTTATTGTTTAAGTAAATAATGTGATTTTCACCAAAACATCTAATCTGCCTCACTGCCTCTAACTTTTCCTCACAACTGTGCATTCAGTGTAATGTGTGCAGTCCAGTTGGTTTGCTGCAATTTACGTTTTTACGACTAATAAAACAAAATGTAACTCATCAGTGATGAGCCCCAGTGCATCAGGAGACGTGTTATTACTGTGCAAAGATATAATTCAGCCAAATAGTATTACAATAATAAATAAACAAATCTAAATAATATGTCTTTTATATAATATTATTGATTAAAATAACTAATAAAAGAATAATAGTCATGAGTCATATATCCAGTGATTCCCAGAGGAAGTGGAAGTGTATTACCAGCTTTGTCTTGTAGTTTGGTGGGCTGGGTGGAATCTAAATTCCTCTGATTAAACCCACAGCAAAGGACTGAGGGGACAGGAAGGAAACCGGTTTACTGAAGCTGATGGACTAAGGTGGTGAGTTTTCCTGCTGGTTTCCGCAGCTGTGGGCAGTCAGAAACTGGTAGATAATTTTTGTTTTTCTCATTTCATTTACTTTGCTTAAATATACAAAAGGCTTCAAGAAAATTTAATGGAAATAAAATGTAATGAGTGCCCCCCACCTTGTTCTCTGGTAAAACAATGGGTGTGTTTTATGTACAGACCGTTTAATGTGTTCACGTCCACGGCGGCTGGAATGCACTTTTGAAAGCCCATCCCATCATTCCTACACTCCTACAGAATAGGGCACTAAAAAGGAAGTTGGCTGATTGTTAACACACTTAAAGCCTGACGTGTCCTTAAAACTGCTGACTCGCCATTTACGCATCAAGCTGCTGATGTTTTTTTAATGTTTATTCCCTGTGATCAATACATACTTACACACATAGTTCTTTTGGAGAAATTGGTAATCCTTTATTATAATAAATAACTACAGATACTCGGTTTGTCTTTAACTAACATTCAACTAAATATCAGTTATCTGCAACTGAATGTTAAGTGGAATGTCACTCAAAACCTAAACATAACCTCAACTCTAACACTGGTGATAATCAACTGAGTCTCACCAGATCTGTTGATAATATCAGAAAGAAATATAAGATAAGATAAGATAAGATAAGATAAGATAAGATAAACCTTAATTAGTCCCACAAGTGGGAAATTTGCATTGTCATGGCAGAAAGTGGACAGAACAAGATAAGAGCAGCAAAAATTAAA
>JBBPCZ010000148.1:20117602-20131718 GCA_037974445.1 Brycinus macrolepidotus | reverse complement strand
CCCCTCCCCCCCCCCCTCCCCCCCCTCCTCCACAAAACAACATACTAAGGTGCATCACAAGTTAAGCGAAAATACAGAAAAGAAAAGAAAATCTGAATCACACAATAGAGATCATATGGCAACATATTTCTTCTTCTGAGGTTTTGTAGTGCCAAAAAAAGAAAGAAAGAAAAAATAGGTCATAGTGGTCACAGAGTCTGAGTGGGGTGGGTACAATCTTCAGCAGTTTTAAGTCACTTTAGTACATGTGATCACAAAAATATATATTATCGACACGAGTGATCACACTAAAGTCTCTGTTCACACAGGAAGATCTTGTGTCTGCCAGTGTAAACTTTCTCCACCGACACCAAAGAGTCACCACAGGGTCGACTGGGTTTCTGTGGTTAAACATTTAGCTCGGCTAAACCAGTCTTATTTCCATAAAGCTAACGCCAGAGTCAAAACTGATAGTCTGTGTCCAGACAGTTGTAAACACGATGGAAGAATAAACTGCCTCGTCCCGCCAGAAATGAAATCGTCCCTCCATTTCATTTTCTGTTTCTCAGTCAGGTACAAGCAACCTCAGTTTGAGTCTTACTGCCCCCTTGTGAGCAGGAGTGGCCGGTCCACAATAAGTGTACGTGTGTGAGGGGGTTTTAGAGTCTTCAGACATTTAAGTTAATGCCCATGTTGAGGGGGCAGCGGGGGACCGTTCACACCTGGGTGGTAGAATGCACAGTTGTTTTCATATCTGCAGCTCCCCTTCATCATGAAATGGCGACACACTGGTCTTTTTGACATGTCTAAGGAAACAAGAAAGCAAAAACATTAAAAACCAGCTCATGTATGAAATGCTATAACAGTATAGTAATGAGCAAAAAAATGCAGCATGATTCTTATACTGAACCAACTTACCACCCATGTTGTTGTGGCCCCCTCTGGGTCCCCCTCGGCCTCCACGTCCTCTGAAGCCCTGGTCTCCTCCTCTTCCTCGTCCCCGATGGAAGTGGCCTCCCCGGTGTGGGCCTCCCCTCATGGAGTCGTCGCCCCAGTAATTGCCGCCGTCTCCTCCACGGCCCTGAGGACCAGGTGGAGGGCCCATCATGCGTGGTCCACCACCAGAGTTGAAAGGGGGTCCATGGCCATGCGGAGGAGGGGGGTGGTTGTAGTGAGGGCCGCCAGGTGGCTTGTTCGGGGGGTATCCCCCATTCATCGGCATCTGCATATTCATGTTGTTCATGTTCATGTTTGGACCATGACCAAGCAAACCTGCATTCACTGTTAGGGCGAGAGGGGGTTGGGGGTATCCCAGGTGCAAATCATTAGTTTTTAATAGAAACTCTACTTACAAACAGTTCTAAACATTATTGACTGATTAAACATGGCTTAGTTTAACCAGATTTAAATACTTACTCGGTGGAGCATTGACTGGTTGATTTTGGTTCTGGTTCTGATTCTGGTTCTGCTGTAGAGAGCCCAAGAGCTGCTTGATCTTGTCAGAGAAATCAGGCTGCTTTATTAAGTCCTCTGCTGACTGGTTAGATCCCTGTGCCCCCTAATATACAAACATATCACAGACAAACAGCTCAGTCACTGAGTCCTATAGATAAAGAAGAAAAGAATTAATGCTGAGAACTACTGCTTTACTTACCATAATGGAGCTAAGGAGTTCCTGGACATTCACTGCAGGGTTATTGGGAGGGGGGGCGCTGCCCTGTGCCTGGGGGCTGCGACTACTGTTGCCCAAGCTATCCATTAGATTAGCCAGGACACGTGGCAGCTTGGATCCCTCTTGGGATGCAGAGGTATTGGATGCTGCACCCGTATTGTCAGCTGGCTCCATGTAACTGTCATCCATCATAGTGCAGTCCTGTGTTAACAATAATGAGACACTTGAAACTTCTAGTTTTCCCATAATCAAGACTTCCACATTATGTAGCTCAGTGTTCTGCACTTTCGCACTGCAGTATTACGAATATTTTAAGACTCTAGCAGTATCCACTGAACATGCCTACCTTATGCATACCCACCCCTAAAGCCTTCCAAATTGAACTCAGATGTACAAATACTGCTTGGCTACAATTATTAAGCTTACATAAAATGCACATTCTAATCAGCTCACCAGAACTCCAAGTTAATAACAGCATGTAAGTAAGTGATGGCTAAAGCAAGGAGTTATACCTCGTCAAGGGGAATGAGCCGTGGTGGCATTGGCTCATAAGGTTCCGAATCTGGTTCATGTGGGCTGTCTGGGACACTAAAGAGATTGAGAGGGAGAACAACTTTACATTACACACTCAGAAAGCACATAATAAATACTGATGCAAATAAATCCCTAACCCTAAAACAGTAAGAAAACAAACAAACACTGACCTCTCCTTGCTGAGAAAGATCTCCTGGAGGATGCCCATCTCTCGAGCTCTTTGGGTCAGCTTTTCACTGCTGTTGGCTCCTGGAGTGACTAGGCTCCCTGACAGAGTAAGAGGTCGTGGGGGTGTCCAGGGAACTCTCTCCTCCATAGTGTCATGAGAGAGCCGACGTGCCATCTCAAACGTCTGCCTGTCCATCATCAGCTCCCGCTTTGCCGCCTCACCAAAGTCCTTGATCTTATTAACATTCACTAAAAATGGAAAGAGTTGAACATTAATTATTATCCATTAAAAATGCCTGACTTGAAACGATAAGCATTTCTGTCAGGAAGGGTATGAACTGCTGAGAGAGTGAGGTCCATTTTACCTCTTTCAGTCTCATCCAGGTCAAAGTAGAAGTATTCTTTGAGCTGTTCTTCTTCGGCCCAGCGAACACTCTTCTTTTTCTTTCCTTTTTTCGTCAGGCTCTCTTCCTCTCCGCTTGGCTCTGAAAGAGCGTTGGGCTTATCTCCTGAGAAAGAGAGATATTTTTACTTTGTTAATTTGTGAACTGTGGGATGATTAGGCAGGGTGATAATGAGACCCTGGAAAAGCCAGTCTCAGTATCATACAGATTATATTGAATTGTATCAGCTGTTTTATTTGCTTCTGAAAAGAGACCATATCTAGGCCCTCACAAGTATAAATGTAGTTAAATACAATGTATTATTCTTAATAATAATGTGGGTTTAAAAAAAAAAAAAAAACATTGGCACATTAAACTTACCAGTGTCCATAGCCTCTGGTTCTTCTGTTGGGACCGGTGTGCCTGGTTGTTCCATATCTTGGGGCTCATGGGGAGGGGTCTGAGATGCAGGAGCCTCAGGGGAAGAAGGCTTTGCCTGTGTGCTGGAGTATGTCTGAGGTTTGTTGTCAAATGGACATGGCTGTAGCAAATAACCAAAAAAAACAAAGAGGGAAAAGGGGTGATTAGGGGAGGAAGTGGATTTATCCTGATTTTGAGTTATTGTATTGTACTGTAAATCATTCCGAAATGTATAAATAAATATGGCTTGCTACTGAGAAAGTTTAAAGGACAGAAAAAAAGTTTTTAAACACTAAATAGCACCAACACAATTGTTATTCCCATCTATGAAAAAATGTATGGATCTAACACTTCATCAACGTCTAAAACTTACTATAACAAGTGTTAAATTAAAGAATTACTACAAAAATGTAATCCTAGATATTAGTGCTTACAATACAATTACATTAATCATTAATTATGAGCCCTGTGCCCCGAGACTCCATATTTTTCCTGCACCTACCCACATATAAAAAAACAAGTTTGTATATACCACGATCAGATGAAGTAGATGAATAAAACATAATACCTTATTCGATGTGGGAGATGCTGCTTTAAGCTTCTTTTTCTTAATCTTGATTCCAGGCACTGGAGCAGAATTAAGAGCATCCAGAAAACCAGGGCTCTCCATAGCTAAAGGCGCAAAGAGATAGACACAACATATACAGTACAATTCAGATTACTAAGATACACAATATATACAACCAAATAATGCTATACTGTATGTGATACATTACTGTAGTAAAAGTAAACACCACAAGCAACATTATATTTTAAAAAGTGCTTTGATGTATTCTTACGTTGTGGAGGTATGAGCTTGACTTTAATCTCTTTGGTGGAGTTAGGGGTGGTGTTAAGAGGCTTATATTTCTTCTCCACAGGGGGAGCATCAGACAGGGAAGAACTGGAGAGAACACCAGAGCAGTGGTCAGAGCTTTCAACTAAACAAACAGCAGAGGGCAGCAACTATGACACAATTAAAAGCAGAGATCTTTAAATGCCAAATACTAAAACATGTACACCATTAGAAGCAAATATATATGTACCAGTAAAGCATTAATATATTTTAAAACTTTATGTTTTAGTAAGAAAGTGGAAATGCATAATTACCTAGGCCTCTTGAGAACTGCTGGTTTGATGTTGTATTTGTCTCCAAGTTGAGGTACAGCAGGAGGCTTTTTAGGAGGGACTAGTGTTGGGGTCTCCACCTCCAAACCTGTGAAAATAATCCGAAGGGTAAGGGTAAAACATAAAACCCAAAATATCATTCTTACTGATTATAAGAAAATATTACAATACAAAGAAAAATCAAGTCTAAAACATAACAAATGAACACCCTGTAAATCAGTAAAAACCCCATGTAATAATAGAGAGAAATAGACCTGTGGAGCGGATCTTGGCATGGCTGGGTGCATGAGCTTTAGGCTTTTCTTTCTTCTTCTCATCATCTGTACCCTTCTCCCCAGGTTTCACCTCAGGGCGAAATTTACTGTCCTCTTTCTTTCGTTTTTTGTCTTTAAAAAAAATATATATAGGGATTGTTTTCATATTAACGTGGAATTAAGTCTGAACATAAGACTGGGAATAAAATCACAACAAAGACGAAGAAAAATGAACAAAACAATAACTACCATTCGGTGAGGCGCCACTGGAAATGCTCTGAGAGCGGATAATGGCCATCCAACCATCCACAAGTACTGAGGCAAGCTTTCTTAACTCTGTGGGAAAGAGACAAAGAGATAAACATGACTCGTAAATGGAGGATATGCATCGCATTTTGGCAGTACCACTGGGACGCTCTATGCCCTTACCTTCTGTCTCTCCACTCTTGCTCAAATGTTTAACCAACTTGGCTGTGTTGTTCTAAAATTTGAGAAAGCAAACAATTAATAACTGAATAAGTACATTAAAACACATTTCTGTGACATGCTAAATTCAAGGCGTACCTGTTTGAGATGGTCAACAGTGAGAGGCAGTTTCTGCAGAGTAAGCAGAATAAGCTGCAGCAGAGGAGTGTTGGTGGTCGTCTTTGAATAGGTCAGCCAAGAGTTCAGCAGCTTGTAGCCACCCACACGGATAAATCTGTAAAGTGAAACAACGAATTTGGCATAAAATTATAGATAGCATGTTTACAGTAAATACACAGAGGAACTGCTCTGCATTGTCTAAAATGAATACATACCGGTTAAGAACGTCATGAGATTTGGTTTGCAGTAAGATGTTCAGATACATGCATCTGCTGACCATTTTATGAGAGGCCTTCATAAGACTGTTCCAAGAAGAGTAAGAAAAAACGTGATTAAAATCATGATAACCAGAACCAAAAATTCACCAAATTATTCATAGTAACAGCAGCAGATGTGTGTATGTTTTTGTTGTTTTCACCTGAAGACTTTGGCAACACCTTCCAGGCTCCGGAGCTCTCCATCCTTCCCAAGCAGAGCCTCTACTCCTTTCAACACCTCCCTGGGGTCCACTGGGCCCACCGCCATTATCGGCTACTGTCAGAGAAGGGGAAAGGAGAGAGAGAATAAGTTTCATTTATATTACTTTTCCAGAGATACACGAACACTACTGTGGTTGTTACTGTCACTGGGGAGTATATGAGCAGTACGTGAATAAATAGGTTCTGTCACTATCACTGGCGATAGGCTGTTTGCTGTATTGGTTAAAGCAGTTACAAAGAGCTCATTGGAACAAACGACGCACTCCGGGGGGCTGAAATCAATTGATTTCAGTTGTATTCCTATGCACAAGTCACCAAGTTTACGTTTACGGCAGTTAACATTAAAGTCTCCAAAACTCAACGACGCCAAAAAACACAGAGAAACGTGGTCAGGAAATACCAGTGAAAAGCCAGTCTCCTCAGTTCACAACACAAACATAAATGAACAAACTAATCCAGATGAAAGGCTTTTTGTCAAACTCAGCAGTGAAAGTGTATCACATCAGTAGACCTCATGCAAACACCAGACATGATTGGAGATACTTAGCACTGCAACCAAAACCACAACAAAGAAGAACTCATAAGGCCATCTGGGTCATGTGGCATAAATTCAGCATAACAGTTTCTGAAGAAGGACTCATAAACTCGATTGGCCTTGTTCCGAAACAGGAGCACAGTGTCACTTCTAATAGAGCATCTAACTCTGCATAAAGCTTCACTGCCAAACTTTTTTTTGACAATACCTGTATTGCTAAACATTGAATGATGCAGACTTTGACTTGGGTGATATAGCAAGAGGTTCACACTGAAAAAGTCATGGCATAATGATTCTGCTGTCAATATGACGGAACACGTGGATATGATTTCCCTACTACTGCCTTCCTCTGGCACGAATATATGGATACACAAATTATACTAGCATGTTAACACTAGAAGCTGCGTGTAATTTACTTGAAGCTGTTGGTTACAGCCCAGTAGGCATCAGAATGAATGATTCTCTTGTTGTTGTTGAGGTACATGGTTCATAACTCATTTCCTTAACATTTCCAGTGTGTTAATACGTATTATTACCACCTTCCATTAACACCACACCCACCTGCTCTCCATTATAAGGATGTTTGTACACAAATAGACAGGCATTATTACTTATATAATCACTTTCAACAGTCATTAAAGGTCTATGACACTGATAGATGTTTAACAGTTATTCATGTGTCCATCAACTCTGTTCCAAGCTGGTTTTTTGCAAGTTATTCAGAAAAGTAACACTGAAAATGAATACAAATACTGGAGCAGAATGCAAGTACAGCTGTACAGCACTGCATTTATTATAATTAATGTCTTTCTATAACCATAATACTCAAGATCACTGTGATGTTCTGTTTGACAGAGGCACAGGTTTCACTGTAAAGTAACCTTACCAGTAACAAAACATGGAAGTCTTCTGAAGAGGCTATGTGAGTAATTTGTCACAACTGGGTGCAAAATGTTGATTTTTAAAAGTCTTATCTTATAAATTACAGACACACACAAACATCAAGACTTAAAAAAAGAAAAAAAGAAATTGAAACAAGAATATTAGTCAGTACATCCCCCCCCCAAAAAAAACACACCACTTCAGGGAAGAGTTTCAGAAAAACAATAACTCTGACCTCATGACTGCAAGGAGGATGTGTAACCAATTCTATGAAACTTAAATTTGAGTATTAACATATACATTTATTCACAATCAAATTAACTACAAATGTATGAGAGGATTCAATGTTAAACTACATATTTAAAAAAGCTCATGCCCTTGCTTCATTTATCAAGGTCTTTATGTGTCCTATCCAACTGTCTTATGTCGCCATCGTGTGGTCAAAACTGAATAAATCAAGTAAGGTGTGGGAGGGGGGTTCTGTGGGCACTCGTGTTACTAAACCAACACTAATGAAAAAGTATAATGAAAAATATATGCATTAGACATTCAAATTAAAATGAAAGGAACAGTAAAATGTACACCTCTTACTATACCAACTAAAGTGTTATTACTAAAGTGTTTTCATTAGTTTGTTACAAAACCAACACTAATGGAAAAAGTATAATAAAAATATATGCATTAGACATTGAAATTAAAACCAAAGGAATAGAAAATG
This sequence comes from Brycinus macrolepidotus, assembly GCA_037974445.1. Taxonomy (NCBI): domain Eukaryota; kingdom Metazoa; phylum Chordata; class Actinopteri; order Characiformes; family Alestidae; genus Brycinus; species Brycinus macrolepidotus. The sequence goes on along the minus strand of JBBPCZ010000148.1, from coordinate 20,123,942 downwards.
TAGACCTCTCACCCTAAATAGGGTTAATCAGCCAAGATGTTTGGTGTCTAACTCAATTACTCTTATTCTACTTTAGAGCTAACAAGTTACTCATTCTTTACAAGTAATAGATGTCTGTAGTAATGGAAAATTCATTTTTGAGAGACATCTATTATTAGACTCCTATGAGTAATTACTAAGCATGTCCTGGCTGACCAACCATTCCTTTGAGCTAAATGGAGACAAAAACCTATCCGAGAAATCCCAGTGGGCTGTATCCACTGAGCTGAACCCTCCAACACACCCAGCCTCTTAGGAAATAGTGTTTCTTTTTTTTTCTTGAAGAAGCAGCCTAATGAATAAAGGGATTAGTTCATAGGGTGGGGAAAATTGGGAGATGACTGACGTCACTGTGGCCCCGCCCATGCAGAGGCAGAAGCGCGCTTTAAAAATCCCCCTTCAGGGTTTCAGTCTGAGAATAACGGAGACCCTCCACTTCCACAAAGGCTCAAACTGTAGATCTATAATATTACCGAGAAAAAAATGGCCATTACTTAATATAACTTTATATTATTTAACTTAATATAAACGGCTCCACGTACTCCGTACAAAGTCAGTTTCAAGCATGCAACTTGGCAACCACGGCGCACGTCGGTGTGAAGGCTGCACGTTTTAGAGAAAAAATGGGGAAAAAACGTAATAATTCGTAATCGGACAAATGTCATGTGAGGAATCAGGTTTTGTCTTACCCGTTAAAGTGTTGTAGCTGAAGTTTTTATAGTCTCAGAACTCCATTACACCCAACATTTACACTGAAAAACTCCTGAAAATGTCACAACCGTCAACACAAAGCACAGCAAAAGGCAAATCTACATGATAAGACAGTCCACAACTGCACTTACAACAAAAGATTAGGGTTTCGTGAAGTAAATTAAACAAGAAACAGGAAATAAATCATCTTTTGACCTGTGTTAGATCTGAAAGTGCTTAAAGTCAAATGTAAAATCGCTACTTTAATCATGTCGCGTTGGAATGCAGTAGAAAGTGTACCTGTGGAAATGGTCAAGTGTTAGCTTTAAATAGAGAGGGGTATAAAATAGTTTTTATCCACACTGATCACAATACTTTGTATTAAAAGTCCTGTTTACACGAGAGTGAAGTGAGCTCTGAGCTTTAGTGGCCGTTACTGCTTTCGCCCTCTGCCGGCCACCCGCGTTCGAACGGTTGCTATAGAAGCGGCTTCGGAGGCCCGTGATTGGCTGGGCAGGATCAAAGCCCCGCCCTCTTCTTTAACCACTTCACCTCAAGCAAGGAGGAGGAGGACGGAGAAGCAGCCCGGGCGCCATTTTAAAACACAAAGAGTAGCAAAAGAAAAATAGAGAAAAAAAACACCAAAACACTACACTTTACATCCCGACAGTCGCTTACACTCGCAGAGAGAGACAATTCCGTCTAGATGAGGGTATGACAACGCGAAACGACCGAGAAAATAAAGATATTTCAGGGGGGGAAAAACACAAAGCCACCATTTGCTCAGTGATCCCAACAAAACGACAACCTGTCCGCCATATTAGAGCAAACGCGACTAGACGACAAAACAAGCCCGTTTTACAGCGAAAAGTTTACCGCAAGCTGCCCGTATTGCACACAAACGCAATCTTTATATCCAGACTGCCACATATACAGTTTATTTATATATTGTGTATATTCATGGGGTGTTGTATTACACCCGGTTAGCTACCAAGAAACGCCAGTAACAGTAACAAACGATACAAACGAATCCAATATTACATTTTCAAGCCCCTCGTAACTTATAACTGTTTTTGCCCCCACTCGGTTAAATCCAGTCGCCAACTTTGCAATCTTTATGTGTAGATTGCGTAGAGTTGTTCCAATGAGCTCCTTTTTTCAAGATTCAAGCCCAAAATCCCCCATATTCCTGGCTATGCTGAGGCAATCTTTATGTACAGATTGCTTATGGTCGGTTTATCCTTCATTAGTAGGACTTCTGTAAATCCGTCTCACACACAAAGAGAAACAGGGCTCTCCGCCACTGCTGCCTTTGCAATGTGAGCTCATACTACAGCTGGCCTTTCAAACATTGCTTTCTTTATATCTCAGCTTTAAAATAATTATATCCCTTTCTTTTGGTCTAATATTATATGCCGCCGTCGACGGCTAACTACCTACCTCAATTATTCAAATTTTCAAGACAGTATATACTTTAAATTTCGATTTCAAATTGGTTTGAAAGTAAACACTTACTATTTATAATTCTCCTCTGCGTCTCGGGTACCTATAATTATTATATTGTGCTTAAAAAACAGCAACAATTTTTTCAGACCAGTTTTAAAGACAGCCTAAACTGTCATATGACTTTGTATAGATATCTTTTTATGGCTGAAAAATGGCTTAATGGGCGGGATTGTGGTCTAGCATTTCCTTCTTGAACAATCTGGAGCAGGAACCAAAAAAATTGTAAAAATTAAAAAAAAACACGTAGTAAACAAATGTCCGTTACTCGAGTTGAAAAAACATGTTTTGGGGGGGTTTGGTCTTCATACACAAGGTGGAGAACAAAAAATCCCTCGACGCCAGATCTTCACAGAGCCGTTTTGGAGACCTGAAACAAAGGAAAAGGACAGACGACGATTAGAAGTGGTTCAAACCAAAAAATTAAAATAAAAAAATTCGAAATGATGCGAAATCCAAAATCGTTCACATTCGTCAGGCTTGAAGTCCAAAGTGAATACAGGAAACAAAAAACGTTTATAAACAATAAGCATACTTTAATATATACGTTTTAAAGGCACGTCCGACCACACACTTACCTCAGACAAATCCAGGAATGCTCTAGAAAGGAGGGACTCGGTATTTATAGTCGTGACGTCACAACCCTCCTCGGGAGCGCGCATTCTGGTGTGTTCGTGACACGAGAGGAGTAGCTCATGGCGACTGGGTGTTCGAGTCAGTTCAGAGAACCGATCGATTCTTTTGATTCTTTCTGTCCTTTCGCGGTCTGTTTTCTTATCTCCAGTACAGGGATGTTGATAGACACAGAACTCTACTGGGGCACAGGCCCCCCACCCTTCATTACCCATATAATATTTTTGACAGCCTGCTGCATATGAAATGAGCTATACCAGCTTCCCTTGCTTAATTCATTATTATATATTATATCCAATGTGTACATACATATACTTATAAAGCTTTATATATACTTATTTCTATATTTGCATACACACATATATATATATATATATTTTTTATTATTTCTATAGTGTACTTTTTATACTTTACTGTTGTGTTGTATAGCTTTTATTCTATTGTTTTTACTGCTCTTACCTCCGTACTGTCCACTTTCTGCGGTAACAATGCAAATTTCCCGCTTGTGAGACTAATAAATGTTTATCTTATCTTATCTTATCTTATCTTACCTTATCTTATCTTATTATTGCCACTGCCATGCTCCTACTGAAGCAACTACTAGTAAAATAAAAATGTGCAGATTTATTAATTCATGCATGAAGATATATGAACATTCTCAACAGGTTTTACGGCAGAAATGGCATACCTGTATATGCAAGTAATTTTGCTCCTGTTTGTGGTTAAAAACTACGTTGCAACACTTTGGAGTAGGAAAGCATCCACTCTTTTGTTGATACTATCTAAATTAATGCACTGCCAAATGAATTATTTTGTTGTTGAAAGCTGAATGTGAGATGTTTATTGTAGGTGTTGTAAACAGTATGTGTTTATTGTCATTGCAAGCATCTACACAGTACACACTGTAAGGAAACAGCACTTTTCCAGGACCATGGTGCAACACAAAACAACACAAGACTACATAGGACCCTTCTTTTAAATGCAATACAGTTTAAAACTTTAAACACCAATCTGTCTGGTTAAATCAACTAAACTGAACCACTGTGATCTTAATCCAGAAGATATGAGGGGATGTTTGTGCGATTTGTTGTAAGTTATGGAATTTATAGATGTGTAAGTGTATATTTTGATTTGTATGAATTTGTGTTGTATAATTTAATGTGTGCTGTAATTTGTGTTGTAGAATATAAATAAAATTATTCGTTTAACTTAGGGTTTGACTCAGGAGCAAATTTTCCTACAAGTTGTACTTGTACAACTATGTATGTAATAAATGATAAAATAAAAAAAATAAGTGGCATTTGGCAGACATCCTTATCCAGAGCAATTTACCATAATTAGTTCCAGTGACAGTTCCCCTGGAGCAACTGAGGGTTAAGTGTCTTGCTCAAGGACACAATGGTAGAAAGTGGAGTTTGTGGTCAACAGGTTCACAGGTTCAACAAGTGTTTTACCCACTAGGCTACTACCACCCCATGTATGTGACAAATAAAGAATCTTGAATCTTGAAAACGAACAATGTTATATGTGTAACTGTTTGTTCTGGTATGTGTGAGTTTCTTTTGAACTGGCTGCTCAGAGATCCAAAACAAATGTCAGTGCAAACTGAATATAAAGTCCACTATATGGTCAAAAGTATTGAGACGCTTGACCATTACACCAACAGGGACTTGCTTTCAAATACATAGACTTTAATATGGAGCTGGAGCTAAAACAGCTTCCACTCTTCTTGGAAGGCTTTCCACAAGATTTTGGACCGTTTCTGTGGGAATTTGTGCCCATTGTGCATTTATGAGGTCAGGCACTGATGTTGGACGAGAAGGCCTGGCTCACAATCTCCGTTCCAGGTCATCCCAAAGGTGTTGGATGGGGTTGAGGTCAGGACTCTGTGTGGGCCGGTCAAATTCTTCCACACCGAACTCATCCAACCATGTCTTTATGGACCTTGCTTTGTGCACTGGGACACAGTCACGCTGGAATAGAAAAAGTTCTTCTCCAAACTGTGTCCACAAAGTTGGAAGCATGGCGTTGTCCAAAATGTCTTGGTATGATGAAGCATTAAGATGGACCTTCACTGGAAGTACGGGACCACCTGAGTTCAATCATTAAGGGGTGTGACCCAATACTTTTGTTCATATAGTGTCCCTTACCGTAGGCAGTGGGATGTGAATCGGTTCGACGGGCTTATTAAAAAGAATCGATTCATGAATTCAAGAGAATCGATTCTTTTACGATCCGAAGTCGTTAGGTGGTGTTGATCTCTCTCTCTAAACGACCTTTCTCTGTCTTTTTCAAGGACGCACCCTCCCCCACCCTGTAGGAACCGAACAAGATTGTTTTTCTCTGTTTAAACCCAACTAATGTGCTAAAATGCTGCAAAACTGCTTGTAATAAAATCACTGCTGGCCTTTATTTAATCTATATATGTATTTATTGGCTGCATATTTACATATAAGCAGAACAGATTCGCAACATAGTAAAGCAGCACCAAACAGTATCGATCATCAGATAGTATCGGTTTAAATAAATACTTCAGATAAAAAATTAAGCTAAGAACCCTTTATTAGTCTCACAGGTTTGCATGGGTTACAACAGTAAAGTGGACAAAAGAGAAAGTAGAAGTAATATAACCAATAGAATAAAAAATATACAATATAACAGTATAATTAAAAAAAACACTAAACAGATCATATAAAATATATAAATATAGATAGTAAAAGTGTAAATATGAGTAAAAATAAACTGATTCCCTTTCCTTCCTCGTTCAACTTTAACCTCTCACCACAAACATGGCAGCCTCCTTGAGAAGCGTTGTGGGAGCATCTGGTCGTGTGTTTCTTTTTCTGCAAAAAACTCATCAAATCCAGGTTTGTGTTGTAATTATTATGTTTTTTTTAAAGTTGTCTTCATCTCAGTGTGGTCAACGAAAGAGATTATAATGTTAAGGGGAACTGTGAAATGTGAGATTTTAGTCAGAAAACTGTGCAGACTCTTGTTTCTGCTTCTTAATTTCCAGAAAACACACAACGTGCTCGGTGTTCCTTTCACTGCCCCTGCTCTGAGATCTTTCTTTAATTCTTCTAAACTGTCCTCCTCTGATGGAGGTGGAGGTCCTGAGTCCTTAGAGGCTCTGTCCCGATACAGAGACAAACCCTGGGAGTATCTGGAGAGTGAAGGTAATCCCTGGTTATTTAACCCTCCTTTTCTATGTTTGGGGTCAATCTGATCTCATTCAACGTTTAATCTCTCTAAATGAATAACTGACATCATTTTTACTTCATATTAAACTGGGTAAACACAAAATTAACCTGATACACTACATGGACAAAAGTATTGGGACGCCTGACCATTCCACCAACATAAACTTTAATATGGAGTTGGTCCCCCTTTACAGCTAGAACAGCTTCCACTCTTCTTGGAAGGCTTTCCACAAGATTTTGGAGTTTCTGTGGGAATTTGTGCCCATTTATTCTGT
>JBBPCZ010000148.1:20101143-20117502 GCA_037974445.1 Brycinus macrolepidotus | reverse complement strand
TCAGGCACTGATGTTGGACGAGAAGGCCTGGCTCGCAATCTCCGTTCCAGTTCATCCCAAAGGTGTTGGATGGGGTTCAGGTCAGGGCTTTGTGCGGGCCAGTCAAGTTCTTCCACACCGAACTCATCCAATCATGTCTTTATGGACCTTGCTTTGTGCACTGGGACACAGTCATGCTAGAATAGAAAAAGTTCTTCCCCAAACCGTGTTCACAAAGTTGGAAGCATGGCGTTGTCCAAACTGTCTTGGCATGCTGAAGCATTAAGATGGCCCTTCAATGGAAGAAAGGGACCATCTGAATTTCATAATTAAGAGGTATGTCCCAATACTTTTGTCCATATAGTGTATGTTTTCAGTGTCCTGAACACATTTTGTACGGAGCTGTGTTATTTGGGATCAGTTTGACCTTAGGGTGTTTTAGCTGTTTTATAAAATGTAAGAAATATCAATATTTTACACATTTGTTCTAATGGTTTTTAATGATATTGAGGGGACTGTAATATGCAATTTCACAACTGAACATAATCATACCTGTAAGAGTGTGAGAACCACTAATAGATCACATGACATGGAGGAGGTAAACGTATTTATCACCAGAACTTTATTTCCTGCACTGTGGGGGCTTTATTACATGTACATTTTATTTAAAACACTATTTAGGTGGTCAATAAAGAAACATAAAGTACCTAAAACACAAACTTAGAGGGGCATTTACAGTGGCCATTGGGGTATGAGTTGTTTGTTTAAGGCAGAACAGATCAGTATGTGTATGAATTGTGTTCGGAGAAGGAATACATTTAGTTCAGGCGTGTTTGCATATGTTTGTGTGCGAGTGCTTCCATGCTTCCGATACTCTTTTTGTCATTCTTTCCAGAGTATGTTGAACGATATGGATCCAAACCTGTATGGTCTGAGTACAGACGGAACCACAAAGGTGGCATCCCTCCCCAAAAGACAAGGAAGACTTGTATTGTATGTGACTTTTTTTCTTTTTCTTTAAATGATGTCTGGTTTCAGTGATCTGAAATGTGCACACATGCTGGGCTTTAATATTAATTTTCACATTTACATTGCAACAGAGAGGAGATAAAATATGTGGGAACCCTTGTCCAATCTGCCGTGATCCAAATATCATCGTTCATTATCAGGTTTGTGCACAGTTTGTAATTCATCTCCAATTTAATCTGCTTTGTTGAATTTCTGTGTTTCCTCTGCATGTTCTGAAGTAAAATGTGTATTTCTGTAGAATGTGAACCTGCTGCAGCAGTTTGTAAGTCCATACACAGGGATTGTGTACGATCCTACCCGAACTGGTAAGTTCTTCCACTTTTTAGGTTTACCAGAGAGGTGTAGCTCACATATGCTATAAAAATGACCGTTCACACATTTATTCTCCCCCTATTTATTCTCAGTCCAGAGTTTGTATATGTATACTGTTTTATTGTTATTGTTTACATTTGTGTATAATTGTCAAATAATTCTATATCCCATTCTTTATTGTACTTTTTAGTTATTGCACTGTATTAGGAGTGATTCAGGGCACTTTGTACATGTGTAACTGTGTATGTGACATCTTGAATCTTGAAACTCTTGGTCAGTTTATGTTCAAAGCTGTATTCCCTTTTTCCACCCCTTCATTTTTATCCTTGTTGTTTCTTTGACTGCAGGTGTGTGCATGAAGCAACAGAAGCTGCTTAACAAGGCAATTGAAACAGCCAAAGATTACGGTAAGGAAACATTTCAGTTGTTTTGTGCATCTCTGTACACAGCAGCTAGCTGACAATAGCCTTTTATGTGGTACTTGATACTCAAAGAATCCTTTCTTTCAGGCTTGATGGCATCCAAGTTACCATTTGTAGACTACTCTGCAGAAGACTACTCAAATTCTCACGGAGCAGTGGCATGTACACCTGCCCCACCTACACACTCCACTGGTGAACCTTGGTATTCGTGGTATGGAGACATAGAGCCGAATGAAAAAGAAGTGGCTAGAGTGAAGAAGATCTACAAAGCGTACCTGAAGTAGAGCTCTTCGTTACATAGTGGTGATGTTTTCTGGCACAGATTAAAACTAGTCATGGACTAATTAACACTGTGGAGGGTGATTTTTCTATGGATGGGCTAAGGTTGAAGTGTTGAAAACTGGCTCTTAGAATGCAGGAGTAAATGTAACCAAAATATCAGGTCAATATGATGGAGGGTAAGACAGATGTAACTTCAAAGAGAGTACTAACAATAAACCGTAACTTTATTCATTCCATAACTATGTTCATTAATAAAGTGAGACAAATGCATATTTTCCAACTCTGGTCCGTAAAAGAATATTCCTAAAAACCCAATGATACACTTGAAGGCATTTTATTCAAATCAGAATAATCAGACTCGTGTTGTTTAAGTTTAAAGGAAAGTACTGGATATATAGAACCAGTGTGAGAGCAGACCATGTTTAAAGAGAAATGCACTGGTTGTCACCTACAGCTACATCATGTGTGTGATTTCTTGCTAAATAAAGAAAAAAATAAACCACTTATTGCAAAATTCATTTATTTACTTCCCCCCACAGGTCAATATTCAGATGCATATTTAATATCCTATTCATTGCTTTTTTAGTTGATGGTGCCAGGTTTATTTCTACATACAAGCCTGACTGCAGGTTACTGCACTATTTTGAAGGACACTAAGTTTAGTCATGACTGAGGGTCTAACAGGGCTGGATTATCCAAAACCTGACAATCAGCAGCAACCAAGATTTTAATCAGAATTTTAACAGGTCACATTCCATTCAAGTGTTTAAGCCAAATAGTGCATTTAAGGAATCAATGGTTTGAAGAAAAATGTGACCCAGTACAGCAAAAGTCAGCTTGTACACCAATAATTCTTTCATCCAATGATCTCAAAGTTTAAATGAAAACTTTTGCAACAGAGGCTATGTTCTGTAGCTTTTGCACTGGGCTGGTAACAATAGAGCCTGCATGTTTCATGATAATGATGTCAGATACTAAGACTGAAGGACTGGTGTTCTTAAAAGTAGGTTAGAAAGAACTTTTTGACAGCTGTTGGCAAATGTGTGTTTATATGCTGCACTAAAACAAAGCATATTCCCAAATCTTTCTGTACTGAAGTTTAACGTTCCCTGAGCCTTGTTCTACAATCAGTCTCTGGACTTGATGACCTGCGTTTCACCAAGAGCCTCCAGCACTTCTCTCTTATAGTCTTCAAAGTCTCCATCAATCTGGTTTACTGTCTGGTCCTCCACTACCCACAGCTGACACTGTGTCTCAGTAATGAGTCTGGCATCATGGCTCACAATGATCACAGCTGTGGAGAGAGAGAAAAAAAGTGGTATTCTTTAGCCAAAAATAACGAAGTGTAAGTAAATGTGACTACACTAGGCCTGATCTATTACAATGTTTAGTCCACTGCATTTCCCTGTTAGGCTTGTAAGCTCTTAAGTGGCCAGTATTGTTGGGGTTTCCTTGTGAATAAAGTATTACAGGTTGTGTTCCAGATAATGGAAATATGCAAAACAGGTCAGTAGTATTTGTATCAGAGAGCTCATCTGTTTTTGAGACTTGATAGAAACATAGCTTATAAAATGGTCTTTCCTCTCTAAAGTAGGTTTTTTTACAGGAGTGAAAGTGCGCACTACATTTACAGGTGAGTACAAGTAATACATTTTTACAACCATGAAAGTTTAGTCAACCAAGGTCTCAGAATGTCTGTGTGTGACCTGACTTGCCTTGATGTTTTGCCATTTATACAAGGGGACTTATCAATCGGTGAAATGAGAAGCAACAATAACGGACCAGACAATCAGGTGATGCAATGGGGGAACATTTACATTTACGGCATTTAGCACATGCTCTTATCCAGAGTAGACCTATTAACTACTTGAAAAGATTTTAATAGCATTACCATAACATCCTGGCTGTTTTAAATCAAGTGGGTTTAACACCTATTCACATCACTAGATTCCAATAACTCTCACACAATCATGTTACATCAATGTGAATCACCCAAAGACATTTAAATGGCAAGACATTTATAATGCAAGTCCAATTGCTCTGACTTGCAACCACTAGACATACTGGAGTACAGAACACTAAAGCATTATTCAATCCTAGGGGCCTTAAAAGAAGCAAAGGACGCAAGAGAATAACACAACAGCAGTATTTGTATCTGATACAATGTGTACAAATGAAAAAAAAAAAATACCTCCTTTGTACTCATTGATGGCTTCTGACAGGGCATCGATTGACTCTATATCCAGGTTATTAGTAGGCTCATCCTAAGAAACAGTCCAGAGAAAAGGAGAATCAGGTCTGGTGCAACTTCAGACTAATAATGTTATTCGGAGACATTTTGAATGTGTCACCACTGACCAATATTAGGACATCAGGCTGCCGACAGGCAAGCTCAGCAAACACCACTCTTGCTTTCTGACCACCTGTCAGTGACACAAAAAAAAAGTAGTGGTGAATGAGCATAAAATGGTTACCAAAAGTCTGAAAATATTTATCTAGACCATGGTTTTTTTTATCCTGCTCCTGAGCTCCCACTGCCCTGCACAGATCCAGCTAGGTCATGCCTCAAGTTTGATCCAACAGATTATTAAGCCATTCATGAACTGAAACAGCTGTATTGGAACTGTGCAGGGAAGAGGGCCCTCAGGAGCAGGATTAAGAAACACAGCTCTGGACAAACTTGAGTTTTTACCAGAGAGTTTGGAAATCTGGATAGTGTGTGCATGGCTCTCTAAGCCAAAGCGGCCAAGACATTTTCTGCTGTCCTGGTATGGCAAGTTGAAGTTCCTCTGCAGATACTCTGTGGGAGCCTCATCCATGTTCAGCTGATCGGCATACTGCTGATTGAAGAAACCTACTTTCTGTATACATAAAACAAAACCAATTCAGCTCCAAAATAACAAAAAAGGTTTGGAAAGTTAGTTATAGAGCAGATACAGTAGGTTAATTATAAATATCTGCTTACCAAGCGGTGATTCTTTCGCATCTCACCTTTTGTCTGAAATGTAAAGAATCAGAAAAACTCTGAAAATACTCAATACGAAATACACTATGCTATATACATAAAGGACATAAGGAATTGTCTATGATTTGTGTGCTCATTTAAACATATTTTCAACTGATATACACCAGCGCCTTAATTCAACCAGAAAGTCTGCATATTTGTAGCTTTAAAACACTTACTACATCACTAATAGTAGTTACAGTATTTATTCACAGTATAATATCTATTATAATGTATTAGAGTATAGCATTTATTTCACAGATGCCGGAAAGAAGCCTAACACACAAGAAAGAAATGTAAAGACTTACAGGTGTTAATTTTCCTGTTAAGAGAAGTAGGAGTGTACTCTTTCCGACACCATTTGGTCCAACTATACAGACTGAAACAAGAAATATTTAATGTTAGTCCTACCACTGGGGTGGGATTTGAGACTTTCAGAGGAAGGCCTAGAATTATATACTTGATTTCATGTATTTTTATTCAATAAAATCATGCTTGCATTTTACTCAAGTATTGTAGTAATAGTCCTGCTTTAATATTATGTTTTAGTTAGAAACAGTATTATGTTCTTTAAAAGCCTTATGGAAGATGATCCAAACACATGTTTTCTGCAGAGATATAGCTACATGAGTCCTCATTCAGTTGCTGGTTTGAAGTCCTACATGTCAGATTAACCACCAACATAATTAGGAAGTAACAGAGGAATCAAACAATCATGCAGGGATTGTTTGATCTCTGCACACTTATTTCTCCCTGCTTTGCTTGGGAGCCTCAGGCTTATTTTCAAAAGCCAATATCCTTGTTCAGAATCAGATATACAGACAAATTAATGTGACTTACTTCGAGACTCCATGTCAATTCCAAAGTCCACATTTTTGAACAGAGGTTTCTGACCCTCATAACCAAAGTCCACACCTGAGCAGAAAGAAACAAGGATAAAACATTTTAACAAAACATTCACTAATACTGAGCTTTGAAAGCATGTCAAAATTGATGCATAACTTAACCAAACTGCTGTGGTTAACTATTACATGGAATTTCTGATCATCATCTACTTCAAACATTTACAGAAAATACACAAAGCTGATTCGCTGATTTTTGTGACATCCGTTTCCTTTAACCCACATACTGGAAGTATAATTTCATAAAGATAAGAGATTGAAAGGTAGCTTGCTATTTCTAAAACATGTTAAATCATTCACAAGCCAATGTACAAGGGTTACTTTTTTTTTTTTTTTTTTTTTTAAAGATGTATAACTAAATATAAATGATAATTACAATAATGCCTATAACCCAAGAAAAACATGCCTGTCCTAACCAAATACTGGTGATCATGTGATTAGTGCAGTAATAATCTGCCATACTAGCAAGCCATAATGTCCACAACCATTGCCAGACATGTAGTACTCACTGTGAAGGCCAAGAATGGGTGGAGAGAGCGGTGGTGGATCAGGGAAGGTGAACTTCACTGTGTATTCTTTAGGCCTCTTCAAAAGTTCTGGGGCCTCATGACTCTCCTCTTCCAGTCCCTTCTTCTTTCCCTTCTGCTGTTTCCTTGTCAAAGCCTCTTTTGTTTGTTTCTCCTAAAGAAGAAGAAGAAAAAAAAAAAAAGATATAGGAAGGGAATAAGGAGCCACATGGACACACAGCTGGTAAATATCAATCCATTAAAAACACATACTAGGAACTCACAGCTTGTTTGGTGGATTTTCCTCCAGCCTTCAGGTCTTTGAGCTTTTTCTCTTGCTTCTCATACTGTTTCAGAAGCTCCTTCTGTTTCTGAACATACATCTTCTTAAATGCCACTAGGAAACAAAGCAATAAAGTGAGAAATATCTTCATGCCACAAAGTGTTTAAATGTGTCCTGTTATGTCATAGACTAATTCTACAAGGGCATGTACAGTGATACAATCTGGACATCATATATGAAAGGGTGCACTGACATCATTTTGTTTATGATACTCACAGTAGTTGCCCCTGTAATAGTAGAGTTTCTGGTTGTCCAAGTGAATAATATCTGTACAAACATCATCCAAGAAACTCTGGTCGTGGGACACAATCAGAAGGGTCTTCTTCCAACCCTGTAGGTAGCTTGGGGATAAAAAGAAGGCAACAGAACATATGAGCTACTTGACCAGCAACAATCAAGAGTACCTAGAAGTGACTGCATGCATTTAATCACATCTGCATACAGCTGTCCCAAAGGTCCCAAATATACTACCTACACAGAAGCATGTTTAGGAAGTCATTTTTGCATGGTTCTGAGATCTATAAGATATTAAAAGAAAGTTCGACCTACACACAACCAGATAATAATATATTAAGATAAGATAAACAACACAACAGAGCTTTAGAATGGAGAACCAAGGAAAACATTCACCGGGAATTGTTAAATTACTAACGTGCTCCCAATTTACAGTCTGAAGCAGTATAATATACAGAAACATGCTGATGAAACAAGTATCGCTTCACACTGAACATCAGTAGCATTTCGGAAGAAATCTCTTGGTGTCCTGATCATGTGTTTGAAGCAGTAACTAATCTTGACCATGTAATCCCTGACCAGTCAAGATAGCATGTACAGCCACAAAGTGACTTGCACTCTAATATGCAAAGCACAAAGTCATTACTTGTTAAGCCAGATGACAGCATTAAGGTCCAGGTGGTTCGTTGGCTCGTCCAGCATCAACAGAGTGGGTTCCATGAAGAGAGCTCTGTAGAGGACAGAAACACATTAATGCTATAATGTGCACATTGATCAATAAATTGCTAGTGAATGTTATAATAGTAATTATGGTTCATTTTATTGCGGTGATATTCAAAGCTTAATCTGTACATTTTCTTAGATTCTTAATGACCGTGACCATCTTTGCCGACCTGGCTAGTGACACTCTCATTCTCCAGCCACCAGAAAACTTCTTAGTGGGTCTGTTCTGCATCTCAGGGGTGAAGGACAAACCAGCCAGGATCCTGCGAGCCTTGGCCTCTGCTGCCGCTGCTCCTATTGCCCTTAGCTCTTCATATACCTAGAAGAGAAGACCACCATCTAATACACTCTACAGTTCAAGCCATTCACATCTCTGATGAGTGAGTTTAGTTACTTTGTGGTAGCGAAAACTTGTTAAAGTGTATTTTTCTTTCTTTTTCTTTTTTAGCACAGGAGTTTTACATAGGATGATAGGAAATGACTGAGGAGTAGTTCATTGCTTATTGTTCTCTGTGCGATTGTTTTTAGGTCATCCTGCAACTCTTTTTGAATGACTTCTGGCTTCTCTTTTACCTTCTTTATCAATAGTCTGAAAGTCTGACATATGATATCATATGATAACTCTGACTGCCATTTCACCTCAGCAAGTGTGTGGCTTTATAAAGATTTAAGTAGGATCATGCAAATTGTCATGCAAAGCTAATTTAAATGTCATGTAGCATTATGAATGCTGCCCTTCAGTAAAGTGTACAAATATGCCTAATAACCATATCTAAATAAGCTTATATAAAACACACAGCACATATTGCACGTTAAGGTATCTGTGGATTGCTTTGTGTATTGCGCATTTTATACACATACTTTTGTAATTATGTCCACATCAAGTGAAATTACATTTGCCCTCCTTTTCTGATTGAACTAGTGTCAGCTTCCCAACACTAAGCTTTGCATCTTTGATCCAGAAACACCATGCCCTTATTAGCCGAACCTGTCATTTTATAGCTGAAAGCATGCTGACCTTTTCTAGTCTTTCAGCGACACCATCTTCGCCCTTCTCCAGCAGACTCTGCAGCTGCTTCTCCTCCTCCAGCAGCTTCAGTCGTCGTGTGTCAGCCTTTAGCACAGCCTGCACAGCCGGAGTGTCATCAGCGATCACCTCTGAGGAAAAAAACAGCCTCTTAGTCCATCAGCTAAATAAAACAGAAGGTCAAAAAGAGTGTAAGGGAAAGAGAGAAAGAAACAAGTGAATGGACCAAGCTGTCTGGGAGAAAATGTACATACCTTGTTCACAGAGCAGCACATCAATATTGGGAGGAATGCTGAGGGCTCTGTTGGAAATGTGCTTCAGTAAAGTGGTTTTTCCTTTCCTAGCAAAAGGGGGAGAAGTGGATATTAAAGCAGTATGAGGACTGCAGGGAAATGTAACATACTTATGAAAATACATGGTTTTTCAGCTCCTCATATTTACATTAAATGTTATTACACTAGAGTAGACATAAAAATCTGCTTACCCATTTGGTCCGACCAGACCATAGCGTCGACCAGCCACAATCAGAAGATCAGCGTTGACAAACAGCTCCTTTCCATGAGCTGAGATGCTGAATCTTTCCAGCTGGGAGACAATATAACAATAAGACGAAGCTGCTTTACAACTCACTAACCTTAGAAAAAAAATGTTTCAACTGGAGAATAGGTAATTTAATATCAACACACACTATTGAAGCATATCACCCTGGAACACCTGAGATCATGGCCTAAAATCAAAGTGGGTTTTCTAGAGAACTGACCTTAATATCTGAGGCGTTCTCCAGCATAGCTTGTCTTGAGGACATTTCAGCCTGAGAGACAGAGAAGTCTCCTTCTGTGGCATTCTGCGCACGGACACTGGCCACCTGACGCTCATACTCCATCTGTGAAACAAATGATTTATATTTATTACATTTATTTATTTGCACTTACTGAACTACTCTTTGGATCACGTTTCCAGTATCAGAGTGCTGCATCTGTTTCACCTATGTGCAAGTATGATTATCCGTTGATAGATTCTATAATATTCTGTGCATTCTGAATTCAGTAATTCAGATTCAGTATGTACCATCTTTTTCTTCTTTTTCTTTTCCTTTTTGCTCAGGTTGGCGAAGGGGTCATCCTTCTCTTTGCTCTGCTCTGCCGCAATAGCATCCTCTGCACTCTGCAAAAAGAAGAATGAGAAGGACTTGTCAATTACGTGGTTACAAAGCAAAAAAATGCAACACATAATAAGTAGCAATTTGTATAAGTAACAAATAAAAATTGTATGGCTACCATCATTGTTTCATTTTCATTCTCCTCTTCTTCTTCTTGTTCTTCTTCTTCTACATCATCATCATCACTTGGAGGACGAGCAGGCTTCCCTTTCTGAAAGTTAAAAGAATATGCCTTGCATTTGACAGCTGCAGCTGAACTCAACCCTGTGGTATCGCATTAACACACACTCCTTCTGTTTAGTGTATTTAGCTACTTTAAGGTGCACCCATCACTGACACAGACATTCAATTGTGCACACACAGCTTGTATAGTCTTCATAGAAAAGCACTGCCACTAGAAAGGGACACTGGAGTAGTTGCACATTAGCCAAAGGTCACCATGCCCCACGCCAAGGGCCCGCTTAAGGGGTAAATAGCCTGTGGAGTGATAGAGCTAAATCTTCACAGCAATGTTCCAACATGTAAAGTAAAGCCTCCAGAAGAGCATATGCTGATATTGCAAGAAAGGGGTGACAAATTTTAAACTTTCAATCATTCAGTTTGAACTGATTTCATGTGAAACAGTAAACTGTACAGAAACCTATATACTCAAAATTCTTCACAGTGGTGACATGAACCAGGGGTCTGTGCAAAAAGTAGCTGTTTTATGTTCAAAAGGATCTATACATGTCTTCTGAACTTTACGTGTAATACTGACAATGGTGAAGTAGTCGTGAAACTGAAAATGTTTTCTTTGGTTACTATTTGCCTTAAAACATCCTGCATGTACCTCTCCATCATTAATGGATAAAATATTTTAGGCCAAGCCTGATCTCAAAATTATTGTAAAATAGTGTCTCGTTCATCATTCAGAGTATTCATATGCATTTCAAATAGCAGCTTTCTATGAGGGAGTTTTCAGAGGCATCTTCAGACATCTGGTTCCTATCACTACCAGAGACCAATTCTGACTGGGTACGATTCTCTAGAATGGAGCACTTCACATCAAAAAATGTGAAAAAATTTTGAAAAAAATCTGTGGAAATTCCCCTTTAACACCCTGTGGAATTAACAGGTGTCTATAAACCTTTGGACATAGAGTGTGAATTGCAACAAATCAAACGAACTGTTTTATAAGTATAAACAGTCTATGCCATCGGTTTTGCATCAAAGGGTTTACAGGGTAAAATCACTCCACTGACTTTTGGCTGCTCTTTCTTCCCCGTCTTCTGGGGCTTTTCCTCCTTCTCCTCCTCCTGCAGACATTCAATTATCCATTATTCTATTATTTGTCAGTTTATTAAACAGAACAAAACATTATGAGGGAATGACAGAACCAGTAATGGGTTACAGCCTTTTAGCAGTTACATTAAACAAACTAAATTATTATTAGGCCTCATAATTTGTGCACTACTGCACAACAGTGTTGAGCTGAAAGTGGAAGGTACCAGCAGCCCTTATAATAAATACAATACCACCCACTATAGGTTTTACATCAAAAAAGGCTGTATGGCTAAAGATGTCAGTGAGACTCAACTACATTCAAAACAGTCAAACTTAATTTCAGTGCTTCATCAATTGCTGCACAAGAGTAAGACATATATTTAGTTTAACTGTATATAAAAGTAATAAGAGCACAAATTCGTGGTCCAAGTTTAATCCAGTATGTAATGAAGAAGATATCAAAACCATCAAACCAAAGGATCCTGAGAGTTTATCTCACTCTAGTCTACCACAAATAGAAGCTACATTTCACTTCTCTCACATCACACCTTTGGTGCTGCTTTCTTGTTCTTTTTCACCCCCTTCTTCTCGTCATCTTTTTTCTCCTCTTCGTGTTCATCCTCAGAGGCCTCCTGTTAGAACACAGAACATTAGTAAAATGATCTAACACTCTCATGTTGACAGATCTTCTTTGATGAGTCTTCTGTCAGAAAAGTGAATGTGACTGCACAGTTTAGAAGACAGATGGAAGGGAAAATAAACTGTGGTTATGTGAGTAAAGACGAGAGATAGGGACGGAGCAGAGAATTAGGTGTAGGAAACATTCCCATGTACCCACCTTAGGCTTCTTAGTCTTATCTTTTTTCTTTCCTTTGGAAACTTTCTCAACCTCCTGAATCACATACATACACGTACAGACACATGTACACGCATTTAGTGCTCCGGTTTCTCAGCATCATTTGTAAATGGACAGAGGTCCAAGGACGAACTGTTTTCACCATCTGACACATGACTTGATCTCAATGTAGAAGAGTCTCACTGTTCATTAGCCTTATTAAATTCTTCTCATGGTAGTTTTCATGTTTATTTGGTTTTTGAATAAAAACATTTTCACAAGACTATTTCACATCACCACATTCTTGAATGGGCTGTTTTTGTTATTGTTCCTCTAAGACTGAGATATGGGACATTTAATGTTTTCATCATATCAGCAGAAAAAAATCTGAAATTGAATCGGACACTCCTTCAATATGAACCAACCAATGATATGTCTTACCGTACATACAATTACTGAGGTTAATAAAAATGAGTATGATGTTCACCTATGGTTTGAAAGTCACAGGGAATGCTAAGAAAAGAAAGGGGGGAATTCAGACCCCATTTACACGTGGTCACTTCATCTGACTAGTATCTGGATTGTATCCTCATTAGATTTTAGCCACAGGCATTTACACTTGGTACTCAAAAGCATCTCCAGTCAGACAGAGTGAAATCAGCTTACTGCACGATAAATAATATGCTCATATACAAAACAACCAATCGGTTATTCTGCCAATCATTTTTTGTTCTAATCAAAAGAAAAGCACAAATTTGAACAACATAGTCAGTTTTCACAAGAAGACTGCTATTAAGAACAAATATAATCATGATTTTATATCAAGATATAAATGTCATCATAAACTTGTGCACCAGTGTATTTTAACTAGACAGTGAAAAAAAAAAAGCGAGGTGAAGTTTAACCAAACTGGCGTTTTGAGCTAACTGGCTCATAAAAAGTGGGATACAGAAATAAAATTAAACTAAAATCACGTGGGGTGGGGGTTGTCCTATGTATCTTTGAGTTTTGGAGAGAAGGATGCATTTACACTACAATAACATGTGGCACGAAAGCATCTCAGACATTAAGTGGTCTGAGCGATTGGTTTTAAAACTGCTTTAAATGCATTTCGGGTGCATTTACACCTGCGTTTTTATGTGGCTTGGTCTCATCCAGATGTAATCCTAAAACTCAAGGTGCATGAAGTGGCCAGGTGTAAACAGGGTCTAAAAGTTCGAAAGACATACTGATGTGAAATACAGTGGAAGGAGGTTGGCCACAAGACTAATGAGAAATTACAGAGCCAGGAACAGCCATCCAAATGGACTTAAAAGGGAAGGAAGATTTTTAAAAACCCACTGCAACTTTTAGATGTAGAAGGACATCACCACCAAGCATTTATTACACCACCATCAATGGGCACTCACTTCATCTTCAGAAATCTCTTTTAGCAAACAACTGTAGCGTAACACAGCTCATTAAGTCTTTTTCCCTGATTTGAGCTTAAGCTTAATTACGTTTTTCATTCTTTTTCACTCTCACCTTAGAATTTTTTTTATTCTTAGGTTTATCATCATCACTTCCATCATCATCACCACCCTCAGCATCCTCATCCTCGTCTTCGTCACTCTGACCCTGGCTAAGAGCAGCAAATATGTTGCCACCCTACGAGAGGAAAAAACAATCAGAAGAGGGCTAAATAAACAGCAGTGCTCCAAACAAGACATGACGACTGTGTTTAAAAGATGTAAAGATTTATTAGAGGGAGAAGAGAACACAAATACCTTGTTTCTCTTTCCGGTTTTGACAGGAGCAGCTACTGTAATGCAAACCACAAAATTCTAATTAATAAACAATATAAACACATGTTAAAGTGCACTGCAATGCCCATCATCCAAAAAGCAAAAAGTGAAAGAGGAACTCAGTTTTCAGACATTACCCTCTTCCTCCTCCTCTTCTTCATCACTGGGCTGGACCGACAGCTTCTTGAGTCGCTGCATGACCTCTTCATCATCCTCATCCCCTTCTCCACCACGCCCTTTTCGCCTGTCTTTCTTTTTCTTTTGAGGCTAATGCATAATACACATTTGCAGAGACTATGGTCACTTATTAAGCATAATCTCACACTGAGGCATGTACAGCATGCAACGGCAGCTTCTGGGTTGATGCCAATATCTTATATTTTTCAGGTATATTCTCACTGATGCCGTCATACACAGTCATGATAGGCCCACTTGGATGATCATTTTTTTTTATTTCTGTTACAAAGGCAGTAAAATGAATAAAAAGCAGTAACCTAAACATTCTAATCTTCTCAAAAACAATAAAAAAAACAACACTGAGAGCTTCTGAGGAGCCCAACTGTTGACACTATTATTAAAAGATCGCGGGTCCATGTCCGGTAGCCCAAGAGAGCAGAACTGGCCTCTCCGAGTGGGTAAGATGGAACTCCCACTCCACCATTACTTAGTGCTATGCTAGCCAGCACTGGTGTCTGTTAGCTGATGTAACACTGCATTACACCATCCAATGATGGTGCTTTAGTGGGAGTCTGAAATGATGTGGTGAAGCTTCACGTGACTCAGAGGAAGCACATGCTTGCCTTCACCCTCCCAGTGTTGCTGGTATCACGTGATGGGGGAGCCCTAGCTAGTGGGTGGAATTGGGGATGACTAAACTGGGAGGAAAATCAGGAAAAAGTAAAGAAAAAACCCATTAAATATCAGTTTGAAATATTGGTCAAATCAAAATGTCTACTGTTTACTCAATTACCTGCCAGTACAGACATAATTCTGATATTATCAGGCATCCCTAATATCAATTCAAAAAACGTTTGTTGACCAGCAACATCCAACTCACCACTTTTAGAAAGCACAAACTTACACTCGAACGCAACCGTACCTGCTTTCCTGGAGTCTCTTTCACGGCCGGGGGCTCTGTCTTCTCTGCATTATCTTCTGCAGCCAGTTCATCAAAAAACTAGGGATAAGAAATTACACAGGTAGTAACTAGTTACACTTACTTAAATGAACACAAGTTAGATTTGTACTTTTCTGAGTATCTTCAAACAATAAAACTTACACGTTATACGCAAGGACATACTTTACATTGTACACAGTCACATTTTGGTCATTAAAATTTTGTCC
This sequence comes from Brycinus macrolepidotus, assembly GCA_037974445.1. Taxonomy (NCBI): domain Eukaryota; kingdom Metazoa; phylum Chordata; class Actinopteri; order Characiformes; family Alestidae; genus Brycinus; species Brycinus macrolepidotus. Next base: position 20,102,354 of record JBBPCZ010000148.1, on the reverse strand, counting down.
CCAATTCCTCTTTGTTCCAAATTTCATTATTCTACATTTACGACAGCATCTCTACTGCTTCCAAAATAATCACACCTTAATCTATGTTTCCTCTACTCTTTTGTTACTTTATCTGCATTCAGATCATTTTAAACAAATTACAACTGTATCTATTCATCTTATATATCTATTTATTTAATAATTTCACAGAAGTACCAATAGTCTTACTAAAGGATAGATTTAGGTTATTCAACATACTTCTGAACATCACAAGATGTAATTCATTACAGTTAGAATTAAGAGCCTAGAATAAAGGGGTACAAAATGAAGTATAGGATAATGGAGTACAGAATAAAGAAGTATAGAATAAAGAATAAATTAGTACAGAATAAATGAGCACAGAGTATAAAACAAAAGATGACTGGGTAAAGGGGTACAGGGTAAAGGATTATTGAATAAAAGACTACAGAATAAAGGATTATAAAATATAGGATTGTGAACTAAAGGAGTACAGAATAAAGGATTATAGAATAAAAGTATGTGCTATTTTTTGCTTTTGAACTTTTTGGATGTTACTGACACTCATATCACCAGTCCATAACTTCTAAATCAACAATATTTAAAATTCTGACCAACCAAAGCCCCGAATTGTTGCTTTCAACTTACACTCTTCTTCCCCTTCTTGTCCTTCTTTCCTTTCTTGACAGGTTTGTCTGAAAGATATTTAAAATAAGATATTTAAAATCAAAGTGTGGAGTTACTGCTGATCACTGTTCACACCAGTCGTACAGACAAACACCAAGCTGACGAGGCACATTGAGACACTGGGACAAAGAGCTGGGAGAGGTGCGTGTGGCAAGCTTTTGGAGAAAAATTTAACATTTTAAAAAGACAAGAGCGAGCAGAACATTTTTAGACAGTCCTGAACAGATACACTATATGGACAAAAGTATTTAGACGCCTGACCATTATACCAGCAGGGACTTCAATGACACTGCATTCAAATCCATAGATTTTAATTTGGAATTGGTACCCCTTTTGCAGCTAGAACAGCTTCCACTCTTCTTTGAAGGCTTTCAACAAGATTTTGGAGAGTTTCTGTGTAATTTATTCTCATTCATTCTGTAGAGCATTTATGAGGTCAGGCACTGATGTACGAGAAGGCCTGGCTCGCAATCTCCGTTCCAGTTCATCCCAAAGGTGTTGGATGGGGTTGAGGTCAGGGCTCTGTA
>JBBPCZ010000148.1:20088537-20100129 GCA_037974445.1 Brycinus macrolepidotus | reverse complement strand
AGCCATGTCTTTATGGAGCTTGCTTTGTGCACTGGGGCACAGTCATGCTGGAATAGAAAAGGTTCTTTCCCAAACTGTGCCCACAAAGTTTGAAGCATGGTGTTGTCCAAAATGTCTTGGTTTGCTGAAGCATTAACATTGTCCTTCACTGGAAGTAAGGGGTCTAGCCCAAACCCTGGAAAACAGGTGTGTCCCAACACTTTTATCCATGTAGTGTACTGATGTCGACGAGATGCTCAGGGTCAGTGGATAAAGGCCAGGTCAGGTTACAGTCAGCCACACTGCTGCCTTCATCACTCATAATACTGTCAGCTTGTTGTCATGTCATTTAAGAAAACAGTTTAAATCTGAAATAAGAGAAACCGTGCTCTAAAGTGAAGAGTTCAGGTGACTCCGTTACAGCTGGTAAAGCTAAGCTAACGCTAACATCACAGATTTACAACAGAGGAGTTGATACTCGCCTGTCTGCGGCTCCTCGTCTCCTTCCCACTCCGCCACGTCTTTAGATTTCTTTGGCATCTTTTTACCGAGACTGTTACTGTCCAGAGAGTCAAAGTGAGTTAACGGGACGCTCCGCTCCGACTCTCAGGCATGCGGCCTCAGACACCAGCACCTCTCCACACCACACAGAGGAACATGCCGGTACATCAGGACACCACAGCGCCACCCTCCACAATACTGCCGAATTTAGGAACTGCAGCCTAAAAGGGTTGTTAACAATTATCATTGTTGTTGTTGTTGTGGGTGTAAAGTGACCATTTGTCATACGTGAACACACCACAGCACAGAGTAAACAGTGTGAAATTATTTCTCTGTATTTAACCCATTCATGCCCCACTGCACAAAGCAAGGTCCATAAAGACATGGTTGGATGAGTTGGGTGTGGAAGAACTTGACTGCCCCACACAGAGCCCTGACCTCAACCCCATCCAACACCTTTGACATACGTGAACACACAACAGCACACAGTGTGATCAGCACAAAACTGTTCTCTGCATTTAATACATTCACCAAGTGAAGCAATGGGCAGCCGGGAACACAGCCCCCGGGGAGCAGTTTTTTTTTTGGATACAATACCTTGCTCAAGGGTACCTCAGTGGTGCCATAGGCAGTCCTGGGATTCAAACCCACAACCTTCCGATTGCAGGGGCAACTCCCTAACCACCAGACCACCAATGCCCCTATGTATGTGAATGCAATGTCATGGTAATGGTCCCAATACTTTTGTCCATATAATATATGTGTATGTGTGTTGGTGAGTGTTTGTGTTTATTTGTGTGTGTGTGTGTGTGTGTGTGTGTGTATGTAAGTGTATGTATATGTGTATGTGTATGTGTATGTATATGTGTATGTGTATGTGTGTGTGTGTGTGTGTATGTGTGTGTATGTAAGTGTATGTATATGTGTACGTGTATGTATATGTGTATGTGTATGCGTATGTGTGTGTGTGTGTGTGTGTATGTATGCATGTGTGTGTGGGGCGGGGATAGTGCTTTTATTTTGAAAGGTGTTGCAGAAGGGCGCTGTTCTAGAACGGCCGGGACCGCAGGGCGCATGCGCAGTGGCGGCACGGTGAAGGGCATTAGAAGAGAATGAGACATTTGGGAAACGTTGACAACGTAGTCTGGTTTTAACGTTTCCACAAATCACCTTAAGCACTGCAGAGGAGTTCACTGGGTTCAGACAGACACTCGCAGCCTAATTCACCCTGACTCCTCAGCGGACAGGTTTGTTTTTGCTGTTGTTTGGTTCAGGAAGCTGTGCTGGTTAGCTGTTAGCTGTTAGCTGTTAGCCGGTTCTATTAGTGCTGAGTGTGGGTCTCTAACTGACCACACTGCAGCTTCTCTCACTCAAAACACTGTTTATTTACTACTTTTCACCCTCAAACGCCCTCGTGTCCTCTTCTAACATTTTTATTTGCAAACCCAGCACAGCACAACAGTCTAATCTTCACCAAAAGATACACCAAATATTGTTGAATGTTTTAGACTCACTATAGTATAACCTTTCTGTTTCATATCGCATTGTGTTCAGATAATGTTAAAAGCTACGATTTTCACCTAAATACTGTGCATGAGTAGTTCTGCAGTCTGTTTTGTCCCTTTAGGGTAATGCACTCGTGCCATTTTCTTTCCTTCTTTTTACAAACTTGCTGCTGCCACTCAAGAGCTGGAGAGGTCATGTGCTGTGCTGGGTCTTTTCCTGGTTTTCTCTCATGAGAGATACAGTGTTGGTTTGTGTTTTATGTGCTAAGTTGCGTGATTATAAACAATAGATCTAGCAATGTAATGTAGTTTTCTCTGTTAAATTACAGTAGAAGAGATGAGATCTGATTCTTTGTTGATGGTTTTTTGCTGTGTGTCAATGCAGAGGAGCTGGACTAGGATGTGTTGCTGGATGGAGAAATAAACCTCGCCACTGATTTGTTTAATTATGCTAGTTTGCTGATAATATACATTTGTGAGGTTCCCCAGCACCCTGACCTGAATGGCTGTGTGCAGAGGGGGTGTCTCTTTTTGGGTGGGTTGCATCAGGAGCCATGGCAGATTGCACCCGTTAGGGAGACAGAGCTCGAGTGTATGGCAGGTGAGCACACTTGTAAGTGAAGTATTTTTTTATTATTTTTGGTGCATTGTTTAGGTTAATGTGAAGTGCTCTATTCTCTCAATTCAGGAACTTGTGGCTGATGGGAACCAGGCGTAGGAAGAGTGCAATACCTCTAATAGTTAATTTCTTCAAGTTCTTCTTGAAAGTTGCAAGTTCAAGAAAGTTATTAGAAGAAATTATTATGATCATGCTTATTATTATTAATACTCAGTCTTCTAACTGAGATATTTTTTTTGAAAAAAGTTATACCACAATTCTTCCATTATCAACAAATAAAACCTCTATATAAAAAAGGTATATAAAGAAGACAAATGTAGCCTCACTGCTTATTTTGGATACTTAAAAAAAATGACTTGTTTGCCTTGGGCCGTGGTTCCCATCACTATAAAGAAATCTGAATCAGTATTTTTTCTGAAATGCAATTGTACAGCAAAACATTGTGAGCTATTTTGTTTAGATGTGGAATTATGCAGAAAATAAAAATGGTGGAATTTCAGGTTTGAAAAGAAATTTTTAGTTGTAATTTAATTTTAAGGCTGGTTAGGCCAGTTTGTAGTCTCATCACATTTTCTCTCTTTTGCAGGCACTTGATTCTCAGCTGAATGGCACCTATAGAGTCCTTAGCAGTGCTTCATGGGCTTTGGCTCCCCCAAACAGTCTGCATTATCAGTCTGTTAAGAAACCGTCCCTTTCTCATCCCTTCCACCATGCCTGCCAGCCACACAGAGACCGAGTGCACAATCTAGAGGAGGACTTTGAGGAGACCCTTAGCCTGTGCGTGCTCCTCAAACCCAGCGAGGCAGATGAGCAGCACACCTTGGTCGAGGTGCCCCTGTTTGGACAAATCAAGTTGGGCGAATTCTTGACTTTGGTAGCCAACAGACCCACTGACTTTGTTTTTCCTTTAACCACTGTTGATGGGAGGAGAGAAGATGACATTAGCATTACTGGAATGTCAGGAACTGAGAAAAAGTCAGCATGGGAGCGGAGGGAGAGAGGCTCGTTTAGGAGTTTGTTTGAGACTGAAGGATGTCCAGCTCCATTTATTCTGGGCTCTCATTTCTATTGCTTTCACTGCCCTGGGATGGAGCCCGTTCCTGAGGCTGGAGATCAGTCAAATATTGGACACAAAGCACATGCCTGCCCTCCTCCTTCCTGTGTCTCTCTCTGCAGCCATGCTGAAGGTATGGAGCGAGGTACCAGTGAGAAAGACATGGAGAATGAGGAGAAACTAGCTCAGATGTATGAAAAACTGAGGATTGAGGTAATTCTTCAGATAAAGTATTTCATGTACCTGGTGTTCTCTTGCGTTTGCCTATGTCTGACATCAGTCATCCTTTGCATCGCATTTACGTTGTTATCTTCATTGTGTTTTAGCTTCCTGGCTTTTTTAGGAAGAATCACGACTACAGTATATATTCCTATGATGTTGAATTCATCAATGGTCTTCTCAACACCAAGACAAGGTGTGATTATTATTGCATTATTTTTATTATGCATGTCCGAAAATGTTTTATTGATTATTTATTTTTTGAAATCGATTTTTGCTCTTTGAAACTTGTTCTGTCTGGTCAATGTGCTTAATTCTTTGCAGCAGTAAGCAAAAAATACAAGGGGTGACTGGTGACTGTCTGTAACTGTTTATAATTGTACAACTGTGTCTGCCTCTGCCTTCTTAGAGGTCGTGTGGCATACCAGCTGACCCTCTCATTGTGGCGATTGCTGTGTTTGTGTTATTATGCGGAGGCCCGACTGGAGGTGCTGAAGCTTACGAAACACCCGGAGGACGGCTCCATCAAAGCTCGTTGGAGGATCAAGGGTCTGCCCTTCCACTCTCTACTTTTGCGCTTCTACAAGAAAGACAAAACCCAGCTTTACAGGTAATAATAATGTATTTTGTTTACATAGTGCCTTTCTCGCACTCAGTGTAAGTCAGACTTTGAGCAGACTCGTTTGTTGCCCTTTTTTCAGTCTTGATCTTGAAAGTGCTGTTTATTTAGTTGTGTGTTAGCTTGTTACAGTAATATGCTGTTTGTTAGTTTAAGTAATTAGATAAATAGGAAAGCTGTAGAAACAAATTATGAGGAGCAGTGCCATATTTTGTATAACTTCAGAATTTGTCCTTGAAGATTTATTTTTCTTTCTTTTTCAGGACCTACGACGCATTCTCTACCTTCTACCTGGGCTCTGATGGACTTATACATTGTCATAAAGTTGAAAAGGTGAGACCTTAGTCTTACTTCAGATGTTTGTTTCTTGTAGTCAAAAGCATTAAAGAAATGGTTTATGAACGTGAGATGTGTACAGTTTTTCCCCATAACACAAATGTAGTCAACTGGCCAGGCCATGTTTGGTGTAAAGTTTGCATTGGAGCTGAAGGCTTGTGGAACCAAAACGTAATGTCACCCGAGTTTTTGGTGACACAGACTCAAAGGGTAATGGTTTCCCCCTTTTCACAGTTTGGTCCTCAGTTTCTGAGCTACGGTTTGGTTTGTATCACAGTTCAGTTTGGAAACAAAATTAATCACCTTTTAAATTTCAGATTTTTAAATTAAAATGCAGGATGTACAAAATATTATTATTACTTTTGTTGTTACATTTATTATTTTAATGCAAGCTGCTTGTTTTCTGATTCTGCGGGGAAAAAGGCAATTTCCTCCAGGATGAATTGTTTTTTTTTTTATTCTGATTCCGATTAAGAAGTCCAGCTATCGATTGGGAGTCTGTTGGCCCGAGCACATTTAACCTCAATTGAAATCCAGAGACTCAAGCACATTTATCCTCCCAATGGAACTTAACAGCAATCTAAATCTACCATTTGAAACGGGGTATAGCTGCGCATATTTGTAGCCTGCATGTGTTCTACAGTTACATCACTGATGGTGTTTTTTTTATTTTTATTTTTTTATTTTTTATTTAGACGTTAATATCATAACTCCACTGCAAACCTAGAGTCTTGGCCTGATTTGACAAATCTGGGACAAGGTTGCTGAATGACGGCACACATGTTTTTCAGGTGATGCAAGCTCAGCCGCCTGTGCTGCCCAAAGTGACTTCACTGCTAGCGGGGGCCCTGGTGGCCCTGGGGATACAAGAGCATCGACCTGCCCTTAATCTGCTGCCACTATTCCTCTCCTCCTTCAGACAGGGTCGAGACTAAGGAACACAGGATAGAAAAAGCACTGTGTGGATGTGTATGGGTAGAAGAACATGTGTTTCCTTTGTGAAAGTGAGATAAGAGCCGTACAGTTTACATGAGTAACAAAGTAGGAGTTAAACCATATCACTGTCTACTCTTTTACTTGTCTAATATATTTAAAGAGAAACTGGGCAGTGTGTTGGGCTCTTTGGTAGCAGTATGACAGTGATGCCTGCAGAAAGCCTTTCAGTGCCCTGCAGAGTGTGAATGTCTTTACTTAAGGATTGGCTTTTCCTCCCCCATTGGCTTTTATTCTGTTTACTTAAATGCTTAAACACTACCATGGACATCATAATTTGGAGAGTGGCAGTTTCTTGGTCAGGACAATTTCAGGCATCAGTCATTAGGGGTTCACTAGCCTTGTTTATGTTAGTCAGTGGATGGCAAGCACACATACCCAGAAGAGAGAGAGAAAGAGATGACAGTTCTTTAATAAATGCCTAAAGGCCAGTTACCATACTAAAGAATTTATTAAGATTGCCACACTAAATGAAAATATCAGTCATCAGTTTTGTGTGTATCTTTTGACTTCTTTGATGAAATCAGTTATCTTTACCTGTGCCATGTGGTGTAGCCTTGATTTCCAGAAACAGGAATTTGGGCAAGAGGGAGCAAGATTTAGATACAGACTAGTGTTTTTTTTCTTATAGCAAATCATAATTTGATTAATGATGAAGCATGATTAACTGTCTTCCTCTTTTTTCACAGCTGATGTTCTGAAATGTGCACATGTTCTGTTGTAATGAGAAAATCTGTCCACTCTAGTTCAAGGCTGAAAGCTAATTCAATATCACTAATAAGCAGATCCACATTACATTACGTTACATTACATTAAAATTGGGACATTAGATGCTTTTTTTGGTATTGTAGTTTGCAAATTGTCAGACTGTCTGTACTGACCTCATTGCTTTTCCCATCCACTGTGTGGGAGCCGCTTCCAATCTAACGCACAAAACAGTCACGAGTGCAACTATGACAGAAATACAAAAGTTCTAACATGGCTTACTGCTTACATAGTACCTCAGACTCGAATGACCCTGCTATAATGACCTGCTGTACATAGCAAATGAATCTGTTCTGTACCACTGTGTTTTTGATCCAGTGCTTATTTTCATTAGTTCAGATTGAAGAGTTTGGATTAACAGTTTGGTTAACAGTTGGTGGTCCTATGGGTCTTACAATGCAGTTGATCAGTTATGCCTTTGTAGGGCTGGTTAACATTGTACTTCAACCCCTTATTAATCCCTTTCTTTGGATTTCTTAACATGCACCTTGGTACATGTCTGCCAACCCAGAGCATGCTAGCTAGACTTTGGTTTTGGAGTAAGTGAGATTATGCCAAAATAGCTTGAGTTTGGCAGAGATGAAACCATTGTCTGGACAAAAAGTGGTTCTTAGGCATTGGTTCTCTCCAAAGTGAAGAAGATTCCATTTCCGTCCCTATTAATATTGATTTACAAAGCAACGCAAGACTTATAGGCATAAAATATATTCTTAAACACCATAAAGGTGTCTTAAGACAATATTTGATCTTACAGGAAGAGTTTAGTGAAAAATCAAAGTTTCACAGTACTCCACTTTCTCCAGATGCAGTCAGTTAGCTAATACATTCTTGGTGTCCAAAATGTTCTTCTTTAGTTTAGAACTACAGTTGAGACTAACACGGACTCAGTAGTCTTCAGTATAGCCCTAATTGTTAATTGTAAGAATATATCTCCAGAACTCTGCTCAGAACACATCTCTTCATTAAGGTGGAGGAGATTTATCCATTGGTTCAGCACAGTGTGATTTACTTACCTTAATGAAGAGCGGGATGAAGTTTGAGTAGGTTGAAAGTTTTGGAGATGTATTTTTACAAAGATTTGGGTGACTACTGGCTTCTAGTGTTTAGCAGCAATAGCCTAGTAGCTCCAGGTCTGAACTAAAAGTGTAAAGTTTGAACACCAAATCTCTTGGCTTATCGACTACATCTGGGATGAATGGAAAAATGTATTAATTAATATTTTGTCAAACTATTTAATTTTCTTTCTCTGTGACTTCCAGTGGAGGAATCAGCATATCTCCCTTTATTGTTCAGTGTTTTGCTTCAGACCAGTTTTGTGTGGTGAACACTGCGAATGAGTTCAAATGACATGCACATAAAAAACTGTATTACATGTATGGTCCATTGTTTTCCTGAATACATTCTACTGCTATTGTTAAGCTGGCAATAAGGCATGAAGAACTGTTGCACAGTCTACTCTTAGGTAATTCAGAAGAGGTTGTGTCCATAAACACCAGAGGAAGAAACTCAGCTGAATCCTTGGTCTGGTGCTGTGATGCTTTTTTCATTTGCTGTCAGTAACCCAAATTCTGGTATGAAAATGTGTGCGAGTAATAAAGTGTACACAAACACTGTTTACCTCTCTCTGTCATGATTAATACAGTGGATTACATTCAGACTGTTTAACTGTTTAAAGGAGAGTTTAACTGTTTTACTGTGGAAAAAAAATGCCACAAAGGGTTCCTTGAGTGATGCCATAGAGGAGCTAGTTTTGTTCCTTGAAGAGCCATGTGCATATGATGAATAACTTTAACATAATGTAAAGCTTTTTTACAGATTTCTTACAGAACCGTACTATTATGTGGAGGGTCTTTGGGAACCAAAAGTGGTTCTTCAATGGCACCACACAAATAGCTCTTTTTGGCACCTTTTAAGAGTGTACTGTAAAAAGTAGCCAGACAGTAACCATTAGTATTGAGTTCAGTAAGATTAGATCAGGAGCATTTAGGACACTTTCTCCTCTCAAACACATCTACTACACCTAGCAGTTCAAGGGGAATTCCTTTGACCTTTCAAAACTTCTGCATAATTGTACCCTTAACATGTAAAAAGTAATTCAGAGTGATTTGGTGTGAAGTGCTCTTTTCTAGAGAAACTTACAGAATTTGTCTTAATTGTTCAAAGTTGTGTTGATAGAAACCAGATATCCAGAATGTTTAATGCCTCTGAAAGCTGCGTCATGGCAAGGTCGCATATTTTTTGGCTGATAACAGACATTTTTTTACAAGCATTTTGGCCTAAAATGTATTTTTAAAATACATGCAGGTTGTTTATGTTTACCACTATTTTACCATCAAAATGACATTAAGAGCTCAAGCACAAGTAGGTTCACTGGTCACAGTGAACCATTCCACATGGAACCACTCTGACTTTATCTCTAAAACTGATTCGTGCCTCAGTTTTTGAAGGCTGGTGGAGTTCCCCTTTAACAGATGAGTTGGTGCACTTGAACAAGGAAATCACCCAACCTGTGCAAGAGTAGAGTCTGGCTCTCCTGGACCAAAAATGAGGGGGGAATGTTTTTGATAAAAGCATTTACTGTTTAATACTAAAGTCAGCTGAAGTTACGTCATTCATAAAGGAGATGTTTAGATGTACAAATATGCTGTGAAGTTTATGCTGTAAGATACTAGGATTACTGCAAAAAGATGATTTTACAGAGGTCAGGATTTTTTAAACTTTTTTTTTTTATTGCAGAACAGCCGCATTCACAAGCAACAGATACCTTAATATTTTTAAATTAGAAATGGAACGAAAGCTGTAGAGCCAGAGAGTGAAGCATGGTGATAGAGCGAGGAAGCTAGTTACATGTTGCAGCTGCAGCAGAATCATAGCACTAGATGACATTCAGTGTCTTGCAACCTAATCTATTCTTCTGTAAAAACAGTACTTGGACCTGCTCAGGACACTACTGTTCAGACTGGAATGGACAAAGTTTTTTTATTTGAAGTATGCATGATAGTAACTGTATTGTAGCTGCTATTATTGCCACTATTAAAAACCAAATCATTACAACAATATACAACTAATTTACAACAGACGTTACAAAGGAAGCCTTTCATTGAGAATGATTACTGGACATGAGACATCTGGTCCCAAAGACATGGTCTAAAGAGAAGTTTGGGTACTGTGCACAACAAATGGGCATCGATGGCTATTGCACACAAAATGAAGAGTATGAATCCCCTTCATAGCAGAATCCAGCTTCTCTGTTGCCTGTCTGATTTGCTGGCTCACTATTGGTAGAGTCACTAAGACATCACTGGAACATCTGAATTGATAATGAGGTGCAAAAACCGAGCACAGAGGTTACGAGTTTTCTGAGAAAGCCTTGTGTGTGTTGGGAAATCGTTGAGAGTTGTAGTCTGGATCTTCATTCACTCTTTTCTTTAAGTCACTCTTAACCTAATAAGGAGATCAAATATAAATATTAATATTTATTAATATTATATCCAGCACACACACACACAGACCAGCTATAACATTAAAACCACACACAGATGAAGTGAATTACATTGATTGCTATGGCTGATTGGTATTATCTTGATGAAAGAGGCAACTGTCATTAGGGAGTACGATTGTCGTAAAGGAGTGTACTTGGTCTGCAACCATGTTTAGGTAGGTGGTATGTGTCAAAGTAACATCCACATGAATGCCAGGACCCAAAGTTTTCCAACAGAACATTGCCCAGAGCATCTCACTACCTCTGATAGCTTGCCTTCTACCCATAGTGCATCCTGTTGGTACCTCTTCCTCAGATAAACAGTGTGCACACACTTGGTCGTCCACATGATATTAAAGAAAACGTGAGTAATCAGACCAGGGCACATTCTTCCACTGTTCCATGGTCCAGTCCTGATGGTCATGTGCCTTTCGATAATGGATGGGGTCAGCATGGGCACTATGACAAGTCTTCCATTTTCACACATTTGTGCTACAGTAGCTCTTCTGTGGGACCGGGTCAGACAGGCGAGCCTTCACTCCCTACCTACATCAATGATTTTGGGCACCCATGACAATGTTGCCAGTTAACCAGTTTTCCTTCCTTGGACCACTTTTGGTAGGTGCTAACCTCTGCATACTGCGAACACCCCACAAGTCCTGACGTTTTGGAGCTGCTCCAACCCAGTTGTCTAATCATCACAATCTGACCCTTGTCAAAAGTCACTCAGATCCTTAGGCTTGCCTGTTTTTCCTGCTTCCAACACACTGACTAAAAGAACTGACTGTTCTCTTGCTGCTTAATATATACCCCTTGTTACCATTGTAACAAGATCAATCAGTGTTATTCACGTCACCTGTGAATGTATATGTTTTCTGAATGCAACATAGAAGTTAATCAAATTTATATTCAGCTCCCTTGTCACCTGTTGTGTATAAGCCTCCTGCAGCTCTGGCGTCTCCAACTCCCCCTGCAGGCTGTCTGGGTTAGTGAGAGGTCGCACTCCTACTGTTCTGGCGGCACGACTCACCGCCTCAGAGAGTGAAAGATGTGGCCCTTCACCTTGTGCAGTCTGTCAAACACAGCACAGACCATTATGATGGTAAAAACACAAACACATGCATATGTTGAAGTGGTATGTGCTTCTATATCATATATTCCATTACACAGTATATTGTCAAAAGTATGTGGACACCTGACCATCACACCTACACTGATCAGCCATAACATTAAAACCGCCTGCCTAAAATATTATGCAGCCTTGTGCTGCCAAAACAGCTCTGACCCGCTGAGCCACAGGCCTCAATATGTCCTCACCACTTTTTGTCAAGGGTCATTTTGTCCCCTGGAATGCTTTTGATTTCTACTGTTATTTATTTCTACTGTTATTGTCAATGCCTGTCACTCCATTGTGAACCTGTATGTATATATATATATATATTAAGGGTGTAACGGTTCACAAAAATCACGGTTCGGTTCGATACGACACAGTGGTGTCACGGTTCGGTATGTTTTCGATAC
>JBBPCZ010000148.1:20078220-20088437 GCA_037974445.1 Brycinus macrolepidotus | reverse complement strand
TTTGTACTGTCCACTTTCTGCCGTGACAAAGCAAATTTCCCACTTGTGGGACTAATAAAGGATTATCTTATCTTATCAAGATGTTAAATCAACATACAACAGACAAGGTTTTTCTTTTGTTGTTTTTTTACATACACGCTACATGGTTCAGCATTCCCTACCCCACCCCCCACAGTTGATTGCAGCAAATCCAGCTGGGCGGAAATTTCACAAACTGACTGGCAAAGGTGATATCCTATGACAATGCCATATTTAAAATCACAGTCTTCTTTAGTATGACCCATTCTGCTTAATACATCTGCTAGCAATGGGTGTGGTTGAAAAACACCAACTCTATAATTAGGAGTGTCCACATACTTTTGGCCGTATAGTCAGCAATTTCCTATCCCAACTTTAAAGACAATATACTGCCTTCACAGAAAAACAAGCACCAACCTTCCTCCTCTTGGCTGGCATTCCTTGAAGGTAAGCATCAGACAGTGGAGGCTGAGCCTTTATTTTCCTTTGAGACAACATGTCATGCCTAATGATAGGCACCCACTCCTAAAAAATACACAAACCTAATTCTGTTGGTCATTCAGTAAAATATCAGGACTTAATGCGGCTGTACTCTTCAATAACTAGGCCAAAAAAACCCAAACTGAACAGTTAGTAAGTGACCATTCCATTCAAAGGAGAAATTATCAGTGACGTTTCTTACGGGTGGCACAGATGCTGCCCATGGCTCCACCTCTGCACCAGAGTCCTCCCTCCCTGCAGCTGCCATTCCAGCTGGTCCTCGCGTCTCCCCTGATGATGGCCTGTGAGGGGGAGTGAGATCTGCAGCTGGTTCTCTATCGGCACTCTCTCCGGAAGATGCCATGGCCTCCTCCGCAGTGGTGGCAGGAGCTGGAGACAGACCTTCTTCCATCTATAGGTAACAATGATGAATCACTATTCCAAAGATTCAGTATATGCAAAACACATCCAGGAGGTAGGTACATATTTATCAAACCTCTCAGAATAAAAATGATCAGCCTAATCCAGAATGTGCATTCAGTTTCCAGTACTGGATTTTTAAAATCCCTAGCAGTGAACTCCTTGCAATTTCTGCCCTTGTGGAGGTCCATCAATTGAACTATGCATTTTTTCCTTCAATAGTTTTGATGGAATGTATGTTTATGATGGACATGTTTGACTAAAAAAAAAAAAAAAGAAAACTGGATTTTTGTCTCTGTAAGTAAAAGAGTATGTCAGCATTCAGAAAAGTGTTCTACTGGGTTTAAATGAAATGTTGTAGCATGACTGTCTTTGTGAAAAGGTGTGAATTGTTTTCACATCAGGGGGTTCCCACCCACCCTTCCTGGCTAGCAGCTCAATACAGTCACAACATTTCACAGACAGAAAGCCAATCGTGTCCCAGTTAATCAAAGAGCTACTTGGGAAATATTTTAATTTAAAATTAATTCAAAATACTGCACCCAATTTCCAATCTGCCACTAGGCTGCCCAAAGACAGAAGCTAATTGAACGGTTGATGTAACTGATAAGTGACCAAGTGTCTTACAAAATCTAAGATGAGATGTGTTATTAGATTAGGGTTATTACTCTGGAAAGCTTCATAAATATCCCTGGGCTACAGTTGTAAAACCATCACCACCTGTGAGTCTGTATGACAACCAGATGTGATCTTGTCCAACATAAGCCAAGACAGAAACCATACTACATATTACCATTGAAAGGTGTTCATTTAATCTCTCCTGACCTTGTTAAGTGGGAAAGCTTTTCGTCAGGATGTTAGCATTTGCAAGCTGTACACTTATTACTTTAAATAGACAAAAAAGATGCAGACCTGACAACAGAAACATTGGTACCTCTACTGAAATTAATATTAGAGTGCTTTTTGAAAATAAACTTTGTGTTGAATTACCTTAGAAGTGAAAACCTATAAATATCAAAAGGTTTCACTTGAGAATGGAGAGATTGTTATATTTGATATTTCTAGTAGAATATCTACTCAATGTATGAATTAACTGATGTTTAGGAACAAAACAGGATATTTTACAGCCTCCACTGTCATTGTTATTTCCTGAATAGAGAATACTGAGCTGTTATTACCTATAAAATATTTGTTATTTGTAGAGCAATGCAGCCTGAAAGCATGTGACACACAGACATTAATCGCTCAGTGTTTCAGGCCCACCATTCCGACTGTTTTGTTAGGGAAAGTTTATTCATGCTTATGATCCAGGGGATAAAGCACAGACTCCACAGGCAGCACTCTTGTAGATGCCCTGAGTTATACCTGTGTATTTGACAGGAATACTCTCTGCATGCGTGATTAAAATTAGAATTGTAGCCTTTTAAACTACAGAAAATAGTTTAGCTATATGCCTGCTAAACCACAATGTCATAAATCCTGTTCTAAAGAGCACAGGTCATAAAATGGGAGCTCTTAACATTTATGTGCTCACCTCCACAGTCTGGCTCTCTGTCTGCTGGACTGCTTGAGTATCTGACTCCACTCTCACAGCAGAGTCAGGCTAGAAATCAACAATAAGAGCAAGAATATTTTCAGAAAAAACATGTATGCAAAAATTCTGAAAGGAACATTTATATTAAATAATGACCTGAGTGTAGACAACATAATTCTGGATCTGGTCCTCTGTGACTGGATTATGGTCTAATATCACATGAAGTCTCATAGACATCATACTGGTCAGCCAGTTCACTAGACTGGGATTCACCTCCGCAGACATCCTCCTCTGTGCACATTCACATTGACAAAGGCAATTTGTCAACACAACCATCTTCATTTTAAACCAAAGAAAACTAGTCTGCTAACACTTGGATTTCAAAAATGTTTTCAGTTAATAATTTATTTAAATTTAAATAATTTGTCTAAATTTAAGCCAATTTCAAATTTGTAAAGACTGAAAACTCACAATGCGGTGGTTGATGACGGCAGTGAGAGCCCTCTGCTCTCCTCTTAAACAGTACAGATTGAGAGCAAGACATTCAAACAAACCCTGAGTGCACAGAAACAGCAAGCGAGGACCAAAAGTGTGATCTGGAAAAAAAGAAAATATGCATTCAAGCACAAAATACTTCACTTCAAAAAAAAAGGTTGTAGGTGAAGCAACATGCACCTGTACAGCGGAGTATGTGCGTGGCCATCTGTGTGAATTGCTGTCTGAGGAAGGACATGTTAGTCTGGATGATGTCCACTCCCTCTCGCACTGTAACTGTGGACTGAAACGCATAAGTCATAGGTCAAAACATTGAGGTCACTGAGTAAGTGGTTTGAAATGGCAATACATGGCTGTGTTAAAACACAGACTTACAAAGCTCTCAGCAATGTACTCCTCCAGTCCATTGATGAGATCTTCAGCAGCAGCCTAGAGGGAAAGATCAAGCCACTCAATTAGTCCATTTAATAAATGGGCTTTTATTTTGTGTCATTGACCTAAATAAGTTTATCAGGAATTTAAAGCCTAATCTATATTCTGCTTAATCATTCAAACATGGTAATAAGAGTGGAAAAGACACTGTTCATACTATAACTTACATCTTTCTGTTCCAGAAACCACAGTGGGTGAGTGGCACAAGGCTGCCACTTTTTGGTTGAAATAAATTACTCTCAATCCAATAACCACTGACCTAATAACCATGCAAGAGGCATATACAGCTCAGCAATGTTCAACTAGGCAGTAACAGCAGACTTACAGAAATGTTGGCGTCAGTAGGCTCTCGGCCCTGGAGATAGTGCTCAGTGAAGAAGGCAGTAAGTTCAGGCTGGATACGACTTAAAGGCTGAGGATTCCCATGCAGCAAAAGCACCATGTCCACCATGGAGAAACTCTGACAGACCAGAGACAACAGGTCTCCAAAAAAGCCTGCAATAGACAGAAGTGACACTAGCAGGGCTCCAGACAAAAAAAAAAACCTTAGGAGCCATTGGCTCCTAAACACAAAATATTTGGGAGACAAATTATTTTTTTAGGAGCCATAATCTCTGTCAAATGTGATATAAATAAAAAAAAATATTTTCATGGCACATTTTGTCTCCAGTCTTACCCCATGCTGACTTTTTTCTCCTATCTGAGCTGTTGGAACTGTCTACTTTTGTCTTCTGCATTATCTTCCATAATAAATTAATAAACGACACAGAAATACTGCAAATGTTTAACAAGAAATACTTCAAGTCCAGAGTCTCTCTCTACATTGTTTTATACATAATTACATAATCTGCACATAATTATAAGATGTCACTTTTAGTTATTTTAATTTCTCTTGGTTGTGAGAGACGACTGGCATTGGTGACTGAAATGAAAAAACTACTCGCAAAATAAATAAACTAGTCGCCATCTGGAGCTCTGATTAGGAGACTCATATAAAACCAAAAGCTAATATGAAACTGTTCCTGACTCATCTGATACTGACTGACCAATAAATCTAAAAGCAATGGATACAGAGTCTTTAAAATTATGCAACACAACAATTTAGTACATCTTACACAGTTTCTTTTTAAAAACAGTCGCTTACCCACTGCATCCCCAGCCCCAGGTGTGAAGAGGTTGCTGGTCTGAGAGAGCCTCTGGATAAACTGAGCAATGCTCTCACTGTTGCCTTGGCCGGCGCCCAGAGAGCCCATCATGGTGGACAGCACACCTTGCACAATTCCTGTGAACAGCTCTGGGCTTAGTGTCTCCCCTCCTGCAGTGGGCGGCTGGGGAGGGTTGGGGGATGAAGCTGAGGGGCCAGAAGAAGCAGCAGAAGGAGGCGGAGGCTGTTGGTTTGGGGGAGGGAACACAGGCTGATTGGTCTGAAACGAAAAGTAGAGAAATGTAGCGAAAAACAAAAAATGAGAAAGGGGGTTTGTTTGCATGCCAAAAAGGTTCCAGCATTTAGAGGAAAACATCACTGACCTGGATGAAATCAGACAAGCCCTGGATGAAGGCAGGGACACCAGGTACAGTCACTGTGATGGATGGAGGACCTTCAGAAACATTGCCAGCTACTCCAGCAGCTCCGCCCAAGAGAGAGCCCAGGAGCTGGCTTAGGTTTCCCTCAGTGCCTCCTTCCTGAGACTGCCCCATTGAGGCTGTGCTGGTGGTGTGAGTGGATGTCTGGCCAGATGTGTTGGCTGAGGAAGGAGGAGCATTTGAGGAGGAAAATGCAGAGGATGAGGAAGTAGAGAAAGAGAACGAGTGGGATGAAGAGGTAGTGGGTATTTGATCACCTGGGAAGAAATTGATTATTAGTTTATCTTAACCACATGCCAACAAAGCACAACTCCAAGTAAAAATGCAAACAAAGCTGTTAGAAAGAAGGTTGACATTAGTCAGTGCTGCATATTTGGATTCCATCAAGGCTAATTCTGCAGTCTCTCTCAAACTACAATGTAGCAGATTTAAAGATTTTCATAAGTTAGGATATTGGCTTTAAAGGAGTTAGTCATTGGAGTTGCCTGTAGAACACCATGTCTCACCTGTATGCATTGGCATTAGCAGCTGTCCAACCAAACCACTCACCATCTGAGTGAGAGGAGAAGGAGCCGCAGGGTTGCCCTAGTGTTAGAGTGTGAGCATTAAATGAAAAAGAGGGGAAAAAAGATTGTCCGTGTCAGAGTTGCCATACAAATGGAAAATCTACAAATCAAAACCAAATTAACTGAAAGTATCCACAATAATGTCTCACCTGCCCAGGCTGTTGGCTGGCTGTGGGTGGCACTGTTGCCCGGAGATTGATGGTAGTCCCTCTAGCGCCTGCAGGCTGGGGAATGTGTGGGGAGAAGGAAGGCCGTGTGATGACTACTCTGGCTTGGGGAGGAAGAGGAGTGGCTGGGGACTCTCCGCTCTGAGCAGTTGGGCCAGGAACACCAGTCTGTTGCCCATGGTGGCCAGCTGTGGCTGCAGTAGCCATGGCAGCAGCCTGCTGGGAGATCTGATGCACAATGGCCTGCATGAATTCAGGAGGTAGGCCTGGAATGTGGATGGGTGGAGTGGTTCCTATTGGAAAAGGGAGGAAATATGTAAAACAAACCAAAAAAAAAAAAAAAACACAACAAAAAAATCTAACACTAAAGATACCACCTACACAAAGAAATACCGGGTTGCTACAGTGGAAGAATTCTACACATGACATGTAGCATACTATTGCTACAGTCAACACAGCAATAGAGGGTTTCCTGAAGGCCATAACTTAGTGCTGAGATCATAGTCCCCAGAGACTGCTGCATTAAGGCTTGTTACTGTCCGCATGTTTACAGTTTGTATTCACTGTGAGGAGCAGTGGACACTGACCAGTTTGTCCAGCAGCGTTGGGATTCTGTTGGCCTGGGGCCTGAGCTCCACTGCCTGAATCTGTTGCACAAAAATGCACAGATCAGTGGCTAGCAATGCACTACTGTCCCCCAGTCCGGGTCTGAGAGCATCCCCCTCTGTAGAGATTCTGCTCAACCATAAGATGTCCAATTAATTATAGACAATTGTGCCAGAACTACCATGCTTTTATGCTCTGGTAAGAGCAATATATGTTAAACAGAGTTTCTCACAGACCTGGAATGGACAGCTAGACTAATATACAGTGCTAAAAAATCCACTTGGGTTCAAGGTTAAGACACACACAGCTAGCAGATACATACCATCTAGGTTCATCTGCATCATGACCACAGGCTCCATAGTCTGGTGAGTGATTCTGATCACCCGAGGAGTCCCCTGACCGGGCTGCTGACTGGCTCCATTGTGTGGAGGGGGCGGTACCTGAGTCTGACCCTGATCCTCCGATTGGCCAGATGGTTGAGATGTTGGAGGCTGATTCTCACCCGCCTGTCGGCCGTTAGATGTCATAGTAACAGTAGTGCCAATGTTCATCTGTTGAGAATAGGTATGTCAATAATGGGCCATCATACTTAAAATAGTATGGAAGAAAAACATTACACTGTGAAATGTTCATCATGCACTCTTTTCATGCTGTTGTTTGCTACTGAGCAATAGCTAACCGGTATTGGTATATGGGGTAGTCCACCCTGCAGCAGAAGCGGAGAGGTGTAGTGGGACATAGGTCGAACCACATGTAGGTGACGAGGAGGCTGAGCAGCCAAATTGCATCGAAGATCACTCAAAGCAACCAAGGTGTTGCCAAGGAGACGAAGGGATTCTCCAACCAAATTGAGAGTGCGCTGGTCTTCCTCACGCTCTTGTGTCTGTCACAGAAAAGACAGACAGTGTACTTATATTTACCACCTGATTAAAATAACCATTGTTTTATGAAGTAATGTTATGCAAAAAGGAATTCCAAAGTCTGAAGAAGTCTAACCCTTACGTTGTTGTTGTAATCAGCTAAACTAGCTGCTCCCAGAATTGAGTGAGTTCTCTCCATAAAGGGTCGGAGTCTTTCCTCCACTCTCCGCACCTCCGAGAGAACCTCCACCAGCTCCAAAGGGCTTGGGTGACTAAGGGTGCAGACAGAGGGGAAAAAAAGTCAAAGACATCTTATAGCTCTTTCATACATTATTTGGTCAACAAGTGAATTTAACAACATATGAAATTCTGTTGTACAAGAGAGTGTCCTGCAACATTTAGACAAAAAAAATTGAAAAAGATTTCTCTTACTTAGGTCCAGAGTGAGGAGGTCCCTCTGTTTGTGTGGAGGCGGAAGCAGAGGAAGAAGAACCAGAGGCTGGAGGTGGGGAAGTGTCCATTGGTTGTGCTGAAGAAGAAGAGGATGCAGAAGTTGGCTGGGAGGCTGCAGCACCCTGCTGGGCAGATGCATCACTTGGCTGACCCTGAAATGTAATGAATAAATGTAACCTACTTAGTATATCATAACATCACCCAAACACTCAAAATCTGTGCTCTGGAAAACACACCCTGAAAAGACTCAAGAAATTATTTCAAAAGGCATGTTGTTGGCTGGCAGAAGAAGGCCATACCTCCAGTCTGTGTATCAAAGTCTGAGTCTCTCGCAACAAGTTTTCAGCCAATTGAAGCCTTATCCTTGGTTCACTCTGCACTGATTGGTCCAAGTTGATGTGCACATCCACGGATCCATTGCTCTGTTGAGAAAAATTACACATTAGTTCATGTTCTAATCATTTAGTGGTAAAACAGTAACAGCCGTATATTAACAACTGAGCCAAATAATCTAATTTCGTCTAAAACATTTTGTCCAAGAATTTCTGCTACTGCCATACAAGGAATTACACTGTGAGTTGCAATGAATATACTCTCAAATAAAAGAATCAATTACTATGTTTGTTTGTTAAGAGAAAGTCAAAGTAAACTTTATTTTAAAATAGTATTATTTTACATTGACAAAAATGTGCATACTTGTGTATAGACAAAAGACTGAATAATTTTAGTAGTTTTTAGCAAGATAATAACTATGAGCATTTGAGAGATGCTAAAGTTTTATTGACATGCTGCTTACTCCTGTGCTGGTGCTGACTCTGGCATTCCTCCCAGCCTCCCCAACACCAGCCATCATCTGCTGAACAGACATCTGGTGGAAAACAGAAACAGAAACATCCGTTATAGTAACGAAACAAACCTATCCATCATATATGCGCTTTTATAAAAAGCATGTCTTACGTGCGTATAACTACTAGAGATGCACATTTTTATGACCAATTTTGATTTCATTACAGTCAAAATGACTGATGGTTGATTATTTGGAATATTTTATAGCCCTTTTTAACCCAAACCTAACTAAACAAATGCTATTTGCCAATTTTGAACATGCATCTCCACAAGAATAACTACAAACTGCATCCAAAAACTGCAAGCACACTCTCTCTTTCGAACTCTCATGTAAAGAAGGCCTGAGACTATAAAGGTGATAACCTGTATTTGTTGGGGGTCCATGATGTTGACTGGGAGGTTAAAAGTACCAAGCATGACATAGCTGTTGCCATTACGGTCATGAGCAGCCTGAGAGGTTGAACTAGAGGAGTGAGAAGAGCTGGAGCCTCCCTCTGCTCCACCAGAGGAGCCAGGAACCGCACCGCCGCCACTGCCAGACTGAGTCGTCTGAGGGGGGGCCCGTTCAACAAGGTGAATTACTTTGCCATCAACATCTGAGAAAGACCAAGAGAAAAAATGTCAAAAAAATAGAGAACAACATTGTGTACCATTTGGTCCACAACATGCTGCATAAGCAAGACTTGTTTTCTTCAGAACCAGAAATTCTTAGGACTAAAATATCACTGATTACGGATTACATGTAAAAGTTACTACACACACAGCAAAACTTACTGTATTCTGTCAGTGTCCTCTCATCCTGCAGCACCCTGCCCTGGTATATCAGCCTCTGCTTATCCACAGGGATCTCAACAGAAGCAGCAATATGCTCTTTAAACTCCTTCACTGTCCACTGAGAGGAGAAGAAAGGTCAGTCTGTCAGTTAAAATAATAGTAATCACTGTCATTTTCTTCTTGACACAGCAATGTTTTTCAAATTTTAGCCTTAATACGTTACATCAGCAACATGTTTCACAGGTGCTGTTAAATGATGAGTCCCAACAAGGTATGCTATTAAAAAACGAACCTCTCCTTGGACAGTGTAACTCCTGCTCTGTGAGTCCAGAGTTTTAACAGTAACCTCAATAGTCCCTGGTTCCTCCATGGACCCCTTACTGTAAAGAAACACATCTTTAAATGTTAAAGAGAGATGCAGTGAAGGATCAAAGACTACACAAGAATACAAGTGTGCCACACAGCGCTGTGTATAGGGCTTCACAAAATATCATCTGTTAATCATTATAGCAGTCTCTTTCTCTGCAATACTGATATCGCAATATGCAAATGAGCCTCTAATTAATTACAGTATTTCTGACAGGGTGACCAATCACAGCCCCAGTTGTTCTAATGAACCAAGATCTTCATGTAATCCAACAAAAAGTCTCATTTTTAACCATTAAAACTGTTGGCAAATCAGCGCACTAAATGAATGGGTTTACACTGCTGTAGTCAGAATAAGGAAATATATTTAAATGTGTTGGTTTCGTAACATCACAAAAAACTATGATTTGAAAACAGGCTGTTTTGGCAACTTATTTTCCATTTAAAGAAAGTATGGATGTGGGGAGTAACCAGAATCAGAATCAGAATCGCGTTTATTGGCCAAGTATGTGAGCGAACACATAAGGAATTTGATTCCAGTCGATGGTGTCTCTCAAGCACAACAGTATAAAAACAACAATAATATGTAAAGATACAATGAACAATATACTGAGCA
>JBBPCZ010000148.1:20050049-20077315 GCA_037974445.1 Brycinus macrolepidotus | reverse complement strand
ACTTTTTGACCCGCCCGCCCGCACCCACGATATTTTAAAAATGTCTGCCCTAAAACCGCCCGCACCCGCGGGTCACCCGCAGTTACCCGCGCATCACTAATGTGCACATTTAATTTTGATGTGTACATTTACCGGTTTTCAGTAGACAGACAAAAAAGAAGACTGCAAAAGGAGACTTTAATTTATTACCCTTTGTTTATTTATTAGTCTTTGTTTAATTGTTTATCAGACTGTAAACACAGTTATCACTCTGTTCATTAAACCCTGTTCAGTCGGAACTCAGGCTTTAAGTACCGAGACTGGGGATCTACCCGGACTGTTTTTGCTGTTGCGCCGGGTTGAATATGTCCCGCCGAGTGGCGACAGTTTGATCGAAAACAGTTCCTTTAGTGTCTTTTAGAGAAAAAGGGAGAAATGGAGGATTTAGAGAAGACGAGGCTGCGTTTGTGTGAGGAGTTTTCGACCATCACCGGGTCGGACAGCGCCGTGGCTCAGTGTTACCTCGCAGAAAATGACTGGGAGATGGAGGTGAGTAACATTAAACAGTCTGTTTACAAACCAAAAAACAACAAATCTCCTGAAAATGACTGGGAGATGGAGGTGAGTAACATTAAACAGTCCGTTTACAAACCAAAACAACAAAACGTCCCATTAACTTTCCTTCTCTTTTAGAGAGCTCTCAACTCTTTCTTTGAAGCAGACATGGAGTCTGTTTTTGATGTTGAAGACAGAGAAGAGGAGAAAAACAGACCTTCCACTAAGAGAAAGGAGGCAGATCCTCCAGGGCAGGCCGAAGATGCTCCAGAAACAAAAAAGAGGATGAACCCTGAACAAGTGGACTGGTAAAATATAGCCAGTTATGATTTATTTAATAAAGTGATCATCGTTGCACTGGTCATGAGGTCAGGTCACTATGATACATTTTCAGGTTGCTTAGTAACTAAGTTGATTAAGAAAGCATGGATGCACAATAATATTGGAAATATTCAGATTTGACCTACATATTCCACACCTACCTATCTAATATTTAGTTTTGACCTACAGTACTGTGCAAAAGTCTTGAGCTGCCCCTCATTTCTTTAGATAGTGTTGGAGCATAAATAAGATTGTATGCCTGTCAAAGTTTGGTACATTGAGCCGATTAAATTAAAGAAATAGGAACAAATGTATTTACTGTGACAGACTACAAACTGCCTAAATATTGCAACCACTCAGCATTCAGCACCACCAGTGTACTAATAACTGGCCTGATCATCTAATCATCTGCACCTGTTAAGTTAGGTGGCTTTGTTATGCTTGAATGATTCATACGTAGGTCACTGTGTGGCTAAACAAACAAAAAACAGGTAACTGGTCAGGTTCAAGGACTGGACTGAAAATAAGAGCCTGGAGAACTACATTAAAAATGCACTAAAAAGGTGTGGCTCTTTGGAAGTAAAAATGTGGTTTTTGCACAGTACTGTATATTTAAAACTAGTATTTGTTTGTTTTTATAATACTCCAGAAGAGCAGAAAGTTTATGTCAAGCAAATATTTTACACTACAATGTCTTCATTTTACAAGAGATGTTCAGGAAAAATATGAGATCAGCATTTGCCCAAAATTCAGTGCATTCTTAATTAACTTTTTGGTTATATAATTCATTATTAGTGCCGCACTTATCTAATATAGTATCATGATACACTTATAAAATAGATGTCATGACCAGTCCACCTTTGATACAGTTCCTTAGACTCTATCAGATTAGTAGAAGCAGTGAGATTGTGACACCTGCTATTTTATAAACCTCCTAGAACAATGTGTTGAAAAATCCACACTTCCACATACTATATATGCCAGTCAGCCATTATATTAAAATCACTAAGATGTGAAGTAAGTAAGAGTGATTATCTTGTTACATTTACACCTGTCAAGAGGCAGGATATGTAAGGCAGCAAGAGAACAGTCACTTCTTGATGTTTGTGTTGGAAGCAGAAAAATGGGCAGGTGTAAAAATCTGAGTGACTTTGAAGAGGGCAAAAGTGTGATGAGTAGACTTTAGAGCCAAACAGCAGGTTTTGTGGGGTTTTCCTGGTAAGCAGTAATCAGTACCTAACAAAAGTGGACCAAAGAAGGATAACAGGTGAACTGATGACCCTCATGGGCACCCATGGCTCACTGATCCATTTGAGGTTAGCCTGTCTGGTCTAATATCACAGAACAGCTACTGTAGCACAAACCACTGAAAACATTAATGCTGGCTAAGATAGAAAGGTGTCTGAACACATAGCTATAGGGCTGTGAAGAATCAGACTGGTCAGAGTGATTATGGTGTCCCCTTTCCACTACTGAAAACACCTACAATGTGCATGTGAACATCAGAGCTGGACCGTGGAGCAATGGAAGATTTTCTTTTACATGTAGACAGCCAGGTGTGTGTATGTCACTTACCTGGGGAAGAGGTAGCACCAAGATGCACTATGGAAAGAAGGCAAACTGGTGGAGGCAGTGTGACGCTCTGGCCATTGTTCTGCTGGGAAACCTTGGGTCCTGCGTTCATGTGGATGTTACTTTGACACATACCTACCTAAACATTATTCCAGATCAAGCACACCTCTTTATGGCTACAGTATTCCTTAATAGCAGTGGCCTCTTTCAGCAGGATAATCTGCTCTGCCACAGTGTATACATTGTTCAGGGATGTTTGAGGAACATGACAAAGGGTTGACTTGGACTGCAGATCTCAATCCAGTAGAGCATCTGTAGGATTTACCGGACAAACTAGGCCAATCCATGAAGACACCACCTTGCTACTTAGTTCTTAAAGGATCTGCGACTAGTGTGTTGGTGCAGATACCTCAGCGCACACACAGAGGTTATGAGGAGTTCATGCTTCAACAAGCCAGAGCTATTTTGGCAATATGAGGGGGGCCTCCACGATGTTAGGCTGGTGGTTTTGTTGTGGCTAATTGGGGTATGTGCTTTCCTATTATGAAGCATGAGTGCCTTAACAGAGCACTGGTATTGGATAGGTATTTAGTATCAGCCAGTACTCAGATATTAGAATCTGCATCAGGAGAACAAAAAACTGCATCAGTGCATACATATAAGTAATTCGGGTGAAGTGGTACACACATTTTCATTTTGAGGTTCAATATGATTTTCAATTCTGAGGTCAAGATTCAATTGAATTTTCAATATTTTTGTCAAAATTCATCATGTAAGTATGCAATGCCCCATTTATATTCTACATAGATTGCTTTGTCTCAAACAATACAAATTTATAGAATCACAATTACAATTTATAGAATTCATTAGTGACTTCAAAAAAGATTGAATGCATTCAGGTACTTAGCCTTAGTTTCTACAAAAGATGTATCAGAAGTACAGTCTTAAATGTCTTTATGCTGTTTCGAATGTTCGTCTTTATATTTTCAGATACTGTATTAATTATTACCATTTTTGGAGTTAAGTCTTTTTTGTGTAAAATTGCGTTTCAGTTCATTGTTCTGTACTCATTACTACAGCAGTTATATGATATCATAAGTTCAGGTTTGTTGAACAAAAAACTGAAATACTTGTTTTCTTTGTAGTATTGATTTAACTGAGGATGAGCCTGCTTGCTGCAGCAGCACCAGTTCAAAAGGGAGTGAGGATGATGAAGGTGACAGCAAGCTCTCTCTTGTCTCCTGGAATGTGGATGGCTTGGACACATTAAGTGTCGCAGAACGTGCCAGAGGCCTGTGTTCTTATCTGGCGCTGTGAGTGAATCCTAAATTTAGAAGAACATTGTGTGTTTAATATTTTGAGAAATTTGCTGCCCAAGTTGTTTAGGTTTGTTCTGGCCTCTCCTGCAGATACACACCAGATGTGGTGTTCCTACAAGAACTCATCCCTTCATATGCTCAGTATGTTAAGAAACGTGCTGTAAGCTACCTGTTTATTGAAGGTAAGAGTTGGATCTTGATGGCATATTGTATGTGTAAAAGTACTTTTCTGATGGAAATAAAAATGTTCTGCTATCATTAAAGGAAATGAAGATGGATACTTCACTGGTCTGATGCTTAAAAAATCAAGAGTAAAGCTGCAAAAAAGTGAAATAATCTCATACCCAACAACACAGATGATGAGGAATCTTTTGTGTGCCCAGGTAGGTTTTTATTCTCTTTTATAGAGTCTAAACAATGGCAAACCATGATGTGTTCTGAACATTACTGTAGTCTGAGGAACTATGGAACTATGGAAATGTCTTCCGAGTCTGTCCACAAGGATTTAGGCTGTATTTAAATCTAATTCTGTACTACACAGGTGACTGTCTTAGGTCGGGAATTGTATTTGATGACCTCACACTTGGAGAGCTGTAAGGACCAGGCTGCAGAGAGAATGAAACAGCTGGAGATTGTGTTCCAGAACATAAAAGGGACGCCAGATAACGTGACAGTTATTTTTGGAGGTGACACCAATCTTAGAGACTCTGAGGTAACTTAAAATACTGCTAAAGAGTTTGCTTCCATTCATTTTTCACTAAATTGTGTGTACAAATTATTTTTCATGTTGTAAATGTAATGCCATGAAAAAGAACAATATTAATTTAGAAAGGAAATTTGGAGAGTTAATATCACAACCAATTAAATATACTTGGCTATCTAAGTGGGGCAGGATAAGTTGTGCCTCATTCTCTTCTTTTAACTCTTGCATGTGGATAGATGTTTTGGCCCTGGCATAGTTGTTTAATTATAAGCAAAATTTGCAACAAACTTTACATTTTTCACTTTGTCTAAAGTAAACACAGCTAGACTACTGGTGTGTGTGCTGTGGAAGGCTGCATTTTTCAGACTGTTTAGACAGTGACAGTAGAATATCTGGCAGTATGAATACAAGTTTTGTACAATTTGAACCCCACTTATTGGAAATTAGTCCAAAGCTTTGGAGTCGACTCTTTTGGGGATAGACTCCCAGCCCTACTAGTTAGACTTTATAATTGTAAGAAGAGAAAGACCTCAGAAAACATTATTTATAACATTAGATGCTGAAGCACAACCGACTTGTGCAGCATGACATTTACTTCATACTTCATACATAGTTCACTACATACTTTTTCATGGCCCTCAGCAGTGAAGTGTCACCAATGATGGCATCATTTAGTCCACAACTAGGCTTTATCTGTGTGTGGGCACCTGTGCCATAGATCTGCAGTTATTAATCTTTTGTTGTATTGTTCCATGTCTGAGCAGGTGGCTAAGGTGGGAGGTCTGCCTGCTGGTGTTATTGACGTGTGGGAGGAGCTTGGCAAACAGGAGCACTGCAGATACACGTGGGACACTAAGATTAATAGCAATAAGACTGTGTCTTATGTCAGTAGGTGTCGCTTTGACCGTATCTACCTGAAGCCTGCGAAAACAGAGCCTAGAATGGCCCCTGAACACATGGCCCTGGTTGGAATGGAGAAACTGGACTGTGGCCGCTACACAAGTGATCACTGGGGAATCTACTGCACTTTTACGACTTGATTTTTTTTAAAAGCTACTGTCTTCCCTTGGAAGAATTTTCGCATAAAAATCAGAAACGTTTTAACTTGATTTATGTTCAGTTCAGTTTAGTTACTGCAGGCTGCACACTGATTCAAGCAAGAAGGCAGGGCCTACAGTTTCTTTTTTAATAAGTTTTCCCAAGCCGACATTCTTACAATTCTTGCTTGCATCTTAGTGATTATTGTGTAGTGACTGTGACCCTTTTCTATCATCTTATTTAGGCACTGACTTTGCCTCTCTTAGGACTGGTTCCTCTGAGAGACTCCAAGCTTAAGCTTGGGCATTTGTTGAGCCCTTTAGAATACTTTAGTTAATATTTATGAATGTGCCTTTTTAATGTGTTGCTGTGATCACTTGTTTTCCCGGTCTCATATTTTTGATGTTCATGTGTGAATAAGTATATGCAATCTTAATAAAGTAAACACACAGTTCTAATGTATGTAGGATTTATTCACCCATTTTCATATAACTTTTTTTTTTTTTTTGAATGTACCTCAGGGTACCTCAGAATTCTCTAAACCTGAAGGCTTTTAGCAGAAAAGGTATTATCTATAGAAATGTTTCTTGTGAAATTCTCTAATACCCCAAGGCCAAATAGTAAACAGCCCATGAAAACCAAGCAGTGGTGCCTGGAAAATGGCAATGATCAAAGAACAGGGTTTAAATCTTAGGACTCAAAGTCACTGCTCTAAAGTCAAGGACTGTAATCATGTTAAAAATGAGTCAATTTTTTTTGGTAATTGTGTACAGAAGCAGTGGCCAGAAGGGAGACTGGAACCTCATTCTCCATATATTCCAAAGCTGGCATTCACACAGCTGGATGTTCTGTTAAAATATAACGATGTGATGTGATACTTGGACCTAACTAACCAGAATGATTGGCTACTATCAGAATGAACTTTGGAGTGCAGATAGCGGTCGGAGTTGTTTAGCTAGCAGTGCTGCATCACATAGACTGGCAGGACTTGCAGAGATGGCTTTGATGATCTCGAATAGTGCTTTTATATTCTTTGTATTCTTTGGTTTGCTTTAAATGACTTGATGGGTATTAGTGGAGAGATTTTGGTCCTTAAAAAGTAGCTGCCAGTCTGTGTAGACTGTGGCAGAGCCTATCTTAGTCAAAACAAACACGTGGCTCCATGTAACCTTGAGGACTGCCAAAGCTAATCAACCTTTGAGGAGGTCAGATGTGTAAACATTACATCTAAACTGGGCCAAACTGTCCTGAGATCTAAATTCTAGGAAGATTTTTGCCTGTGTCTCTGTGATAGAGAAATATACTCTCCCCAGTACTGAAATGAAAATAAATACACTCTTATACTGTCCTTCTACTTGACAACACACTAGTCTTTTTCATAGCTTTAAAGAAATAGCTCATGGAAATATATATATATATATATGTATACAATTTTCCACTGACCCCAGAGGTAGCCTGCTCAGCCAAGACTTGTTAGGAGTCCAAATTTGCTTGTCTAGTTTAGCACTGGAGCTGTGAGGCTAACAAACGGTAGTAGTCAATAGTCACCCAAATCTTTTTTTGTAAATACATTCTCAAAACTTCTCGCTGAAACCAGCTCTTCGTTTGGGTGGCACAGATTTGCCGATGTAGTGCAGGTCACAGTTTGAGCCATAAAAATGAACAAAACTTCAGTGTGACAAAATGCTGAGGGCAGCTATTGGAGACAACAGGCTCTACTTTTACAAACCACCTGAAGATTAGGAGTGGGCTGACCAGCCATCCCTGTTTTTGGTGGCCTGTCTCCAACTGGAGCTTTCCCTGGAAATGTCCTGGTTTATAACTGTGAATTATGTAACACACAACGCTTGACTGTGTCCTCATATTGTTAGTCGCTTTGGATAAAAGTGTCTGCCAAATGATTGTAATGTAATGTGTAATGTAATGTAATTAAAAACAGACCAGAAAGAAAGATTGTACAATGGAGCACGAGGCCAGACATCATGCTTTGTGCTTGTTTTGGCCAGCTATAGTAGCTTCAAAGCACTTAATACTATCTAGTGTTTGTGTATGTAGTGTGCATTTTTGTTATTAGAATTAAAGCTGAGTGTACCTAAATATCCACAATGCATAGGGCTTAATTTTTGAGGATGGTGTTAACGGACACTACTGTCCCACAATGCTGTGTGAAAGGGAAGGAGGAAGAAATTTTTGGAAAAAAAAAAAATATTGGTGGATGCTGCCACAAGAGTGACAATGACGGCTGTAGCTTTGGCACCAGAATGGTTTACAAATATGAGTTCAACACAGTTTCTCAAAAAAAAATTAACCCCATCAGTTAAAAGAATATAATAGTTTTTGTTTTAATAAAAAAAATTCATTTGTAAATGCATGTTCATTTGCCACAGTGGCTACCTAGTATATATGGCCTTCGTAAGGAAAGTTACCTAATGACAGCTAACTTTAACTGATCTGTGTTTGTAGATGAGAGTAAAACCATTTTGATTAATTTGTGCCAAAAAATGATCATCTGAAGCAGCCTTCAGAACCATAGTGTGGTATGACGTACTTTGGCATCGCAACACTCCATCACTTCCAGTTAGTACAACATGGTGAAGTATATTTTACTGTACTAAATTTTTAATATAATATTTTACTGTACTAATGAGCCATACTCACACTATTAAGATGAGCACATAGTACATACTAAGAAATCTGAGGGTGTTTTTCCCATTTATGCATTACTTTTCTAATACTGTATTTAAAGCCTTTAACAATGTGTAATGAACACGTGCCTCATATCCTTTTTTCAGCTCAACCTAGCCAGTGCATTAAAAAGATGATTTTTAAAAAAACAATTTAACCAACTGTTTGGACACAACCGACCAAAAATCAAACAAAAAAAAATCTGTCAGAAGTTTTTCTCTTTTTTACTGTAAAAATCCACAAACATATATATTAAACACATCTTCAGCTTACACACACATTATTATAATAAGACATGTTGAAAAATAGGTTTAAAACTATGCACAAATATTTACAGTCACAAGTAAGTCTGTTCCAAGCGGAAATCATTAACTTACAGTCCCTCTCTGTCTGAATCAGCCAGGAGATGGGTGGCTGATATGTAGGCATGCAGTCTTCAAACACTGCATAATTTTTAACTGAACATATTTAACATACTGTTTGTTTAGCAGGTGCCAGTGTGGGCTGCCTCTGTCACCTGTTTTACAAACTGTAGATGCACTTGTGACTTGAATATGAAAAAAATCAGAAGAGGAGAGAGTGTAGGAAGAGTGGAAAAGAAGGAGAGGAGGAAGATTTGATAGAAAGGAGAGTGAAGGAAAGTGGTAAAGAAATGATTACAGAGCCTGCCGCTTTATTATTGGAAACAATAAAACACAGAAATGAGCAAAGCAATGGTAATCTGTTAAAATATTTTCTCTTTTCGTAAAATTTGTTATTAAAGACTGGACAGGAAGAAGAGAGTGAAGGAAAATGAATACAGTATAAAATGAAGTGAGGAGGGTGAAGTGGAGTGAAGTGGAGAGGTAAAGAGAAGGATGATAAGTGAAGAAAAGAGGAGAAGTAGTTAAGAGTACGTAGAAGAGTGCGTAGAGTGGCTAGGAGAGTGTAGAAGAGCAGAAAGAGGCGGTGGGTACAATGGTTATTTCCAAGAAATGGAAATGGCACTTCAGTGACAGCATGCTGAGAGAATTTTCATTTACACACCCAGGTCAAGACCATACCATGGCTCACTGCACGCTTTGCAAATCCCCTTTTCCATTTGGCGGTTAATCGGGGGGGGAAAGAACGGAAGTGATAAAACACTACAAACACCAACATCCGCTCTGATTGCCCGTTCTGGTGTGCCCTCTGTCCCCACTTTCTTCAAGAAGGCAGAGCCTTGTCAAGTAGAGTGTGGTTTAGATGTGCAGGAAGATGTCTTTGATCTATGGACCACACAGCACAAGGCTGCTCTGTTATTTCCTGAGATTCTTCACAATATTACTTAGTACCCAGTTTTATCAGTTGGCCTTCACCATATTTTATTACAGTGCAACAGTTACCAGGGTCAAAATACACGAAACCAGAACTGCCCCTCTTTATTTCATAGATTTGAACATGGATATACTGATTGGTGAACTGGAAATATTCCTAATTTACATTTCAGAAATCTGGTCACCTTCCTTAGGAGGGCCGATCTATAATCAGTTCTTCTGACAATGACCACTATTATTAAGGATGATGGTCCAGCAGCTGCTTTGTGCATTCTAGTCTTTGTGTTGTCTAACATAGCTGTCCATAGCTATGGCACTTTATTAATTTTTTACCTCACAGTAAGTTTTCCTGTGTCCTAAACTGCATCAACAAGTCTTTATCACCTTAATGAAGAGCTTGATGCAGTTTAAGCAGGTTGAGAGATGTTTTGGTAATGTATTCTTGCAAAAACATTTTGGGTGACTATTGAGTTCTATTGTTAGCGACGTTACCTTTGCAGTTCCAACGGTAAAGCTGAAGAGGACACCAAACATGTCTTGTCCATTCGACATATGGGGTAGGTGTAAAATTATGCAAGTTGGATTTTTTTGCCAAACTAATCCTTTAGTCAATTATAGTTCATGGCACTTTCAGTTCAATTCAAAGGTTTACAGCCTGTAGTATAACTGTATTGTATTTGATGTTTACAGTTTGCCTGGATTCACAAAATGAACCTTGCTCACCTTGTCTTAGATAAATCTTAAACGAGATCATTGAAAATATAATTTACACAGCTGCTGTATTTTAAAAAGTACAGTACTGTGCAAAAGTTGTAGGCACCTATGCAAATTATTTAAACCCATTTTTCGCAGCATGATAGTGTTGTTGTTAGCAAAATTAACATTAGAATAAAAAAAAAGAAAGTTGTAAAAATAATCAAGATTTTTGTTAAAAGGTAGCTGATATTCTTTAATTTAATGAAGGACTGATTGAGTCAAACCAGATTTCTGATGGAAACAAGTAATACTGGGCCTCCACAAGGAACACACTGATATACTGCACATAAAATCTCTATTTAATGTTATTTGTATTTATTGTTTTTTTTTAGTTTTATTTAGTAATAGTAATGCAAAAAAACTCATTGCTCATCTAAACCATTTTTAAATATTACTTTTGCACAGTACTGTACTTCAAGTCTAGGTCCTCCATAGGACTCTGGCCTATAAAATAAAGAAACAAACTTCAGACACCAAACAAGTCTTGGGTGTCTGGAGTAAGGTGGAGGACTAAAGTGATTTGTTAGTAAGTCATTCCTTTAAACCAGTGCAGATCTGGGACAGGGGTATTAAATAACATTAGTTTTTATATCACTCTTGTAGCTTTACTGCATAATTCTGGACACCACGCCGGTTGGTTGGTTGACTGCGTTCAAGGGGGAAGTGTGTTGATTTGATCTCACCAAACTATCATTTTATCACAGTGGTCTTCCACCATCCAGGCCACGTGACTGGCCATTTCTGCTCTGGTGATATTTGAATTGACATAAGGGCTTCACGGCGAGCTGTGAATACTAAGAAGACAAGGAAATAAAAGGTCATGCTATGTATTTGCAGGGCTGCTTTCCAGGAAAAACAGCAGCAAATGTCGCATGCATAAATTCAATCGGGTGCTAGATCGGCATAGTCCGTGAATGTAACATCTCGCTGTTTTAGCAGGACAGCGAGCAGCAGTGCATGATGGACAGAAACCTTTGAAATCCTCATTATGCAATCGGACAGCATTGCACCGTCAATCAGTAACTAAAGCATATTTGTCAAACGCAAGTTCGCTGAAAATGTCTTGCACTGCATTGATGTAGAACTGTGATTACCGAAGGTAGAAACACAGAATGGTCTTGCACAGAACTATTTTATATTATAGACTTTTATTTCATAAATAACACAGGACAAGCATGGTACAGCGATAAATATCCATTTACACACTGTAAGAATCTGTATTACAAAATACAGTGTAATCTTAATGCACTTGTCTTGGGGGTAGAGGTTATGTGACAGTACCTGATTTGCCTTTATCTAAAATTACATTCATACCTTGATGTAAATGTGCTGTAGCCGTATGTGTAATCTCAGATAAAGGCTCGTCAAGAACCATATAGTTTTGCCCCCACATCAGATTTAACAGAGTTCCTCTGTTGCATAATCTTGTCTGTTAAATGAGCAGATAGATTAAACAAACACTAACGAGTATCCCAACCGTGTCATATTTTCCCATAGATTACCGTATATATGTATAAAACCGTCACCTTTTTTTTTTTTTTTGCATTTGACACCTTATACCTCAAATGTGTCCTCAGTTTTAGTTTCACACTCAACAGAAATGAAGTGTCTGAACATGCCACAGGCTAGTGTCCAGTCATGTCTTAGGCAGCAAGAGGTACAAGGCAGGTTGACATCGTAACACAAGACCAGGAATGTAGTCGTCCATGTAACTCGAGGATGTTTCTGCAAATTCTGCGTTCAATTATTGCTAATTTCAAAAAACAGAGGGCCCATTCCATCTCCCATATACAAATTCATTTAGGATGCTTAAAAAAAAAAAAAGAGGGGATTCATCCAACTGATTTGTACAGGAATCTCGGCAAGGAATGTGTTCTTGTGTGCCATATCATACGACATGCAAGTTTTAACAAAAAAAAAAAAAAAAGATTAGAAAAGGTCTTTGATCTAGGTTTTAGAATCAGTCCATGAAGTTGATTATATATCATGTTGCCATATTAACAGGTTGCAATATTAATTTGAGCCCTTTATCAGCATTTCACTCAGACCTTAGGGTCTAAGTAGCAGCAAAACCATGTAAGAATGGACATAAGGACACGTAACGAGCCACGGTGTTGAAAAGAACTAATGTGACGTCATTCGCAGACCTGCCGATTGTCAGTTTATAATGCAGTGGATAGGCTGAAGCTTCTTGAAGTTTTAAATATCGTTTTACTGTCAGATATCGATGTCCATTAGGTCAACGTGCAAACCATGATCGACAGCATTTAACAAAACAGCTGAGCATTAGTACTTTTTGGGGGGAAATCCATAGCAATAATTCAACATGGCATTAAACTACAAACAGTATTACCAGGTAAAAGATAATAGCTTAGTTATGTGAAACCTAATTTAAGCCTACTTATCCTCAACTGCATATACACGTTAAAGGTATGATAGGTCAGTTTTTGTGTTTCTTTTGTAGGTTGTACATTACTGGATAAATGCCGGTCTTATGCCTGGTCAGTTGACCTGCAATGACATGCAATGAATGTTACCCTTTGTCCCAACCATGGGAAAAAAAAAAAAAAAAAAAAAAGGCACCTTCCTCTTTACTGTTGTGTCTGAATAGAGACATAGACTGGGGCCTGCATTCACAATAATCTCAATAAGGATACATATTCACCCCCTTGATTAAAAAGCCCAACTCACAACAACTACTCTGAGATGTTTTTCGCAATTCAGGATTTTGTGAGCCATTCTCTTTACTATTGAGGGACTATTCAACCCAATAGGTCTCTGGGGTAGGAGACACACTGTGCCTATGGCACTAAGCTTGTTAACGGACAACCTTGGGCTAATTTAGACAGCTAGAGTCCAAATCGGCCAAGTCAGGCAAGGCTCAGGAGACATGTGTCTAATTAAAAGAATCTGTGTGTGTGAGAAATGCAGACTATGTCATGGCTCCAAGCCCATTGGTATTACGTAATACCTAATCAGGTTTGATAGGTTTGCACATTCAGTCTCTCATTCATAGTGGACCTCGGTCATGGTGAGAAGTGGTGACAAGGGATGATTTGTGCACATATTTCATTATATTCAATATATCCATGTGATCAGACCCTGTTCTGGGAAAGTGACAGGGTTTGGCTTAAAGCGTCACTCACGAGAGGCTGATTTTAAGCATGATGCTTGCGATACTTAATATTCTGTACCACCATATAATTGCAGTATTAATAAAAAAAATATCACCTTGTTAAACCTACCATTTAACTTTCCTTCTCCCAACTTTAATAATTATAATTTAGACTACCTGAAATATTAACAGTGATAGCCTAACACACCTATTGCACGAGATAAAATGCAATGTAAATTTGTACCAACTTAAAAAGGCAAAATTAGTGAGCTGAGAAAACAAAATGTTTAGCAGCCCTATAAACAAAGCATTTGGTTAAATAATGTCAGAAAGAAGGCCAGAGATTTCTGCAGTCCTCTCCATTCGACAATATGAGAGACTGAACACGGATAAGATCACACTGTTCAGCTAATCATGCTGCACTCAAGGTTCTTGGCAGGACATTGTTAAATATCCTGCTGGGAAATTTTACTTCCTTTCCATCTGTTCATAGCTGAACCGTAGAAATGCAAAAGTGAACCCGGTTTGGAAAAGCAACAATTTTTTTCCGAGCCAGGTGGTCCAGCTCTTCCATTCCTAATAATAATAATAATAATAATAATAATAATAATAATAATAATAATCCCTTTGTTTTTGAACTTGAAAAGTAGCAAAAGGAAGCCTAAAAACTGACAGCATTTAGCATTTACAGCCAATGTAATAAACCTAAAATCTGAATGCACTAAACAATTCTATGTTGCTCACTGAGCACCATCTGATATACAGTAGCAGCTGGGCCCTCTACAGCAATATCTTCTACAACACTGTTGCACTCCCCCTAATCACATGCTTTACACCTGCTCTAGTCATATAAAAATGTCTAGTTTAAATTTGTTCCATATAAAAAATAAATTTCAAAACAAAACATACCGGCTCTATTTTAACTTCACCTTTCGTTACAAAATACTGGCCTGTTTTTCCCAACCTTTAGGGATGATTTCCAACCGTTGCTGATTTTCTCTGAGGAGAGGGTTCTCAGCTTTGTGAATCCACTGCCATACGCCAGTGTTAAACCTGAACATGCAGGACTGACCAGGGCGGCAGCTTCTCCTGCTGGCTGCGCTACAGAGACACTCCCTGCCATGGCCTAATCATCTCCTTTTCGTCCATCTCCACCTTGGCATTCCTGTCAGGACTGCGCCTCCAGGTAGAGACTGGTGAAAAATGCTCACCACAGAAGAAATTTTGACACCAGGCATCAGACCACATTGATCCCCCCACCTGCCAAAGTTCTTTTACTGCAGTAGGTGGAGGTACTGTGGTTCGCCATGCAGCCGTTCATGTGTGAGGATTTCATTTCCATCTGACAGGCAGCGATGGCAGCGTTCAGTTCCATTTGCGCTCGATGTACCACATAAAACATCAGACCTATACTGATGAAGATCTGAGGGGAAGAGAAAATGCAGGGTTTTTTTTAATGATTACACAATATGTGCATCTAACCAACAGTGTAATGTTCCTGGATCAACATTTCTGAGTAAACATGTTCCTCTGATAATTACGGACACAATTTCTAAACCTTTAATCCTTTAGGTAAGCTATAAGTTTCTACTCCCTAACTGACACAAATATGGAGCTGGAAGGGCTTGACAGTTACAGCAGAGCACTCAGTGTGGCTGGAAATGACTCACTTGTAGACTGAACACAAAGTATCCGCTGATACTCTGCTCCGCTATAACGTCCTCCATGGTGCGCAGTGTGGTGCCCAGGTAGGAGTTCAGGAGCTGGGTGGGCAGAAGGCCCACTGAGGAAGCCACCAAGTAATTTGGCAAGGACACATCTGTGATCTAAATGGAGGAGAAACAGAAGCTTGAACAGGCTGATGACAGTTGTTCTGTTACAAACACATTCCAGGCAAATCACATAATTTAATAAGCAAATCCATGTTATGAAAGCCGTGTGGCAACATTCTTCAGACTAACAAAACAAGCTGTCAGTCTGTGAGCACATGGACTTGGTGACTGTAGGCAAAGGTCGCGAATGCTTTAGTTAAGTCTTCCAGGTGTCTTTTACCCATCGTCCTACTTTTATTTGTGTCCATTCTTTTCAATGCATGGGGCAGCGATAAAAGTTTTAAGACGCTTCATACCAGAGCACAAAGTAAACAACGGTTGCTTAAATTGCTCCAGACAGGATGGGAGCCACTGCACTCCCATTTATTCACAGGGCTAGCTGTGTAGCTGTACTATTCCATCAAACGAATCACTAATATTTTTTAATAGTTAATATTAGTTATTCTCATTCATTCTGCCCTATTCACCAGTGACTGACAATAAGCTAAAGGGTGCACAGTAGGACGTGGGCTGCAGGGCCTACTCTACCAGAGCCTCCCTGCAGAGAGAACCTCAACAAAATATGTTACTTGAATGTCTGTTCTGCTTTAACAGTCCCAAATAAAATCTCATTAACATGCTGAAGGATTATCATTGCACCAGCAGGGGACACCTAAAATGATAATGCTTCTTAAAAAGCAAATTAACGACACCTTTGGCATTAATCTCTGCAAATTAAAGTTAGCATTAATTCAGTGGAGGAAACCTGATGAACAGACGCCAACGTTACTCTGAAAGCAATTTAACACTGCAGTATTTAGGGCAGGTAAATCGATGACTCGTATTTTTTAATGTCCGTTAAATTTGCATAAATTATCATAACTACACTACACTTGGTTATTATGTAATTCCATAATACTTACTCCTATAAATACATGAACATTTTTAGAGCCAGCGCCACCAAAGGCTAGTCATGTCAGAAGATTTTGTCAGTTTACATAAAATATTAATGTTAATGTTAAACACACATTTCATAAAAGTCCTATTAATAAACACAGGAGAGGGGAGGAAGAAAAATAACAGATGTGCCAATTTCACCAAATAGCCATTTTAAAGGCCTATAATACAATGAAGACATTTTATAAAACTAGAGTGTCGCAAACCTTAAAAAGCTGCATCCAGAAGTGCCAGAATTCATAAATGTGCTAAACATGACGGTTGTTCGAATGGCTTTTATTTTTTCAAAACAGTTCGAATATTATAATCATGAAATATTATTTAATATTATTGAATATTTGTTGCAGCTCTAACACACCTGAGTCCTTTCTCATCCTAAAGTCACCTGTCACTGCACTTTTTGGTGTCCAGTTTCATGACTGGAACCTTTCAACCCTGAGTTTCTTGGAAGTTAAGCAGAGGGCTTGGATTTTGTTCATGACAGTTAGACGCGCGTAAGCTTACACCTGCTCTCATGCAAGAAATACAACGCTGACTCACAGTAAGAATTCACACTGACTAATGAATAATGAATTAGAAGCGAACGTCAAGTTTGAAATTAGAGAACAGCAGGTTTTTTTTTCCAGCATAAAGAACAGTTTGGCAGACACATTTAGACGGGAAGGTGCTCAAAATCATACAGAAAAAGTATGTTATGGGCTGGGCCTCCCTTTTCAAATTCATTGGCACGAGCCAGCTGGTTATTTCTATTGGCTAATGGGCCCTTCCTTCAAGCTTGGGGGGGGGGGGGGAGGGGGGACAACCAGATGACAACTGTTTGTTACCAACAGACAAACCACCGCTACCAGAAACCTCAACCTCTGCCACCATGGGCATTGAAGGGAAAAGAGGTTTAAACCACTAGTTTTTCACTTTCTTTCTTTTTTTAATACTCTTTCCTCTCCATAACTCTTTTTGCAAATGCTAAAAAGTCCTCCCTTTGTTATTCTAGGATAATGTAGTGTTTTGTAGTCTATTAAGCTAAACTTGCTTTCCTACCAAACGGCAACATATCTCCTTAAATACAGACTGTAGATTTCAACAAGTCAACAAATTTTCCTATGCCCCGTACAGATGTAAACCAAGATAGTTTTTTGCAAAGTATGTGGTCCACCATATGGTATTGGGTTACCCACATAATGCAGTGTGTTTGACTTCAGCAGAAAATGCAGAGCACATTGAAATGTAGACACTGAAACTGCTTACTGAGGGCAGACGCAATGTAATTCCAGTATGACCTACTAAGTACTCATATGTACAGTGATATTCTTTAATATAGGGGGTATCTGAGCAGAGGATATCTGAACAGAGGGCATCTGAACAGTACAAACACTTAAAGGGTCCATATCACAGAAAACTAAATGTCACCGTTTTTTGTTTGTTTGGTGCATTCAAACATATGTAAAGCTTTAACTGACTGTTTCCCAAAAACGTACACATGGGCCATATATGGAAACTATGCTGAAAAACAGCCCCTTTTCAATCTATTGTTTCTGTGATGTCAAAAGAACCAGGACGTTTACATAACTTTCAGCCTTCAGTAGTTCAGCTCCACCCATTTCCCCACTGAACTTATAAGGAGTGTTTTCATATGCACTTTTTAGAAAGAAACACAATACAGGGCAGGCAATCGAAACACCTGACATTTATGGCTTTAAAGAGACAGAAACAAAAACATGCTGATTTCATTCTAATGGATGTACATTAACCACACGTATGGTTCAAGTGGACCTAGGGGTCGGGGGTAAAATACTTAAAAAATGTAGGATATGTAGGGCCCTTTAAAAAGCAGAATGTGATATAAAGCTCCCTCTGAAGTGGAAAAAAGACCGCTGGAAAGAGACTGAGTATTAACTTGCTTTATGAAGTATTCTGACTGAATTACCACAAAAGCGAACCGGCTTCAAAAGCTACCAAAAGGAGACTTCAAAAACTAACAAACGCCACCTGCTTTCTTTAAACCCCCCCTCTCTCTTCCCACACTCAGACAAACACACACAAAAGTCTTTTTTCTAGTTTAGCTGGATAACAGTGAACTAAATTCCAGATAATGTTGCACCAACAACTGCAGCCGGTTCTCCCACAGAGAGAAAAAACTACTGTAAAACTAGTGGCACACCCACAAAGTCAGAACATATAAATAATTTTTAAAAAATTAGACCTTATTTTTCTAAAAATCTAAAAAGAAATAGACACATGAATATGCATTGTCATCACCCTCATGGGTTTTGTGTTCACCTCCACCCCCTTTACTGCACTGTCCAATTTTTCAAAGATATTTAGATGATGGTGATGAGAATGCATTTTTTTTAATCCTTGTATCTAATGTATATGTTTGTGTATGTATTTTTATGTAATTCATTTTATGTGATGTCTTTTTTTTATTTGGCACCCGAGTCTTCAATAAAGGATTTGATTAATTGACCGATTTATTGATTAGATGAAAAACACGTAAAAACATTCACTACCAGTTGAAAGTTTTTCGCACACACCGAGACTTTCTACATTTGCATGTTACTTAATATTTGCTAAAAATATACTTAATATTCTTTGCTGACAAATACATTTACAGTATGTTCACCATTTTATTATCTATATTAGCCAGAAAATTTTATTCATCACTGCTGACAAATAAAAAGCCACCTAATATAATTATAATTAGGATCACTAGACAAGTGTTACATATTTAATAAGTTATTAAGTGACAGCCAATGGGATGACACAGTTAACATGTGCATTTAAAGTTAAAGGGCAGTCTAGAATTTGACTCTGCATCACCACACAACCAGTTAACAGGATGTCAGACATGCACTGTTACACTTACTTTCATCTTATAAAGGAAACTTGTTTTATTTGACAAATTTTTATTTATAGTTGTTCACTCAACAACTTTCCAGTGTTTAACAAGATAAAAATCTACAGTTTATGAAATAAATGGATCAGTGGTAAAAACCTGTGGTGTGCAAGAATGTTTCACTGGTAGTATATAGTAAGGAATAGTCCTTCAAGGATCGTTCTTCATATCCTGTTCAGCAGTCACACGCATGCTGTGTGACTGCACATCTGTGCACTTTTTTACGACCTTGGCAATCCTAAATGGTGTCATTTCTCTCTCATGTCACTTAAATATTAATAATGTAGGCTACACGACACTCTTGGGAGTAAAATTACTATGTCAGACCGCCCCTATCCTCTATCCTATGCAGAGTGTTTAAGTCTGACTTAAATCTGAGACTAAGGAAGAGGTGCCTTAATTATTTCACCCCTAAGCTGGACCTGTAAATCTCCTAAAGACTAGAAGGGTTTAACTCAATTAACTACAAACGCACACTGCTTCTCCACAATTATTAACTCAGTTATAGTACTAAGTTAGTGCTACGTATAGGTCGCAAACAACTATTTCCCACGTAGTTTCTACAGCTCCTACAGGCAGAGGCGAGAAGAGGTGAGCAGCACAAGCATCCAGAGAAACACAGGTTTTCTTAGGAAGGTGCAACACAAACTTTATAACAAATAAACATCTTTTATATGCACAAGTATGGCGCATATTATGATAAAATTATGAACCATACAGTAGTTGCACTCTTTCAAAATGTGGATCAGTGGCTATTACATGTGGTAGAAAAAATAATAATAAAACATAATACAGTTTTTAACAAGTGTTTTAACACAATACTATGTGCACCTGAAACTGAAAATAGTGCATAAAAAAGAAAGAAAACAAACTAACCACTCTACACCAAAACTATAAAACTGGGGAAACCAAGAGGGCAAGAGATGCAACTTAAACATTAAATAAACAAATGTAACAAGTGATCTAATTTAGCCAATTCAAGTTTAATTTATCCAACTAATTTGTTTTTTATTCATCCAAACCCAGCGTAAATTAATCTAATGCAGCTTAAATCACCCAAACCCAGTGTCATTTATCCCAATGCAGCTTAATTCACCCAAACCCAGTATAACTCTTCCCAATGCAGCTTAACTTACCCAACCCACTGTAATAAGATAACCCTTTATTAACCCAAGTGGGAAATTTATAATCCTAATATAGTTTAATTTACCCAAACCCACCGTGATTTATTCTGATGCAGCTTAATTTACCCAAACCCACCGATGATAAGATAACCCTTTATCAGTCCCACAAGTGGGAAATTCGCAGTTCTATCCTAATGCAGCTTAATGTACCCAAACCCAGAGCAAGTTACCCTACTGCAGATTAATTTACCCAAACCCAGAATAACTTATCCTAATGGAAGCCAATTTAGCCAATTCAGTTTAATTTGTCCAACTAATTTGTTTTCTATTCATCCAAACCCACCGTGATGTATCTCGCCCCCCACTCACCGAGAACACTGCGTTCTGGAGGCCGAAGGGGATGGGGGTGAGCCGGGCCAGCGCCACAACCTTCAGCCCGCTGCCCCCCTCCACCACCCGGATGACGGCGCTGAGCTGCTCGCTGCTCCCCACGCGGGTCAGCACCCAGTGGGCGAGCAGCCGCTTGCACGCCACGTGGGCCACGAAGGTCCCGATGAGGACACCGACCATGACGAGGCCCAGTCCGAGGACGAAGCCGTAGAGGTACCCGGCCGCCACGTTCAGCACGATGTAGCCCCAGCCACAGGGGAAGGACACAGTGATGAGCCCCACCACGAACAGCAGCGCCCCCACCAAGCCGTCCAGGTTCTCCATCCACAGCAGCAGGTCCTTCAGGTACTGGCGGACCAGCGCCAACGACGAGAAGCACACGACCGTCAGGAGGCACGCCAGCAGGGCGCTTTTGAAGCAACAGGTCGCCACGCAGCACGGGCTCCGCAGCTCCCCGGCCGAGAAGGAGGACACGCCGGCCTCGGCGCTCTGCAGCTCCGCCTCCGACTTCCCACCGCCCGCACTGCAGATCAGCAGGTCTATCTTCTCGCAGTCCAGCGACTCAGGGGTCCTCTGCAGCCAGCGGTTCAGCTGCATGTGGCCCTTCCCGGCGGCGTTGCGCACGGACTTGGCCAGCAGCTGCACGGTGGCCGCCGCCAGGCTCCACATGTCGCTCCCTCCGGGAGAGTCAGAGTCCCGGACCGCGCGGTTCACTGCAGACGCGGCGTGAACACAGGCTAGCCAGTGCGGCTCCCCCTCTCCTCCGGCTGCTGATTTAATGCTCCGTGACTCGTCCCACCCTGGGCCGAGATAACCCACCCTCTCACCCACTCACCCAGAAAAATAAATTCAGTTTTAGTGGGGATTTGTATGTGGAGACCTATTTTACCTCTCTAACCCTCCAGCAGCATCTCAGCCGAGACAGTCCCGGATCAGAGTCCTGGCACCCCAAGGGCTCAGTAATCAACCCTCCAGCCTCCCGGGGGCTCACAGCGTCCACCATGTTCACAGAGGGGGGAAAACAGCCCAAACACAGCCCAGGCTCCACTCACATGGCCTTCAGTTTACACCACAGTGGACCCAAAAGCCCAACTTCTGCAGAACTCCGCG
Organism: Brycinus macrolepidotus; assembly: GCA_037974445.1. Taxonomy (NCBI): domain Eukaryota; kingdom Metazoa; phylum Chordata; class Actinopteri; order Characiformes; family Alestidae; genus Brycinus; species Brycinus macrolepidotus. The sequence goes on along the minus strand of JBBPCZ010000148.1, from coordinate 20,055,692 downwards.
GGGCTTCTGGAGCACCAGTCCGCACGACGCCCCCCGGCCGGGTTCAGGTCCAGAAGAGCCGCTGCTGGAGCATCGCGGCCAGGCATTCCGCTCCACAGATCACCGGGAGATTCAGGAGAAGGTCGTTGTGCTCAAAAACAGCGTGTAGGACGCGTTCCCAGAACGCTCGGTCGTAGGACAGTGAGACTCAGACGCACTCCAAACGCGCCTCTGACCACAAGACGCACCACTGTTTGTATCCCACAATGCCACGCGGTCGCATCCCTGCGTGGAGCCACACGTGATAATGTTAGTATCGCGAGACGTGAGCGAAGATGAACATAAACACACACACACACGCACACACACCCCCACACCCATCCACCTACCGTAGTACATATACACTCAATCTTCAGTATACACACACACAAGCACACTATCCTCAGTGCATACACGATTCTCAGTACACACAGGATCCTCATTATACACACACACACTATCCTTAGTACGCACATGATTCTCAGTACACACACACACACACACACACTATCCTCAGTATGCACATGATCCTCAGTACACACACACACAGTATTCTCAGTATGCACATGATCCTCAGTACACACATACACACTATCCTCAGTACACACACACACAGTATTCTCAGTATGCACATGATCCTCAGAACACACACATACACACTATCCACAGTACGCACATTATCCTCAGTACACACACACACACACAGTATTCTCAGTATGCACATGATCCTCAGTACACACACACACACAATACTCAGTATGCACATGATCCTCAGAACACACACATACACACTATCCTCATTACACACATGATCCTCTGTATACACACACACACTCACACACACTATCCTCGGTACACACATGATCCTCAGTACACACACACACAAACTATCCTCAGTATTCACATGATCCTCAGTACACACACACACAAACTATCCTCAGTACTCACATGATCCTCAGTACACACACACACACACACACACAAACTATCTTCAGTACTCACATGATCCTCAATACACACATACACAATCCTCAGTAATAAAGACAGTCCTAAAGGGTCCTATTACATTGGACTGAGTTATCCAGATAACTCCAGAAATCCTGCTAAGAATCAGAAGCAGTTTTTTTCTGGTCAAATGTGTTTTGCACATACACAGAATTTGGTTTCACAGTACCTCACAAAACAGTAGCAGAATATAGAGCTACTATACTTAAATGAAAGCATTATCAAATACTGAAAAAAGTACAAATCCATCAACTCATTTTACCTGATTATGTATGACTGAGCATATATAACTAGTTCCTCCACTTGTGGAGCCCTGCAGACACCCATAACAGAGTTCCTCTGGGCACACATCGAAACACACACACACACACACACAAACACACACACACACAAACAAACATACATCCCTGTAGGCATGTTTAAACATATTTGGAAAATGTTTTATTCTTTAGCTATCCAGACCTGCTAGACCACTTTTAACCCAGTGGTGTGTGCTCCACCCTCTTGACGCACCTGCCTGACCGACCCTGATACTGCACAGACAGTCCTATCCCGCCCTGCTATAATATGCTCTTCCTATGCTTGAGTGACCGTCACCCCCGGGGAATTCTAGCCTGTTCCTGCACCATTTGTTTGACATTCCTGACCTGCAGTGTTATGACCGTGTTATTTCTCATTCTTTATATGTCAGTTGTCCCCCAGCTTTTCTTACAGCCTTTCTGATAGACCCTCTAGTACATGTTGCCGTCTCATCTCACTGATCTTGACTCTGCTCCAGCAGAGTCCTTATAATCCCACTGTGCTCTGTTTATTATAATTACACTATGCAGAGTGACCCAGAGGACAATGGGTTCTCCATTTGAATTTAGGTCCCTCGTGATCTCAGGGAGTGTTTACTGCCCCTGTAACCCAGCAATGCTCATTAGGGGTCTGGAACACAATTTCTTTAAATCTGATGTTATAAAAATACAGCACAGTGCAAAAGTCTTAGACACCTGAGAAAATTATATTTAAAACCTGTTTAGCTGAGCAATATATGTTTTTAAAAGCTAATATATACAAAATATTAATACAGTGAACAGTGATTTTATGTATGTCTGTATGTTTGCTTAATAATTCCCAGATCTGTCCTCATGGAAGTCCAATATTACAGTTGTAGTTCTCATCAAATACCCCAAATACCCGGTTCAGCTCAACCAGTACTTCATTAAATTAAATCAGGAGCTGCTGATGGAGTTTCACAAATCCATGCAAAGGCCAGATGCATCGAGGTGAAATCTGGAACTGAACCCGTTTTCTTCTAACAAGCTCACAAAACTTCAAGTACTTTTTCACAAACAAAACAAATCTCGATATTAGTTAATGCTTTCTTGTTTGTTTCCATTTATTCTAACATTAACTTGTGTATTTTCTGGCAGAAAGTCCCTTACTGCTCAGATAAATGGTTTTAAATAGTTTGCACAGGAGCCTTTTGAACAGTACTATAAATACTAAATTGAATTATAACAAACAGACAAACAAATTTGTTCTTGTGAGCTCAGTGTTTGTGTGTGTGTTCACTCTTCACACTTTAGGTTAATAATATACTGCTTAACTTTATCCTTATTAATGTGATTATATCACATAAACATTTGCGCAGGGGAATCAGAACAAATGCAGTCAATCACACACCTTTGAATCAGAGGTTTAGAGGGGTGTGTAGCTGAGATAAGTGTGTGGTCTTGCCATAGGTCAGGTTTCATATAAGCAGCCAGGATAGTAGTAGATAATCACAGATAACACCATTGTCTTTCATTACTGTGTTATCTGTTAGTTTCACATACACATGACTGTTTAAATGACTGGATTATGTAAGACATCCTATCAGAAGGCCCAGTTTCCTGATGGCCTGCCGTTGGGCTTTTGATTGAGCATGGTCCTAAATAGCTTTGAAGTTACATGTTTTAGCGTATAATTTTTTTTTCCATTAACAGCATGTTTCTGTGGCCACAGTTTTAATGCCTGGAAACCGTACTGGCTTCAGCACTAGGGTGGCACTACAGTCGCGACGAAAACACCAATACGCAAATCTGGATAAATTACACGCCATAAACTTTGACAGGGCGAAATCTATGCAGAAACTTCATTTCCCATAATGCACCAGTCTCTGTCCAGCCCGGAGCAGCCAGAGGAACATAATCTCTGGATTAATTAATCAAAGGAACGTAAATCTCCAAAATCTTAGAATATTAAACAGCTACATCAAATATTTTCCTTAAATCAAGACTCCAAAATCTAACTGAAATCTAACTGAATGTAATGTACACCGAGAATATTTCATTTTTCAAATAAAAGGGACATTATGCAGTGGAGAGCTTCTCTTTTTGAAACCTTGTTTTAGAGAGAGAACGACACGTGTGCAAAGTAAATATGACTGTCTCAGTATCCACATCGGTACTTCTGCGCTTTTTGGGCATTCATTTCATTTGGGCCTGGTTGAAAATCTCCACTCCCCACCCTCCCCACCTCCCCCTTTATAATTTAGAGCGTGTTCCAGTCCAGCCTGCAGTGCACAAATGTCGTAAATTCAGAAACAAAATCATAAAGTTAATTTGGGAATGTAGGTATCTTAGACCGGATTACATCACTTCTCCACACGGTGTCGCTGTGGTTACGTTTTGCAGTCTGAGTTCTGCAGACTAGACAACAGCAGGGGTGTCCAGAGCAGGTTATGTTGCTGCCCCAGCACATCTGATTCAACTCATCTGTTGATTGCCAGGTTTAGTAGGGGTGTTTGAGAAGAGGAACTACCAAACCTAGGTGGACACCAGCCCTCCAGGACAAGAGTTTTGCAGTTTTGCAGGTGTGAATGCATCAAGATTCAGGATTCAAGATTCAATATTCTTTATTTGTCACATACACAGTTATACAAGTACAGCGTGAAGTGAAATGTGTCTAAGTAAACTAAGTAATAAAACTAAGTATTAAAATATATAGAAAAATATGTTCAAATAAACAGGTATAAACAAGATCTGAAGTGTGCAAATGTAATAGAACAGAGTATACTCTAAAGTGTGGCATGCTAGTTTCTGTTGATTTATACTGCAAGTGAGATAGAAAGGCAGGTGAGATGCAGTGAGGTAGGGAGGCAGGTGAGATACAGTGAAGTATGAGGCAGGTGTGATACAGTGAGGTATGAGGCAGGTGAGACACAGTGAGGTATGAGGCAGGTGAGATACAGAAAGGTAGAAAAGCAGGTTAGATACAGTGAGGTAGAGAGGCAGGTGAGGTACAGTGAGGTAGAGAGGCAGGTGAGATACAGTGAGGTAGAGAGACAGACGAGGTATGGTGAGGTAGAGAGGCAGGTGAGATACAGTGAGGTAGAGAGACAGGTGAGGTACAGTGAGGTAGAGAAGCAGGTGAGATACAGTGTGGTAGAGAGACAGGCGAGGTACAGTGTGGTAGAGAAGCAGGTGAGATGCAGTAAGGTAGAGAGACAGTTGAGGTACAGTGAGGTAGAGAAGCAGGTGAGATGCAGTAAGGTAGAGACACAGGTGAGGTACAGTGAGGTAGAGAAGCAGGTTAGATACAGTGAGGTAGAGAGGCAGGTGAGGTACAGTGAGGTAGAGAGGCAGGTGAGATACAGTGAGGTAGAGAGACAGGCGAGGTATGGTGAGGTAGAGAGGCAGGTGAGATACAGTGAGGTAGAGAGGCAGGCGAGGTACAGTGAGGTAGAGAAGCAGGCGAGATACAGTGTGGTAGAGAGACAGGCGAGGTACAGTGTGGTAGAGAAGCAGGTGAGATGCAGTAAGGTAGAGAGGCAGGCGAGGTACAGTGTGGTAGAGAAGCAGGTGAGATGCAGTAAGGTAGAGAGGCAGGCGAGGTACAGTGAGGTAGAGAAGCAGGTGAGATACAGTGTGGTAGAGAGGCAGGCGAGGTACAGTGAGGTAGAGAGGCAGGTGAGAGACAGGTGAGGTACAGTGAGGTGGAGAGTTCAGCTTGTGTTATAATGAACAGTTTGTGTTGTGTTGTGTCCTCCTGAGTTTCTCTGTTTTGGCTGTAAAACTCCTGAAGTGTTTGCCTGATTTTAGCAGTTAAGCAGACAGTTACTGGGTGACATGAGTCTCTGATGATCCTGACTGCTGTGGTCTCCTCGTATAAATGACCTGCAGAGACAGTAGAGCTGATCTGGTAGAGCACTCTCTGTAGTCTCTTAATGTTCTGTACAGAAACGTTCCCAAAAAAGGAGGTAATGTTCTAAGTCAGGACACTCTACAGTACCAGAGTAAAAAGTCTTTAGGATCACCGGAGAGACCTGAAACCTGCTCTGCTGTCTTAGATGGTAGAGACGCTGCCTTGCCTTTTTGAACTGGGCTTGAATATGTTTAGTCCTTGTTAGTGAGTCATTTTCTTCAAAATAACCCGGTTGAATCGAAATATGAATTTTAGTTTATGATGCACTGTGGGCTATATATTGGACTATATATATTTATACAGCCATGGAAAAAATAAGAGACCACTTTTCCCTTTTTTTCTGTTCATTGTTTGTATAATTTGTGGTGGAGTGTGTGTGTAAAATGCACAGGTTGCTATTCTTTTCTGAACTATTGCAGTGTGAGCTGTGTAAAAAATAAGAAATGC
>JBBPCZ010000148.1:20018608-20036669 GCA_037974445.1 Brycinus macrolepidotus | reverse complement strand
TGCCACTAGCAGTCCTGGGATTTGAACCTACAACCTTCTGATCACAGGGGCAACTCCCTAACCACCAGGCCACCAGCCGCCCCAAATAGGCATACCCAGAAATGCTAACACTAATACTAACAAATTTAGAGAAACTGACCTGTTGAGCTGCTCTGACTGAACACACTTGGATGGGTGGACCACTATGTGTTTTTGTGGTAATTTTGTACATAAAAGCCATCTGAGTGTGCATTTTATGTCATCCTCAGACCACTACTTCAGGCATCAGGCAAAAGGCTTGGGGTCTTGGGAAAAACACTGTCATTACTCAGCTCTCGGTCACGTATAAATCAGACAGAATTGTCTTGGTCAGAAAGTCTAAGTAACCATAGACACCATGGACTCGGATGGCAAAGTTCGCAGTTCGATTCTTCCTTACTATGTTTAGTACACTTGTTTGGCCAAATCGAAGATGACAGTATACTTCCAGCGCAAGCCTACTGAACTGCACGTTTATTATGTTCCTTTTTTTTTTTTTTTACAAGGATTGAGATTGAGGTCACACACCATCTCTGTGTTTGCTCATGCGTCCAGTGCTCCAGTGTGAAATACCCTAGTCCCCCCACCCAAAGTCTTGTTTTCTTTCCACATGGGTACTGGCATAAGAGAATTCTGTTACTGGCACAGGACTAATCCTGCATATGTGTTATAATTATGTTGCATATTTTTAGATATGTTCGTAAGTGCTGCGGCCTCCACTGATACTAGCTGTACGTATGTTGGCTGAGTAGGGTTTATAAATGGTTTTCTATATGGTGTACAAAGGTAATGCTCATGTCTGTGACTCATTGTTGTGTGGGGAGGGGACCTGCAGTCGCTGCAGGGAACGGCTACTTATAGTGTGCAGCTTAGAATGCAAAATGAGCTGTTTCAGTCCAGCACCTGGATGATTATATGGCTCAGAATGGTATGTTTGTCTGAAAGTGCGTATGTGTGTATGTGAAAGAAAGAAAGACCTTTCCCACCTCCTTTTTACCCTCCTACCTGCAGCTGCTGGGGTCCTTTGCTGTACCCAAGCTCCAGTGCAAAGCAGCTGGCCTGAAGAAGTGATGAATGTTGCTGATGAAAGCTGTCACTTGACTGGAATATGAATGCATACCTTTCAGTTCCTCAAAGCGAGTGCATCATTCTAGTAAATTCAGCCCTCGTCTGATTTTGATGCAATTTGATTTGAAGCTGATGAAATGTTTTCCCTTGTATCCGCGCACGTTTACCCAAACAGTGAAATTCCTTCCTCAGTGTATGTCCAAAGCAGCTGCATGCTAAATATGCTCTGCACTTTCCATTTTCTTCTCCAGTGAAAGGGGAAATAAATGTTGCTGCGGATCGAGACTGAATGTCTTCTTCACACACAGTCGTGCCTCTCATGTTAACAGCCACTCAGAACACGCAGAGGGCAATGATAGGGTTGAGCTGCTGCCATGCAGCTCTCATCTCTTCCCCAGGCTGAGAGAAAGACAGAGCCACAGAGCTTCGCTAAGGCCACTCCATGAAACTGCTTTTTGGACTCTCTTGTGAGTGCATTCGGACACTCTTAAGTCCACTCTGCTCCTTTCTGCCTTCCAGCTTTACGCTGGGTTGGGTTTTTTCAGTGCACTAACATGGACAGTTAATGCTTTTTTTCTGGCCGATTTAAAGCTTTAGAGCAAACAGACCCCCCGTGTTTAGCTCGGATGAAAGTCTGCATGACGTGCTTTCTTGCTTTATGAGAACTGCACTCAACAGTAAGGTTCTTTACCTTAAGGTACATTAATGTACTGAGATTGTATCTTGAGAAATGTTTGATGTCTGGGTGTAAATCTTTGAGCTGACAGAGAATTCCATTCACAATAAATTGTTTTTTTTAGATGATATAAAAGCAGTTTTTAATAAAATAAGTAGAATTCAATACACTAAGCAGCAATTCAAGTTTCTCAAAGAAATATGATGCACTAAAAATATTCCTTAAGGACTTCTCACTCCTACTAAGTTTTTTAGGCAAAAAATTTAATCAGACAAATTACTTCCAATGTATGTGCTCTAAAAATAAGGGGTGTAATGATTCACAATAATTATTACTTGATACAGTGATGTCTTAATTTGATTTTGAGTACAGCAAAAAATAAGGAATGACTTAAAATGTCTCTACAATTTAGTCAAACGTTGAAATTTCACTTGAGATTTTTTGAGAAAACACAACGGTGGTGTGATCACAAGCTCCCTCTACACAGTCACATTCTAATCATACAATGCAGTCCCTTTTGATCATTGGAAAATGTCCCAAGTCCCACTCAGAATACAAAATTTGGTTCTCAAAAAATGAGCCAGAAGCCATTGTAAACATACTCTACATAAGAATGCAGTTTAAATTAGCAACTCAGTATGCTTTGAGTGGCAGTGCTTAATAAAAGAATCACTATAAACTGCAGCATGTGAAAATCTGATATTGACTGCCTGTTACAAGCTTTAAATCTACTTGTAGCTGCAGTTGGTAGTCTAACCAAAATGAACATGATCACAGCAGTTTATACACAGAGGCTGCTTATACGATGCAGCCTTCAACTTTATGCACTGTTATATCATATGCACAGCTGATGCACATTTGTGTTTAAAAATGCATAAATTAGGAAGTTACAGCTTTTCACAGCTTTTAGTAAAGGTCAGTGCTCTGTAGCAGAGGACCCATTCCTTCCTGCAAGCAGTTCTGTGTGATAATATGTACACATAGTGAGCATCACTAATTAGACACTTCTATTTTGGACCATTTCTAGTGGCCTGTTCACAGTGAAATAATGAAATGACATAAAAACTGCTTGGTTGTTGTAAATTAATACATATTGTACAATACTGGTGTTTTTAAAATGTTTTTAAAACATTTTACAATGATTTATTTCATAACCTAATGTTTTTGAAACATATTTTTTTTTGTAAGCATAAAGACCAACACCCAGGACACAATGGATATTTGCAATGATGTTGTTGGTGTCTGATTTTTATTATGTAATAGATATTGTACAGTATTTGTGTTTTTTAACCTTTTATAATGATTTATTTCACAACCTTTAAAACCTAATATTTTTAAAACATATTTTCATAGTAAGCATAAAAATTAACCAAGCAGGACACAATGGATATTTCAAATGATGTTGTTGATGTTTGATTGTTATTATTTAATACATATTATACAATATGTATTATTTAATACATATTGTATAATGTTGGTGTTTTTTATGTGTGGTATTTATTGTAAGCATAAAAATTAACCAAACACTAACACCATCTTTGGAAATATCCATTGTGTCCTGGGTGCTGGCGGTCAGGTTTTGATTCCTGTTGTGTGTGTGCTATGTTTAAAGTGGCCAGTGGCCAGAGCAAATTGAAACGGCGCAGCCAATTCTCTATTCTGTCTGAAGTGTTTAGGCAGGCCCTCTGAGGAGAGACCCAGCGCAGCAGGATGAAACGCAGGAGGTGATCTGAAACCAGGGCTCTGGCTTTACTGGAGCGCCTCTTCTGAGCTTGCAGCCCATTCACTCCACAGCTTTCATCTGAGCCACACATGCAGGCTTTATGAGGAGCCATTAGGAGTCAGTAGTGCTGCTGATAGTGCTCTGCTGTCGATGGACTGTGTTTTAGAAGAGAGAAGGCTATCAGGGGATTGTTTTACGCTACATTGTAACAACGGGGGTTATGAAGAATACATTGCAGTAATGAGATGTGGGGGTGTAATACTACACATATTAATATTCACTCTTTTATTATTCAACGGGTTGTGAAACGACATATGTTGTGAATTGAATACTGTTTGATTTTATGCTTTAAAATATTTGTAAAATTAGAAATACTTTGGAAAGATTGTCACTGTAATTTTAAAAATCATTCCATGATTCTCATTAAAGAAATAACCATGTAAGTAGGAAAACAAAGCATTTTCTCTTTGTCTATATTTAGAATAGGGCTGTCAGATGATTAAAATAATGCATTGCAATTAGTCATGTTTTGTGTAGTTAATTGTGATGAATCATATTTGTCCTGTTTGCTCAAATTTGACCTTTAAACAATATTTTTCCATTAACAAAGCAGTGCATTTTGTTATAACTATATGAGTGGACAAAATAAGCTTCTTGCGAATGTTTTTCATAAGTAAAATTGCTGTTATTGTGTGACGAAAGACTCTGCATGTTAAGGAGTTAATGCAGTCTCCATTTTTCATCCCTGACATCTGGTTTATATCAAAAACATCATATACAATAAATAGTTCCACCTCCTCCCTGATTATAGCCTGTTGCTGTCACTCTCATGGATATTTGTCACAGTGGAGACTCATGAGGGGAACTGGAGCTTTCCATTTTGCTGTTGCTTTTGTTAGTTTGCTGCTTGTTGATTTATCCATAAGTCTCCTGAGAGAGCTGTCCAACAGTCTGCTTATGGTGCTGAAGATATCACTTTATTTGAACAAGAGAGCTGCAATCATGGGTTCTATCATAGCAGACAATGAGCATCTTGTACTATTGTGGATATTTTGAAGGGTCAGCCCATTAACGATGTTAACAGACTTGTTATTAACACATTAACTTTGACAGAAGTTATTGTGAAGAATGACTTTCAACCAATCGGTTTGCACAGCTGGAACTGTTGTGTAAGAACATTTCTAAGAACATTTGTGTTAGTTATGTTTTCTCCAGTTTTGTTTTGGCATGTAGACATAGAGTAGAAAAAGAGAAAATCTAACTGAATTTTGGCAGTTTTGGCACAGCTGGTGTTTCTTGTCTGTGTTTACCTGTGCATCCCTTCACACGGTCTCCCCTCATAGCTGTGTGTGGTGGCGTTCACGTCAGTGTGTCTTTCCCTTAGGAACACAAATGAGCCTCTGTTTCCATAGCGAGTGCATTAAGACACCCGTCACATTTCTGTCAAAGTAATGCATGACAGCAGAAGCTGGTGTTTGAATGATAATGTCTCTGAGTGCGGTTTCTGCCACTGAAATCTAAATGCGGCTGAGCTTTCCGCAGGCTTTAGAACTTGTGCAGGTGTGCACTTTTGGCCCTCATTGCCTCTTAATCACCTGTTTAGACCAGTGTGTGGGCTGACTCATCTGCTGCTGATTATGCTGTTGGTGCTGCAGAAATCACACAGTTTTAACAGTGTAGGGGCGGCTCCCCTCAGGACCAGCGTTGTGTAACAGTTTCTTAGAGGATAATGAGGACCCAGCTGAGATGTAATCCTGACACCTGCGCTTCTCCATTTGTTTCGGTACAGCAGTGTGTGTTGAATTAGACCCGGTTTTCTGATTATTCACACTAATAGGGGAAAAAATAGACCATATCAGACGATCACTGTGGAATCACTTGCCCTTTTTTTAACAAAACTCTAAGCATGTCTCATTTTGCAAGGAATTAAATCAGTCTAATATGCTGTCTCAAAGTATCAAGACAATTGCTTTCCAACCCTGGTCCTAGAGGCACACTACCCTGCTCTTTTTTAGTGCTTTCGCGCCTCAGATCAGTGATGGGCTGCTAAAAAGCCAATTATCTGAATCAGATGTGTTGGGAGAAGTGAAAAAATTCAAATGTGCAGGACAGTGTGTGTCCAACCATGGTTTGGAAACTCTGGTCTAGATGGCACTAATGAATGAATTCATCTGCTTTGAAGTGCACATAGGTGTTCGCCTGGGCACACGCAGCTAGTATAATCTCCAAAGAATAGAAGGGAGCAGCTGAATGAGCTTGTGGTCACCATGCACAATGTCAAGAGAGCTCACGTCACTCACTGTAAATAAAGATGCTGCATAGGGGTTTGTACCTAAACTGTACTGCGATGGCATGGAAGTTGTAGCACGTTTTGATTTTCCAGTGTATCTCAGCCCGGTAATGGTGTTGCTGACACTTTGGCAGCGCAATGGTGACGCAAAAGTTTTTTTTCTGTAAGAGCTGCTTTTGTTATTGTGGTCTTATATTTTTTTTGACAGCCTTGTCAGAGCTTTTTAATTTCATTTTTTCATTTTAATGTTCAGCCGTGCAATGAATACCTAACCCAGCTAACTTGCTAGCGATGTCCTTTTTCACCTTCGCTTTTCAGTGGGAGTTTTTTTTTTAAACTCGACTAATCACAAAGCAGTGATGCAGTCAGCTCAGCTGCGGCCCGCTTTAGGCCCTGCCGTCGAGCAGAGCCGTGACAGCACTGGAACGGCTCGGGTACTTTATTTGTAATGGAAAAACATTTGTTTGCAGTATGGCGTGGTTCCTTGTGCCAGTGGAAAAGCACCATAAGATGTGTGACTGTGAAGAACCTTTTAAAGGTATTAAGAACCTTCACATAATGAAAACCAATTTAAGTGTTCTTCTTAGAATAAAGAGATTCTTCCCTGTCACACACCTCATTTTCAAAAAACCTCTAATGACTCATTGAAAGGTTCTTTAGGGTACTGAAATGGTTTTTCTGTGTCGTTGAGCATTTTTAAATGTACCAAAAAAGACTTTTGCTGTACCTTTCAGAGTGCACATTTAGTGGTGATCACTGTCAGTATGAGCACTTTGGAGAAGATGATTGTGCACGTGATAGCCCTCCGCAGACAGTGGACTATGTTTCAGAATTGAAAAGGCTGTCAGGGTGTTATTTTACACCAAAGACCAGCAAGATTGAGGTGAGATTGTAAGGTTAATTAAAGCTTTAATGAGTTGAAATGAGAAATGAGTTTGTCTCCTGATTGTGTTATGGCAGAAAGGGCTGTTTAGATGTAAATAGCAGTAATAAGATGTGTACAGGTTATGGGTTAGCACAAGCTTCTGCCTCAGGTTGTTGAGCATGACGTTAAGCAGGTGTTTATTGTCAGTGTGATGTAAAATCTCACTCCTTCATGTGCGTTTCTCCTGGCAGTTCCACTGCCCACATCAACGTGTCACTCAGGAACCGCTGTTTCCATGGCGAGTTCATTAAAAACACCTGTCATATTTGTGTCAAGGCAGTGATTGATATTGTGTCCTCACTAGGAGCACTTTTGTGAGAATAACTTGGAGTGCTGTATCATTTCAGTTAAGCACGGGCTGCAAAGTGTTTCATCAAAGAGGCAGGAAAACACTTGCAATGTGAAGCGCTTCTCTGTATCAAATATTTTTGTGCCAAATATTTTTTCTGTGGTTTAATATGATTCAGTTTGAGCAAGTACACTGTTACAATAGACACATGAAGTTTTAATCTTTGGAATAGTAAGGAAATTATGCACTTACATGTTGTTCTTTTGCAACTGATTACGGTGCAAAAACCATTTATCTGGGCAAAAAATTTGGCAGATTTTATATTTTAGACTCAACAACAAAAAAATGTGCACTAAGATTTGCAGATACTGAAGTGGGTTCTCTGTAGAGGATGTGTACTTGTTTTAGAAAATCAAACAAAGCATGCAGTTTGACTGAGGGTGTATTATATAACTGTATCAAATAATCAAAGAAAATCTGTACATACTCAATGTACAAAAACACAAACATCTTTATACCAAAATGAATGCAAAATAAAGAATAAAAAATAAGGGTACTGTGCAATAGTCACTACCACTCAGGACCTAAGCATTTTTAAACCATTCATTAGGCCATTTAAATAAATGAAAGCATTAATAAAGTAAAGTAAAATGGCCCCTTATAGTTACACGTAAACACACCACAGCACAGCACACAGTGTGAACAATGTGAAATTCTTTCTCTGCATTTAACCCATTCACCAAATGCAGCAGCAGGCTGCCACCAATGAGGGGCTCCCGGGGAGCAGTGTGTGGGGACAGTACCTTGCTCAAGGGTACCTCAGTGATGACACTAGCAGTGTTGATATTTGAACCCACAATCTTCTGACTGCAGAGGCAACGCCCTAACCCACTCGGCCACCAACTGCTGTAAAATAAGAATAGTTTTCAAAAAAACTGTTGATTTCTTGTGATTTGGTGTGAAGAACACAGTTTGGTTCCAGGTTTCTGCTCGATGCCTCTAGCCATTGTGTAAATTTGTTGACCTGCTTTAATTTAATGAAGCATTGATTAGCCAAACCGGGTACTGGATTTTGGCCACAAATGGTTAAATGATCTCTTTGACTTTCATAAAAATGGAACCTGTTGTGTTAATTTGTGTATTTATGTTATGTTTTTTTTTTCTGGGCACATAAAAGCTTACTGCCCAGATGAATAGCTACAAAAGTATAATTTTCTGCTACGCCTTTTGCAGTAATAACCTAAATCACTCTAGTCTTTTCAAGGCTGTATTATTAAGCACAGGCTGGACATAATGGTTTATTGATGTGTTGTTATTTTCCAAAGGAAACAGAAAGAGCAGGACTATCTGAAATAACTGCTTGTTGATGACTACATGCCTCCTGCTTAGGGCAGTGCAGCATCTGACCTGTCTTTATGCATGTGTGTGTATGTGTGTGTGTGTGTGTGTGTGTACTGTGTGTACAGTGTACTGTGTGTGTACTGATGTCTTTGTGTTCCCTGTCACAGGCAAGGTCCCGTGAAGCCAGAAGTGCTGTCGATTCAGTGGTCAGGAAGACGATCCAATCGAAGACTTCAAAGGAATAACAGCTTGTCTCCAAACAACCCACTTCTCAGCCTTGTCAATTCAGGTGTTTATTCTTAGCTCAGGAGCTCCAGAGGAAATGGCGCTCGCCTACACACTGCTTTGGCCCGTGCATAGGGAGGGGGCGAGGGAGGGTCTGTGGGGAGGCAGCGGCCACTCGCATCTCTCATTCTGCAGCAGCAGAGCTTTTGTACTCAAAACTGTAGTATCGATCTGCAGTTTTTCTATTGCTGACTAAAACAGATAGTGATGGGTGTAAATTTAGGGTATAAATCTTTTACCTCATTGTTTGATTCAACTCTAAATAATAATAATAGTAATAATAATGATAATAATAACAGTAATAATAATGTTATTTTTATTATTGCTTAGCTGTTGTTGTTATTATTGGTACTAATATTTTTTTTATATTGTGATATTGTATCATTATCATCCGAAATCTAGAATTTGCTGTAATATAGATTTGAGGTCATCTAGTTACAATCTAACATTATTATTCTTCCAACATGTCAGTATAATTCTAGCATTTTAAAATCAGTGCCGTTCAAACACCGTCTGTAGATCAATGCCTGGTACGACCATTGACAGATGTTATTTTGCCAGAGATTGCACTGAACACAGTAGCCCACAGTATGGCATTATTCTCTCCTCCATAAGTACTCAGCAGAACAAGTGCTGTGATTCATGTCTTTGAGTTTGTTCACTGAGTCATTTTTCCTTACTCATGGCACTGCTGTGATTTGCCATTTGCTAGCGTTTCTATGAAGGCCCGTGCTTTGCTTCAAGCTACTGTTTAGTCTTCCAGAGAGAGAAAGGAAAGCTTTCGATGGCTCTGAATTCTACTCACTTTGTGCCGTGACCCTGAAAATCTGTTTTACTCTGGCGGACCCCAACACCATTCCATTTGATTTAAGCTCATTCATTTGCGCTGGAGCAGAGAGAGATAGTTCTGTACAGAAGCAAGGTTAGGCTCTGTGTGCTGAAAAGTCTGAAAAAGTCTGCTTCTGCAGGTTTGTATGAGGAGGACAACCAATGGATGACCCAGATCAACAGACTGCAGAAGCTGATTGATCGCCTTGAAAAGAAGGTAACAGCTCACAAACAAACGTCTCTGGCTTAGCAGAGGTGTGAACTAGATATGAGCATAGTGTGCAGGTGGGATGACAGGGTGATCTCTCTTCTAAAAAGTTAATGTAGACTATTATTTGCTAATGAAATTAATGGTGATGATGAAAAATATAGTTTTAATATAATAAGTGTTACCTTAAAAAAAATACTAGTACTACTGGTATATTGCGTCCAGAGCAGGAAACAGGCATAAATATTCTGAGGCTTCACATACATGATTCTGTACATGTTTAACTAAACTTATCACTTAATCCGAGGATAACATTACCTAACATTGTATTCACATTATCTGTGGTTGTGCTAATACTTGAAAAAGTGGGTTTAAACCAAGCTAACCTGTCCAGCTGCGGCATATTTCTTTTCTTTAAGACAGAAAATATTCATGTTGTAGGCAGTGGCGTAGACTTGCTTATAAACACTTTTCTTTTTCACTAATTTCAGTAAGATTTAGTAAAAATGAGTTCTGGGTAATATAAAACATATCATTGCTGGATATTCCAGTAATTAGTCTTGCACCCTAATGGCTTCAAGTCAGCAGACCCCTATAGAAGGTCCTGTTTAACCCCTCTAATGTTCAACCCAAAGTTATGCCCCTCAGTAGTATAGCTTGCATAAACCCATACAGGGGTAAAAGTATAGTTACTTCTGTGAAATAAAGACTCAAATAGAATTAGAAGTACCTCTCCTAAAAACAACTAGAGCAGAAATATAGACTTTTCCTGTAAAAAAAAAAAAGTACCGCAGTCGAACTTCTTATGCCTTGTTCTAACAGGAAACGACATGAGAAAACAACGACAAAACCCAAACTCTCCTAGTGCAGGGGCGGATCTAGAATTTTTCTACATTAGGGGCCACATTTTACACAGAGGGGCCAAGTATATATCCCACATCTGTGCACAGTTATTTTTACCTGCTGCCATTATGTTGTTGTTACCTACATGTTTTCTGAGCGGGTAAAGAGGGGTTAGAGCTGGTCTTGACCCTGACTGGCTTCTGCTCCACTCTCAGTTTTTTCTCTTAATAACCGCCCCCTCCATTCTCGCTCTGCTCTGAGTCATTCTCACTGGCTTCCAGACTTAGCGTCTTTTTAGCCAAAAACCATCAAATATCCACCTGTCGCTTTCTTTTCATCATTTCTGTCTCTGCCAAACGTTAAAGTTAACACATAAATGCAAATTACTAAGCATTTAGAACACAAATAGCATCAGTGGAATGATGAGTACAAGCCAGGATGGCTCAATTCCATCACACTTGGAGAGCAGATATTTCCCTAGTTCCAAAGTGTCTGGGACGCAGCATTAGTTTCATCAACTTAGCAATGACTGTGGCATTATTTCATAAACAAGAAGTATCTTTTAGATGCTGAGCTTGTTCCTCAAGCGGGTGAAATTGAACAAAAAAATGACCTAGCTAGCAGTTGTATCTAAGAACTGGCTACCATTAGCCAGTTAGCTACATTCCAACAGTAGAGTAGTTCAGAGGCAGCAGCACTAAACACTCTTTCACACGTTAACATTAACTAAAGTGAAGAATCGTCACTTACCATGGAGCTTTATGGCTGATGAAAGGCTGAGCACGACTGTTCAGCTCGCTGTGGTGCGTCATGTCACCTTTACATCACATTGGATTTACAGTGATGACCAGTTTCTCGCTTATAAATTTCCTTATGGACTGGTAATACTGATCTTTCTGTTTCTTTTTTTGGCAACTACTGATCTTTATACTTTGTATCTTTCTATAACACTTTTTTGGCATATAACTTTGCATACATACCCCTGATAACAGTTTGGGGTGTATATAATGTTATGTTTATATCTAGTTTAAAATAAAATTAATTTTGAAAGTTTCCCATTTATAAACATGATTCTTTTCAACATCCAAGCTGCATTCACGTCATAAACATGAGCCAGAATGTTTATTACCTTCCCTCCCACATGATGTAAATGCAGCATGTGCTGCAGTCAGTGCTGTTTATTCATTTGTAAAGAGTTTACACTAAAATGCCAGTTCTAAATATTAAGCAGATAAAGAACATTATTTATTTGCTTAATATTTAATATCTGTATAATTATTTTTACTCTAAAAATTTGAAAAATGGTTCATTATGGGTTCTTTAGTAAATGCAGTGGTTCTATATAAACCTGTGGGCACTCAAAGAACCATCTGAATGCATAAATGATTCTTTGCCTGGTTAATTAGTTCTTCTATATGATGGAAACCTGATTAAGAGAGTTCTTTGAAGAATCATTTTAAAATCTTTCTGTGTAGCACTTAAAAGGGTTCCACTACTGTTGCGAGTCAAATACCTTTCTTTGGTACTTTATATAATCATTATGAAGAAACATAGTATGAGCTGATACCTAGAACCTACGACCGTGAAAGTAGTTCCCACCCACCACTGTGACTAACTTTGAGTATCTGTTATGAACGGATATTCGAGTAACTCTGGGTAGGGCAAAACTGCTAGAAAAATCATTTACCCATTATTATTAAAGTTTCCTCCAGCTGGTGGTGAATAAATAATGAATGGAAATATTAAATGTACAGCGAACGTACAACATCGTAAGACATTTGTACTTCAAAGCTAATTTTCTCCTTGAATTCTCTCACTGCAATGAATACCTCGGTAGTAATTCCAGTATTCAAATACTGGCACATGGATTGATTATTGATTATTGAAGCTCCCCAGTTGGATTGTCGTCTGCATTATTGTGTAATGGCTTAGGATTCATACTGGCAATGTCACAAGTTCTCTCTCTTTCACTCTCTCTCTCCCTCTCTCTCTCACACATTCTGTCTTCTTCCCTCCCTGTCTGTCTCCTCTCACTCTTCTTCACGCACTCTTTGCCACTTTTCCTTTGCACTGCTTTCATGTCATGGTGTAGGGTTAATTATAACGGAGCCTCGCCTGGCTTGTTGTGACGGCTTGTTTGTTTTCTCTTCGTCAGGAGCTGCGTCTGGAGCCGGTAGAAGAGGAGGTCTCGAAAGGCACCACCAAATCAGTAACTCATTTACGGCTCCCCCTCTCCATCTCCCTGTGTGCCCCCTGAGCGTTCCGACTCATTACTACATACTCTAGATGCTGTTGTCTAGGAAACAGTGCGGCTCTTGAGTTGTTCTTTTTTTCATCGCTGTTGATCTCTCTTCCTCTCTTATTTGACCGTTCTGTCCTGTTTTTTTTCATTTTTTATTTTTACTGGTCTCATAAGGCGGAGCTGAAAGAATTAAATGCTGTGAGTTGTGAGTGTGAGTGTCTGTGTGTGATGGAGACAGTAAAAAATAGTCATGAGTGATGCCGTGGCACCCTGTGGTGATCAGGAATGTGTGACAAGCCACGGGAGATCTTGTTGTTCATCTAAAAACATGGACTCAGATAGTATGGGCATACTCACAAACACACACACATGCACACACACTCAAACATACGCTCGGGGCAGTCGTCTAGACTACTCAAGAGTAAAGCCTAGCTGCCGTACCACTGCACATACATTAAAGGTCAGTTTTCCAGACACCATTATTAAGCTTAGAAAGACTTCCAGTCTTCAGTGTACATTCCCGTTGGAAGCATGTTTAAGTTTAATGTGTGTAGAAAAAAAAAAACTCATGCCATTCTGAACTCTAAACACTTGGCAGAGCTTCATGAAATAACATACTAATGGAAAGAGCAGATGAAAATAGCATCCTGGAAAGACCTGTGTTTAAAAAAAAAAAAGTTGTTTATTTTCCTATTTCGATCCGTCCTTATATTATATTTCAAAACCAGTTCAGAGGTAGCACTCTCTCTACCCACTTGACTAAATGTGTGTATTTGTGGGTGTGCACACTTGGCAGAGGAACACAAAAACATTAATCACTTACTCTTCATGAAATAATCTTCTCCTGGTGAGGCTTAATTGCACATCTTGTAATGAATGTGCATGAAATTCTCTGCTCCGGATGAGACTTAATTGCTCATTGTCAAAAATTTGCCCTTTACTGAGGCTGTGAAGTGCTACTTACAGCAAATATTGTGTGGTGCATGCATTTGGTGCAGAAACTGAAGCGTTACTGAACTGAAGCGTTTGTGCACCACAAGTGGAAGACTCCTCTGTTATAGATGATCATCTTCTACAGCAGTGGTGGTGAACTCCCAGGTGGTAGTAGCCTAGAGGGTAAAACACTTGCCTGTGAACCCAATGACCACAAAGTTGTAGGTTCGACCCTTCACTTTTTGCCATTGTGTCCTTGAGCAAAACACTTAACCCTCAGTTGCTCCAGGGGGACTGTCCCTGTACCTAATGATCGTAAGTCGCCCTGGATAAGGGCGTCTGCCAAATGCCCCTTTACCTTTAACTCCAGTGAAGTTTGGTGATTTCCCTTCTCAAACACACCTGATGTGTGTGTTTGAATGTATATGCAAGTCTTTTCACTAATTAGCTCTTGTTTCCTCTTTATGAATACTTTTTTGCCTAAATAATACAAGGATTAAAAATAATATTTTTAGTAAAATACAAAGCAAGAAAAGAGAACAAAATGATCTGAAATATACAGTTAATCTGAAATATATATATATAAAAAAAACAATAAAATGTAGTTCCAACAATATGAGGGATGTGGCAAATACATCTGTGCCAGCTAGTATATACAGCCACGTGCAAAATTTTGAACACCCTTCAGCCAAATGACTTGTTTAATCAGTTTTTGAAGTGAAAATAAGTCGCACACCTCCTACAGGAATCACAATTAAATATGCACAGTTTATCTTCTGAGTTGAAAAATGTAATATGTTGAAAAACATAAAACACAAAATAAAATGTGCCATAACGTTTTCACAGGCCCGAAATGTGTAGAAGTGTGCTCTCTGGTACTTAATTTCATTTCGAAAATCAACAAACTGACCAGGGGTGCCCAAGCTTTTGCACACAGCTGTATATGAGGAATATATTACATGAAAAAGTTCTGGATAGACGTGGAAATGGATAGACGTGTGTGTGTGTGTGTGTGTGTGTGTGTTTGCGTGAGGAGGGTTTATGGGAGGTGGCACCAGTACAGTGTGCCTATGGAGAGGTCAGCATTGACCCCAGGGAGAAAACTCTCACTTCCTGTTACCTTCAATTGAGCCCCCATCTGCCCGTCAGCAGGCCTCTAACAGCACTGCCTGTCAAAGACCAGCCATTATTCCACTGTTATTTATGGCTTTACCTGCTACTGCAGCCCGAGGGCCATTTCTCCCCGGGTTGCTTCTGCACTGGCTGTTCTGAGTCACTGTGACATGACCATTGGCTGCAGTAATGAATGAATGACAGAGCGCTTTAGACACATTAGCCTCATTTCCCCCCTTTGCAATAGTGCCAGACTGGTTTAGCACTGTTCCTGCTTTTGGGTCTTTCTCTCTATTACCATGCAATTCCTAAAACACCTCCAGTCAGTCGTATTTGCCTCGTGTTCCCGTCTCGAATCTAATCTGAGTCACTTTGTCATATCACCCCGGCCTCATTCTTGGCCTCTACCCCAGTCTGTGTCCCTAGACCTCGTTCTATCTTCCTGTCTCACAGCTGCTGTCACTGCACTGTATGTCTCCGTCCTCCCTCTAGGTGCCCCAACCTCAGTCTTCATCACTGATCTGGGCCTGTGTTCACAAAGCATCTTTGAACAAGCTGGCTGATGCAGCATCATTTGTCCCAAAACACATTTTCCTTTTAGCATTGAAAGCTCTATTACCAACATTTTCCTTTCTTTTTTGAAATAAAAGAAACTGATGCACTGTGTATGCACTGTTAAAGTTACAAAAGTGTCCATTCCACAGTCCCTTTCATCAGGGTGAATTACTAGGGAACATGAGGGGGAAATGTTAAAAAAAAACACAATACAGGGCAGCCAATCAGAAAAGAAATAATTTCCAAAAAACAGTCCAAAAGGCACAGAAACAATAAACAGCCTAACTCTGAGTGATAAAGGGAGGTTAGAAAATCATCATGCAATAAGAATGACGTGTATTTTTGATAATTCAGACCACACAAATGTAATATGTGGGCTATAGAGAATGAAATCCTCGAATAATGTAGAATATGTGCCCTTTAAAATGTCCTGCAAGGCAGAGCTGGTGCTGAGGTGCTTTGAAGTGCTGGTTTATTGTGTGAAGGTTTCTCTGTGACTCAGTTTGGTCTTGCATTCTCTCTCTTTTTTTTAGCACATTCTGATTGTGCAGAGGCAGCTGCCAGTGCTGGAGGACGAGCTGGAGGAGTTCCGCCTGGCTCTCCGGCAGTACATTGACTGTGCCAGCACCCAAAGCGGCTGTCTGCAGTGAGTACACACACCTCCAGTCCTGCCACCGTGCCACTTCTGTAGTGTACAACCTCCGTTGACTAAAATATCACACAAGTGTCAGAAAGTGAGGTAAAAAGTTTTCTCCGGCAGACATCTGATGGTTAGCAATAAAAAATGCATGGCCTGCCCCGTGTAGCTCTGAAAAGGTTATGCAGGTTCATGTCTTGGCTACAGCGCGAGCTGATGGCGTATGTTTACAAGCCCTGGAAACAGGTCTGACTTTTAAAAACTGGGGTGTGACGAAAGTGACAGACAGCATGTTAAGTCTCATCATTATATCCCCCCCCATGACCCAGGGGCACTGGAGGCGTACGGATCCACATGCCAAAAGCTTCTCCAAGTTTGACAT
This sequence comes from Brycinus macrolepidotus, assembly GCA_037974445.1. Taxonomy (NCBI): domain Eukaryota; kingdom Metazoa; phylum Chordata; class Actinopteri; order Characiformes; family Alestidae; genus Brycinus; species Brycinus macrolepidotus. The sequence continues at coordinate 20,020,313 of JBBPCZ010000148.1, read as the reverse complement.
TAATTGGCCCGTTCCCATTAGCGGAAGGAGCTGGCGCAAGAAAGCACAAGGATGAGGAGAGAGATAGACTGATGTGTGACTGCAGCACTGTTCTGCCTATCTCAAACAGACGCTTTCAAACAGACAGCGCCGAGAGATTATCATAAAGAATTCTGTAACATCATAGTGGTATATTCTAGCTTGTTTATTTTGCTGCCAATCCTTTATGTATTTTCTACTGTTGTCGTGTATGTCAAAAATAACATTGCTCAGAGGTGAGAGGAGCCCAAAATTGTATTCCATCATTAATTTAGTGAAATAATGACTCCAGTAAATTGTATTAAGTACTCAAGTACTGAATTTTATCCCTGTAGAACAGTAGTAAATGTTCTTACTACATTCAGCACCTATCAGCATAGAAAAATGACCTTTTTAAAGGCTCTACCTTCCACCTTAAAATGAAACAATAAATCTCAGTTATACAAGATGTGAGAAACAGGCCCGGTCATTAAAAATGAATTAAAAATGTCTTTGTGATTAATTAGCTCAATCTCCTGCTGAAAATGTGAGAACAAATTAATTAACTGAAGTAAAGTTAGTATAAAACAAATCAAGACGAAAAAACCCATAGCATTTTCAATGGTGGTTTAACTCTGTTTGTACACAAGGTTTTTTCCCACTTTTTTTGCTGTTTAATCATTAGAGAAGCTGTGAGGTTTAATAGCAGCTTCTTTATTGCCTTTTGAATGAAAATCACCCAATAAAATACTGCATTTATTTATTTTTGTCATATTTGGAGTCGTACCTGCTGGCCAAAACAGGAGTTTTTCCTCAAGTACAACCATTTGACGCCATTTACTACATGTCTAATACAACAATTGTCCATAGATCAGAAATTTCGAATGATTTTTTATAGTTTTATAGCTTAATGGATTTTTACAGTTTAAGGTTTTTACCCCTACAAGTCTAAAGGCTCTAGGGTAAACTGCAGGTTTGAGTTCTTGAGTTCCTGAGTGCAGTTTTGTTTATTGCTTTTCCTGCTTTAGCACACCTGGCTGAATCCTTAAACGCAACATAATTAACTAATGACTGAGATCATTACGTTAGAGCAGGAAACACTAAACTCAGGAGTGTTGTAGCTGTCCATGAATCAGTGGCAGTGTTGTAGGTGTTCATTTATTCATTTGTTTGTTATCATTCCTCGGTTGCAACATTAAGTCCTTGTGAGTCATTTTTGAATTTGAAAGAATCTATTTAATGCAGTGTTGTGCATCGTTAATAATCCAATGTTTGTAATTATGCTCTGTTGGCAGTGTTGCGGTTCAGAGGATTGCTGATGAGTCTCGCTACATACTGTATGAGTTCTGGGAGCACAGCAGCGTGTGGAAGAAGTAATCTCTCTTTACAGATCCTAATGTGTACTCGTGATACACTGTATGGACAAAAGTTTTGGGACGCCTGACCATTACACCAACAGGGACATAGACTTTAATTTGGAGTTGGTCCCCCTTTGCAGCTATAACAGCTTCCACTCTTTTTAGAAAGCTTTCCACAAGATTTTGGATTTTGTTTCTGTAGGAATTTGTGCCCATTCTTTGAGCATTTATGAGGTCAGGCACTGATGTTGGACAAGAAGGCCTGGCTTGCAGTCTGCATTCCAGTTCATCCCAAAGGTGTTGGATGGGGTTGAGGTCAGGGCTCTGTGTGGGCCAGTCAAGTTCTTCCA
>JBBPCZ010000148.1:19988595-20008094 GCA_037974445.1 Brycinus macrolepidotus | reverse complement strand
GGTGGTGATAGGAACCAGACATCCAAAAGGTTTAATGCCTCTAAAAGCTACATCATAGAGAGCTAATACATGAAGTGGTTATGAATTGACTGCCCAGTGACCAGTGGTGCTCTGCTAAATGCCGTAAATGTAAACGTAAATGTAAATGCATTACCACACAAACGCACAGGGCCTAGAGTTCTGTCTGCAATAAAAATCACTATATTATAATTTGCATTAAAACCGAACATGTAATAACTTTAATTTTTAATCTATTCATGGCAGAGAGGTGAAATTACATTACATTACATATAAAAATCAGAATACTGATCCTTCTGGATACTAAATACAATGCATATACGTGCACTGTAGACATTGCAACCCCTGGTTCCTATGATCACCACTGTAAAGAAACCTGAGTCTGTTTCTCTACAATTCCATAAGCCATTCTAGATGCTGTTGTTTACTCTCAGCGACTGAATTATACTTAAAACTGGCAGGGTTTCCTGGCATCTGTACAATATCAGATGAAAATGTCTTATACACACACCAGACACACCAGAAAGGCATTTTTTTCTCCATTTTATTGATAAATTATCAGTTTTAAAAAGACCCAAGCCATATTCCAACTCAAGCTACAATCTTGGTGTACTGAACAAACTATGTACAAACAATTTTCTCGTTTGCCACATTCAGAACAAGATTAGTAACTACACTTGTGCCCATTTGTCCTGACAATGTTAGGGAACTACTGCGACGCTAGCAAGGACTGACCAAGTGTCGGAATCAGGCAGGTAGCAGAGGCATGTCCATTCTACTTATAGGGAACAGCACTAGATTTAGGGCCTAACATTTCAACACTGCCCTTTCATTGACAGAGATATAGAACACTGCTCTGCGGTACAAAATAATCAAACGAAAATCATGCATGTGTGATTTTCCCCATTCAGTACATGTACATCTCGCTGCTGACTTGATGAGTCGAATTAACAGGTGCAGTGTACGTGTGAACATGCTGTTTTCTTGTACTCTGAAAGCCACAAAACTTAAGATTATTGCTCACAGTGAGTTACAGCAGCTTAGTCGAAACAGATTTGAGAATACTGATAAATTTCCGCGGAGGAATCTCCCCTAAGAGACACATAAACAGGAACGTTGGCACAGGACTGCAAAGAAAGTTACAGATATCTGAATATTTAAATGCAACACAGTACCTTGTTGAGTGTGGGCAGATTTTCTTAATACATATCAACTTTCAGCTTTTTTCAGCTGTAATGGCTAGCAGCAACAGAACAGAAAAATTGCATAAAAGGTGTAGTGCAATGGGCAAATTGTTCATAAAAGATCATCATCTCTTTTGGTCAGGTCAATAACAAAATGCGGTAACATGTATACACTGTCCATCCAGTAGGGGTCACAGCCAGCCTGAATCCATGAGGCACACCAAGCAGACCTCGATGATTCCATCTGATCAGCATTTCATTAACTGCCAGCAATACTGCCTTCAGATTTCAGTGTTCATCATTTATGATTCTAATTCATCATAACCATTTCAATAAATACAAGAGCCAATCAGGTTTAAAGTCTCAACATTCTCTCACCTCAGATCCCCAGACTGGATTTTACTTCTCCTACATTGAACGACCATTCAAATGTACACCTGTTAAAATCAGGATAAAACAAAATACTAAAAGGACTCATTCGATGACGGACACTGTCTACGCGAAGGTGTTCTCTGGATAGCTGACTTTAATCGCTCCCCAGTAGCAGGCCCGTACCAGACAGATGAGACCCAGCAGATACGCGAAGGCCCAGGAAACGTAGGTAGCATGGTAACGGCTAGCAAAGTCTTGAGTGCCCACCTAAAAAAAAAGCAGAATGAGAATGAGACAGATGACAATTCTGAGGTGAGGGCAACAAATTACTCAACACACTCAGACATACCTTTTCAGTGAATTTAGGGTCTGCTCTAAAATGGGTCAAAGAAAAGTGGCTTATTTTGAACTGGGTGCAAATTATGTTAATCTAAAGTCACTAAAAGAGAGCTTATTCATTCAGTAAAGTTCCTTTACTTGAGCTCTTTTGTAAAGCATTTGAATCTCATGCTATCCTGGCAGTGGGCCATTCTTAGAGGGCCTAAACAGATCTTTAAACACTGGTATCAAATAGTAAAGATGAACTCTCAACATGAATGTTTCAGTCATTTCTCCAAAAAAAGGATTCTGTACTCTTGTTGTTAAAATATGGTAAAATAAAACCTTCTGCAATTATGCTAATCAAGAAATGGTGATACAAACTCCTTCACACATAATTCAACTGGTATTATAAATAATACTGTTTGCTTAATTATTATTATTAGTAGGACCTTTAATGCATATTCCCTGTAAAATACATTCGAACAGTGTGTGTGTGTGTTTAGGTGGGGCAAAACAAAACAAAGACAGCGTTGTGGTTGGGATGAGTACTCACTGTTAAACCAATTCCAATGAAAATGCAGATCATTCCTACTGTGATGTAGGCACAACAGCGCCTCCTAGGCAGGGCACTGCCAACGGATGAGCTGAGGACAAGGATGACACAGGATTATGCATTTTATGCATTGTGAACGATTAGCCCAAATACCACAAACAAATCTAAAGCCAGCATTATTTAACTCTTAGATTTATGGGTGTTATAGTGTAACACACCCCCAGTCAAAAGTCTAGCCATCTACTTTTATTCTATTCTATAATCTATTCGATTATATTGTTTTACTCATTTTTGAGCAGAAATCTATTAAATTACAACCTTTTTGATAAGAAAAAAAAGGAAAAGACAGTCATGGTCTGTTTACAACAAATACCACTTAATTTAGTGTGTCTGATGTCTTTACTTTTATTATAAAATGAATTCAGTTTTAGGCTAAAAATGAGGAAAAACCCTTTATGAGGAGATATTCTAAAGTTAATCTAAATTTTGGGATGGTAGTCTTTAATTTATAAAAATGTCCTTTAACATTTTATTGACCTAAGTTAACTTTCATGATTTACTCAGCCAGGTAACATAAGATTACATAACCTACACAAGCTCTTCCTACACAGACATTTATAAAGGCTAATTCAAACAATCGAGAGTTGTTGGAAAATTTTCTTAAGAAAAATTACATTTAATAGAAATTAATAAATATAAAAAAAGCAGAACCACATTTTTTTTGACATTTGAATTGATGCTTCTCCAGGGATGACTGGGTCTGCTATATAAACAGCCTTAACTGCTCTCTGAGGGCTCTAGCAGACTTGGGTGGCTGGGTGGGTGGGGTGTGGGGGTATGATGGGAAAGTCTGTTTTACGAATGCTTGTAATCAGCTGAGGATTTCGTCAGCAGTCACATGGCTCCTTCCTATCCCTGCTGGGTCCTGTTAAGACTCAGCAGGACCCTTCACATGCCTCTCATGTGACTGGGTTCTGAAACATTCTTTTGAAATAACAAATCAGATGGCTTAAGGTGCTTAAGCCTCTTTCTTTCCTCCTCTCTGTCTTCCTCTTTTCCTTTTTCCTCTCATCCTCCTCCCACTAACACAACTTCGTTGTTAACTTCTCATTTGTGCCAGTTGTAACATGTGCCTCAGTGGTGGTTCTATCTTGCAGTGTCATCACCATGTGCACTGCTGGGGTTATATTACGTCAGTAAGAGTGTGCTCTCGGACCACTTAGGAGACCCTGGCAGGCTGGGCACTGTCCATGGCATCACATTACTGGCACCACAAACTCAGTAAATAAACCCCGAGTTTATTTATTCTCTCTCTCCCTCTGCATTACCCTGTGGAACTGAGGCCTAACCTCGTGCCAGTAATGCGCGTCACACGTTTAGATTTATGAGCCGCTTCCTGGGAATTGCAAATCGGATGCCGGTACGGTGGAATACAGGCACAGTAACTCCACTCATGAGGGACTCAATGTATACTGTGAAAAGTAATACACTGATTTAAAAATGTACCAAATTTCCACGTGAATAAATTATGACATCAATTTTGTCTCACAACTTACTTATTCATGTTAACCATTATGCTGAATCTAATTTATATTAGGTGATTAAATGATGTACACATTTGAATCAGTGCATGACTTTTTATAGTGCAAGAACCTGGACACACAATCATCTTTGTCATCCCTGAGTCAGCACGGTTTGACATTAAAGAACATGACAATAAAATCAATGTAACTCACATTTTTTTGCAGTGTGGGCACTTGGCCAGCGTATTAAATCGGAGCTCCATCCACTGCGGGTAGAACACAGAAAAATCGAGTTTCGAAAGAGCACACTGAAAGCAAATATAAACGTAAAACAAAAAGTTGCCCACTCACTCAACTAATCTACTCTGGGGTTAATTGGACCTCTAATTTGGCATTGGTCCAGAGTGCTAAAATGAGTTAGAAGGACTACCTCTGATTCACCAAAATCAACTTCTAGGATGGTAGCCTCTATGAGTCATTCAATGTGTAGGGGTAAAAATAATTGATTTAATATATTTCAAAGGCAAAATGCAGTAATGTGATGGAAGATGTCATGTAAACATGGTGTAAACAGGTAGTCTCGCAGGGCCAGGTGTGATCCCAAGAATGTACGTCTGAGGACAACTTGTCAAACTCTTTGTACTGGACTGTGGCAAAATCCTTTTTAAACAAGGCTCTAACCCCTCTAAAACTCTCTCCAAGCTTGACCAGATTTCTAGCTGAAGTACAGCCACTGTATATCTAGTTGTGGGGTTTAGTTTATGTTAACAAATGAAAAACAATTGCATATCAAACTCCATATAAATGCATGCATGACTACCTCTGTGGGAAGGGGCTTTGGAGGCAGGAGTGCAATGGAGAGAAAGGGGGACAGGATCCACTCTCTTCCCAGTCCTTTTATTGCTAGCCCAGTGATATTTAACGCTACAGTATAGTCTGGTTTAAATGAACCAGACTTCCATTTGCAACATGTATGTTTACTTTTATTGCATGTAATATGCTGTCTTCACACAAGACACACACATCTACATGCTTAAGGGAATTTTATTGCCACCCTAACTTTACATCTATGCACTAACAACAGGTTGCCCATTAGACAGTACTGATGTGCGCATAATCACCCCTTACATTGAGCTCTGCCCTCACAATGCTTTGGATTGCCTTAGTAATTTCACACTTGGTTTGTTCCCACCCACATTTAGCCCTGAATTTATTTAGGCCCCACGAGACTAGCAAACAAAACAGGTAACGTTAAACTGTATTCTTCATGAGAAAGTATAGATGGTTTGATTGAAATTTGCTGTATTAGTTAATGCATCTTGCCTTTGTAGGGCAGATCAGTGGAATGCTGGTTTCAGTTATTTGCTGTTTTTGTGATAACTAATTGGGTTGTTATTCAGTCCTTCCACAAAAAAAAACTGGTGGAGGACTGAGCGGTCAGAGCATTAGAACCTTGAAGGGAGCAGAGGCACCATCAATAGGCAGGCCAGAGGAAGGCTGGGACGCAGCATCACTGCCCTAGAGGCCACAGGCATAACAGGAGCGTTGAGAACAATGTCTACTGCAATGAGGGCTTCTAGTGTTCTGCTACATATGGCAGCATAACAAGTGCATTCCATGCAAAACTAATTGAAGACAACTGTGAAGATAGCTTGAGGGAATCTAACAAAATTCCCCAACAAATTAGGTCATGTGCCTTGACACTGCGGTAGGGAAGTGAATGGCATCCTTTCTGAAGGATTCAAAACCATGAAACCTGCAACAAATCAGTTTAAACTTACAACACAGACAATTCATTAACAACTGTCCATTCTGTTTCGCAATATGCTAAAATCACTTCCCCACTGCAAAGCCATGTGACCATGTATTACAATAATGTTGGCTAAATTTGTGGAGCTTGACCATGTTTCTGCCAATTTTGCATGGAACGCTTCTTTAAAAAAATCTTTATTTGCAATGAATGTGGTCTTCTGTACGTACGAGGAATGTGTTGCCGCAGTGGCCGCACACCACACGCATGCCTTCAGGCTGAACAGGAAGAGCCGGCTGCGCAGGCTGCTCCTCCGGGATCACCATCACCGGGCTCAAGTTGATGATGCGTCTGCTGTCAATAAAAACAATAATGTCAAATTCATAATTCTCTTCCTTCACCATGTGTGTAAGCCGCGGTTCTGCTCTGTAGCTTACTTTGACAGTAGAGTTAAGCATGGACTGAGCTTTGCTCTCTCTGACCCCTTCCTTTCATCTATTTATCTGTGCTTCAAAGAACTGAGTGCCTCTGTTTCACTTATCAGCACTGTGATTACTAGACACCAACCCCTAAAGGCCAGCTCTCATACTGTACTGAAAAATGTGTGCTTGCATAGCTGTACTGTGGTCAGGCTGGCCTTTCTTGGACTTACCAGTTGGGTCGAGGGCATCCTATCCTTCGAGATGTGTCTTTACAGATTAGAAGGCAGTTGCAGGGACATCTAACATACTTCTTTCCTGTCGGTGGGTTTTTGATAGGCTATAAAAGAAGAAATAGTCAGACAACATGGATAAAATACCAGTTATGTTGATACACACTGAAGCTGTGACATACTTTGCGATACACACTGCTAACCCATTGATGTGACATTGTTCAACTGGAGAAAAATTTAAACGTAATAAAATGCAATAATATTTAACAAACAATACATTGTCCAGCCCATGACTTGAATCGTGCATGTATTGCAAAAAATGAGATTACTCTTCTCATCTTTCGGAATTTCATTTCGCAAAGTCTAAGCCTAAAATCTCATTAAGAGCCTTTGCCTAGACACTTTCAAAAACAACTTTTATACCATGAGCAGTTTAGTTTACCTTATTTGGCAATGATCTCCTTGAATTCTACGGAAATATGTTCTGTAAGCATGCCTCACCAGCTGCACCATACAATAATTCCATCATTATAGCAAATATCTAGATGCTGTATTATTGCCTCAGCAGGGCTAATTACTGGATATTGTGCTGAGTCACAGCTTGGGAGATTTAACCAAACACAGAAAGCTCTCTCATTTGAGTCAGAAAACCATGCTGTTACCAATATCCCTTAATGAGTTCAGTGCAGCACATAAATGACTGAATATTTGATATAGCTAAGCCTAGATTAAACTGGCCAATGACAGACAAATCTAGGACATAGCCTCTTCATTCATTTGACACAAAAGGTTAAAAACTGGAATGAATAGAAAGGCAGAAAAGAAAGGCATTTGCATTTGCATTTATATTTTCAACCAAATCAGAGAAACATTTGTAGAAAGTCTAATATTGCAGTAAAACAGTTAAATGTTCTATACAATTCACAATACACTTATCTTCATTTATAAATATAATTTATCCCCAGATTTTTCTATAACAATTTCATAGACCACATCATATGATGGAGCTGATTTCTCCGTCTCCATGTGACAGAGGCTAAAAACTGGAAGGATTACACGCACTTTCCTCCAAAAAGTGTGAAACTTGCCACTGTATCATTTTGAACTCCCTGCCATGAAGCTCCGTTAAGCATCCCAGTGCACTTGGCAGCACCACCACGTCTACATGACTAAGCAGACAAGACGATTGGCTGCTGTGTTGCTTAGTGACAAAGGAAAATGGCAGTTGTCCTGGGTGAGCAAAAATTGGAGAGTCTTTGTTTTTAATTCATATAAAGAATATTTTACTGTTTAAATCAGTGAGACAAATCACATTTCACACTGGTTAATGATCTGCTGCACCAACAACACCAACATGCATTAATGCACAATCCTCAATAGAAATGTACACATTATTACATCCTTATTCAAAGGTCCTATTGTGACTAGGGCTGCAACTGCCTAATTTTTAATATTATTACATTTTTGTCACCTTCATTACTATAATAATAATAATAATAATAATAATAATATGACGATGATGATGATGAGCATTATTATTTTTACTACTAATAATAATAAATGTTTTATTACTAATTATTGCATTAATTCATTTTTTTGTTTTGGGCCTTTTTTGTCCTTTATATATAGTTTATAGAATGAAACTGAACTGTAATACTACAAGGTAAAACATCACTTGGAAACAATTACTTTCATTGTTTGTTGCACAAAAATGTAGGATTCTGCCCTATCTGGCAAGCAAGGGCGAGCAGTGAAGGAGAGCAGAGAAAACAGTAGCTTTAAAAAATACATATGTTAAATAAATTGTTGCAAACATTAATACAATGAAAAGACTTAATTGTAGCCAAACTGTTACTAATTTGCATGTTAATTAACTCAGTTATGTTTTACAGATCCAGTGCTGAGAGGGTGATTATAGTCTGGTCAAGCAAGTTCAGACTAGTGTGTGCGAGAATTTCATAAAGAGCTACCAGGAGCTTCCAGATCTCAGCTTCTAATGATGATCAGCTCTGTCTTAGACATTCATTGAAAGAGTACTAATATTGCCCTTGATGTGGACGACATGCTGTAGCCAAATTACAGTTTAGGACATGAGCTGCACTGATTAAACCGCAATAACCTCTTCTCAGAAGAGGAAAAACAATGCAGGAGGGTTGAGGAAGCATGTGTAGCTCAAAGCCCAGAACGGGAGAAAGAGGAAGAGAGAGAGAGAGAGAGGGAGAGAGAGAGAGAGAGAGAGAGAGAGAGAGATAAAAGATGCCAGAAGCTATTTTCTCTTCCTGTTTAATGTAGCCTTGTTTCAAGATATCAGTCGTGACCTTACAGTGGCTAGAACCCAGAACCCAGAGGGAGATCGACCCACAGACAGAAGAAAAAGAGAGCAAGGCAGAGTGGCAGCAAGAGAGTGAGAAGGAGAGAGAGTAGGAATTAAGATGTGGATGACTAAGCATTAATGGTGGATGATAAAAGGCCTTCTTACCGTGGCCTCGTTGCAGACAGTGCACTTCACCACGTGCTGATGGAGCTTCCCATCCAGGTTTATGAGAGACTGGCACACTCGGCAGTTAATGACCGGCACACCGCCTGCATCTGGACTTGCAATGGCTGTGTAGGGTGGAGGAAGCTCAGCTAATGGGCAAAAAAACACGAACAAAGAGCATGTATGTCATTCCACAGCGGGACCCAGAGGAGTAACTTAAAGCAGTGTAAAATGTAACAAGAACTTTATCCAACATGCTTTTGGCCTAACACAATCATGAAAATGTCGCTCTTGATTTATTGCCATTTGCAAATTAATTGTACTTTTTTGTTCCTTTTACGCAAATATTACAGTATCTGCCTAAAGTGGACAATCTTGCTTTCTTGCTGTCTTTCCTTTCAGCTGACACCACATTCTTTTACCACGAAATGATAAAATCGTGTCCAGGCAATTAAGCCAAGCAAACATGTATCTCTTGAGAAAGTGTAGATATTAGCTTCTTAGCTAACAAATAAAATATTACTGGGAGCTGAATATGTTATGGCACCAAGTTAAGAGTTAAGATTTTTTTGCTTAATATGTTTGTATCAACCCAGCTGATCAAAGTGCACCAAATTCACATTTTGTTTTTTGTGACAAAGTCTTGTTACTGTGGAAAATAACTGTGGTCAGGTCAAATAACTGATCATCTCAAATAACAGCAGTCTTTGCAATTATGTAAAAAATAACTGTTACAGGCCTACAGTTGCTGCAATGTAAAGTGATCAGTGAATTATGAATATTGACAAAGATGTCTTTCAAGAAGTACCTCCGTATTAATACCATAAATCTCACAAAATTCACACCTCATGTTTTAATTCACACTCTTGGTGTCTGTAATGTATAAATAACTTAAAATGAGAGATAGAGAGGACAAAATACAGCCTCCACAGGGGAGAAGTCCATATTTTCAGAATATAAATTCAAATTATTTGGGAAATTTTACACACATTAATCAGAAACATACTATGAATTTCATGTAATTAAAATACATTTCAGTTTTTTTTGGTTCTGATATTTGCCACTTTAAAATAAAGTTATCAGTGTTTGACAAAGCTTCTTTTCACAGGTCATATTTATCATGGTGCATATTGTTGCTGTAAAAAACAAACAAACCAAAAGCCTCCAAAACGTTTCATGTATTTAGGCTGGAAAATTTGTCTGGTTCAAACAGCACAGAATTGGATTAAATTAATTATGTTTGCATCAATTTTTCAGACATTGCAACATCTGCACTCGCTCTGCTTGTGGCTGAATAGTTCACAAACAATTGGCGTGCTGGAATCAAAGTTTATATTTTCATTTCTAGCAGAGATTCATGTGCTACTTCTATCAAAAATACAAAATTATGCTGAAATCCTTTAGAATGGATTACATCAAAAAGTGTCAGGTTGTGCCTCACACGCCCTTGATACACGAAATACCCCTGAAAAAGCCTGAATCATTTACGAAGCTCTGCTTTAAACATGGACAGTCAATTTAGTCCTTTGTACAAGTCATAATGAACCAATATATGTTTTTTTCTGCTGTTTTCCAAGAGTGATAGTAAAGAAAGCAGTTTTCAGGCTACTCACTACTGGATGTAGAGATCTATGAGTTTAAAGGGGCAACGAAGCAACAAAGCTAAACCAGCTTTGCTGCAAGTCAAACACTTTGTTGTTTAAAATAATGGAGTGTATTGTGTGAGGTAGTACTGTAGTAAATCATGAAATGCTATATAGTCAAGATCAACACGCAAATCCCGCATCAGAGGCTTGACTAGGCTAATAAGTAAATACTGTGCCAAGTTGTGATAGAAGGACTTTTTTGACTATGGAAAGCCCCCTCGATGAAGTCTAGACATGGGATCATTATACCATTACTAATGCCCCTATTGAGGTCAGTGCAGCATGTGAATGACTGAGTATTTAAACTTAAACACAGATGCCAGATGAGTTTAGTGGGCACATGTTCTGGACGTGATATATGTACTGGACAGTAATCCAGACTTTGTCACTGTCGAAATAAAACCTCGTATCTGAAAAAGGTCATTTTACAGTAGAACAAGAATGTAAATGGCAGTTGGTGATTGTAAAAAAAAAAATGATAATAAGGTAAAGAAAAATGAAAATTATGAAGATTTGAAATGAGTGTGATGACATAAGGTAATAAATCAAATGTTTAACCATTCAACAGTCTTCCCTCAGCTTAACAACTGGATAAGGCTGGACAACATTATATTTACCGAAATCGTGATAAACGCTTTTGAGAGCATATCTTGATATTGTAAGTACTTAAGGAACAACTCATGTTCCACTATCGAGAGCACATAAGGTCCATTTAATTGGATTCATATACCAATTTGAGAACACCTTTGTTAGTTAAAAATGACACTTTTGTTTCCTTTACCTGAAGACTTTGATTCATCAGAACACCCAGTAACTCACCTAGAGCTGTGATTGGTCACCCTGTCAGAAACAATGTGATTGGTTGGAGGCTCATTTGCATATTGCAGGCTTCTGTGATATCAGTACTGCAGAGACCGATATTACGATAACGATTAACAAAATGATATATTGTGCAGCCCTATTCTTATGGCAACTGTAGTACACAGTAAATAAACAGGAAGACTTCTGTCCACGTGGAGCAGCTACAGTAATGAGGAAGGATGTGGATCACACAGCTGAAACGTATGACTCCCTGACTCATGACATTCTCTTTCAGACCTTTCTACGAATGTGCCAATCACTGAGAAGGCATTTTTCTCTCTACTGATGTCAAAATCATAGAACAAGCATTAATAGGTCTGCATGATAATAACACACTGTTTCAATCATTACTGCAACAGCAACCTTATGAAAGACTACAGTTAATGAACAGTTCACGCTGCATCAAATGTTGACACTTGGGTACATGAAGAAAGGCTTTAGTGATTACTTTACAAAGCTTAATGTTAAACAGATGTAGAACAGATTCTAACATGGGATTGTGTGCTTTGTTAATGGCATCTTTGACTACAACTACACACAATCCAGAGCATCTACTCACTGCTCCACATCCACAAATGGTCCTCATCTTGGATGTAAGATTTTGAGAAAAAATCTTTAATTCTATAGCCCTTTGCTTTATGTGGAGATTCTTTAGACTCATTTATAGAAAAGGGTTCTTTAAAGAGGCATCAATCGAAAGACTCGGGTGGAAAGTCACTCTTTTCTATTAATGCATCCCAAAAACATCTCTAATCCCACTTACACTGCATCCAGCTTTTCATTAAAGTGGAACAGGCTTGCTGATGTGGTTTAGGACTCAATATGACAGACTCTGAATTATAAAAATAAATAAAACTTCACTGTTAAACCGAATGCAACAGTCAGCTGTTTTAGACAACAAGGTGTTTTCACAAACCACCTCAGGAGTGGGAGTGCTGCGCCAGATCAGTCTTTTTTGACAATAAGCGTCCTTGTGTAACAGGTGTGATCTTGTGCTGTGTTATTTAAAGGTGCTACAGACCAGGATTCCCAGTCGAGCTGGTTTATTCTGACAAAAGAAAAATGCAGTCACAGGACTGTTCTGGAAAATGTATCTTCAGCAGTGATACACTTGCACAAGCTTGTCAACATAACCAATGATACTGATTATAGCATAAATATGTACCTGATGATACATATTGAAGAACAGCTCTGGTGGTGTCTAAAACAGAAATTTGTTCATTTTCACATCTCACTGTATTGTAAACCACAATAATGAATCTGAACTAACTTAATGAAGAGCTGGACGCCATTTGAGAAAAGAAGAGAAGTTTTTGTGATGACTTTTTAAGGAATCAATTCAGATGACTGACTTCTAGTGTCTGCTGGCAACTTTAGCCTTGTGGCTCCATTTCAAAACTGAAGTAGCAAAACTTGGACAGCAAACATGTCTTGGCTGATTAACTAGATCTGCGATAAGTGAAAAAATGTGTAAATCTGATTTTTGCCAAATCATCCCTTTAAAAATGTAGTTACAAATCTTGAAAATAAGTGGGAAAACAAGTCACGCTCATTTTCAGGAAGTGCTCTGTCAGCTGTAGATGTCAAATGTTAACATCATAAGTTCCTGTGAGTGATCATGTGGTCAAACAAAAGTCAAAATAATGTCAATGAATATTTCTGCCCTTGGCATCCAGCTCTGTGCCTGAAGAGTAAGACTTTTAATAAAAAGTAAGGCATTTCTAATGAACATTTTATAAAAAACTGGGCTAATTTATTTTGCCTGTAAATAAACTGTCCCTGCACTGTAACAATTACATATGTTATATAATTATATATATACTTATATTACTTAGACGTACTCCTTTCATTTTACTGATTAATCAAAAATTAATTATTTATTTATTTTTATTGTGTAACTTATTATAACAAGTATTTGACATTTATTTTACTACTATTTTCATAATTTGTGACAGGGCATAAAGTCATATACAAAAAACACTCACAATCCATTTATATTTAGAATTTTTTTTAAATTTGTGGGGCAGCTGGTAGCCTAGTGGTTAGGGCGTTTGCCCTGCGATCAGGAAGTCGATTCCCAAGACCGCTAGGCACCTCTGAGGTACCCTTGAGCAAGATACCGTCCCCACACACTGCTCCCCGGGCAGTGTGCCCGCTGTCTGCCCGCTGCTTCACTTGGTGAATGGGTTAAATGCAGAGGAAGAATTTCATGCTGTTCACACTGTGTGGTGTGGTGTGGTGTGTTCACGTATGACCGAATGATCACTATCACTCACTTATTTTTCTAAGTGGAATTTAACACATCCTCTAGAGCACACACTAAGAGATGGTGGTGTCCTTTAACAGTTCAACAGAAAAAGCTTATTACCTTATTATTATTAATTATCTCCTCATCAAAACCTTCTACTTGCTCACTCAATTCAATTACTTCAAGATTACTTTAAGGAATTTTGCCAGTAATCACCAGGCCTCTTCTAGCAATTATACACTCCTCCACAGCCTTGGTTATTTACTAAGCCAATCTAATCTCGATCCATGTAAGATATCAAATTACAGACCTTTTTCTGTTTAGAGAAAGTTGTGGTCCATCAGCTATGTAATGCATAAGAATCCTGTATATGAAATACTCCAATCTGGTTTTCGGCCTCCATGTCAGCCCTACAGTTCACTAAACAGCCGTAGCGAAAATAGTAAATGATCTTCTATTATCCTCTGATAAAGGTTGTGTATTTCTGCTGGTTTTGCTTTGACATCATAATCCACACTGATAAATACATTAAACAAGCTAGAAACAGACTTATCCTGGTTAAAATCATACCTGAGTACTTAAAAGTGAACAGTGAAATGTCGGAATATACAAAAGTAAACACAAGGTTCTGTTCTAGGACCTCTATTATTAACATTACACATGCTGCCACTGGGTACAGTTATCTATACTACAGGCCAGAGGTTTGGGTCCACCCTTGGATTAAAAAAAACCCCAACTAAACAAACAAACAAAAAAAACATATGTTATAAAACATAACTTGTGTCCAAACCCTCTCAGCACCTTTTCAAGCATGCAAACAGTTCTGTGTCATTTGCATGGATGCTCATTTTGAACTTGTCGGTCAAGTTTGTACCAAGCAGCTCAATGGGAGAAAGATCTGGAGACTGGGGAAGTCAAGAAAGAATTCTCAAAACATTAAGCTTTTCTTTGGACTGGATATAATTCTGGCACAATTCTGAGGAATGCTTGGCATCATTATCCTATGAAATTTTGTCCAATGATAAGTAAACCAGAAAGAATTGTGTGATGTTGAAGAACTGAGTGATATTTTTCTTTTTTTATGATCCAACACAAAGTGAACGACAAAGTACTAAAGACAGACCTGATCCCAAAACCAAAAGTTTGAGCCTTTGTGGCTAAATGTGCTACTACAGACTATGTAATATTGAAAACCAGTCAGTTAAATTCGTTTTATGCATTTCTTGTAATTAAATTTTGAAAAAGCAGTTAGCATTTTTTTCCCGAGGGTGGGTCCAAACCTCTGGCCTGTAGCGTATCCTTACAAAAATTTGTTCATGCCTTTATTACCTCAAGACTGAATTACTGTAATGCCCTGCTGTCAGGATGTTCCAGGAGGAACTTCAACTTCAATGCGACAGTTGGAGACCTCATCAGAATCAGAACATTTTACCATGTCAGTCTGATATTATCAAGAGAATATTGGCTTCCAGTCAAATTCTGTACTGGTTACAAAATTCTAAAATTGACATATAAATCACTTAATGGCCCAGAGTACCTCTGTGAGCTTATCTTCAATTATGAACAACCACGTTTCTTAGAAGACAAGTTGTTGACTCTTTACTAGTTCTTAGAATTATGAAAGCTACAGAAAGGGGAGGAACATATTCATACAGGGCCTCCCAGCTTTGGAATAACCTTCTAGTTAATGATAATCACCGGGGTCTCTTGCTCACCTGTCCTCCAGACCACCATGGATGACCTCCTAAGCAAAGCTACTACTACTCACATACTTCAACACAAGCTGGGGCTCCTCTAACTGCTCCTACTACTAATTAACTCGGTATACTTCTGCCCCTTACATATTTTAGTCATCTCCACTGTGATATTCTTCAATTCCTTCTTGCTATCCTCCACTAACACTTTATGGAGCTTTTCCTTGTCTCTGTTGCCCTTGGCTCGCTCATTAAATGCTCAGAGATGGAATCTGTAAAAGCTGTTTTGCGACAAAGTCAGTCGTAAAAAGCAATATATAAATCAATCTGACTTGACATGCAATTTTTCTGTTAATATTAGTGCAAAATTTCTATTTATTTGCATAGATTAACATAAAAACAACATTATAATGTGCCACAGGCCACATTTTATGTTTTATTTTGTTCCTCAATATAATCAGCTAATGAACAGTAATTATGCATTTAGGACTGCAGAAGTGCACTGTCTGGGGAGGATGTGTCATATGCCCACACTTTTCCATACGACTGCACACTACTGGCCCCAAATATTGGACAACCCAGTACAGTATGAATGCCGTTTGAAACTACAAACCTGGCAACTTCTACAGTCATTAGTAGTTTAACAGGGCACCATCTGAAAATTGCCAGTCCTTCTCATGTCTTTCTTTTCTTATTTTCCTAAAGGTCACTTGCTGTCATCATGCAAACCTGGCTCTGACAGATACAAAATCTAAAACAGATTCAATAGCTCCTTTACAGAACAGATTATTCCCTCACACATGCATCACATTTAGCTTGGTGATCTTCACTGAGGTCTACAGAGAATGAGCAGGTGCCTACACAATTATTTCTGAAAGCCACTGGCTTGGATTTTGCATGGATTGTGGCAATCTAATCATGAGGTACAGGGATCTCTTAGTTTAATAAAGAAAGGACAGATGGTTTCAGAATATTTTAATGCTAACTAAAAGGATGTTTCATTTTTTAATTATGCTTCATTTCCAAGATATGTGATAACAAACTGCATTTAATCTGGGAATTACTCGTTGATGTCTGTGCAATACACTT
Organism: Brycinus macrolepidotus; assembly: GCA_037974445.1. NCBI lineage: Eukaryota > Metazoa > Chordata > Actinopteri > Characiformes > Alestidae > Brycinus > Brycinus macrolepidotus. Next base: position 19,991,704 of record JBBPCZ010000148.1, on the reverse strand, counting down.
GCAGTCATTTTGCCTTACACACCAATATAGCATCTGTCGCTCCTGGCAAGTCGGGGTTTAGTTTCTCCAACACTACCTTGCATTGCATGTAAAATGAGAGGTCTATTCCCAACACAGAGCATTGAACCCTGGAAGCAGCTGTTGTCTACTTTCAAATCTGGCCATGGCAGAAAACTTCCTACAATAAACAGACTGAGAGATGCAAGAATTTCAGCTAGAGGTCACTCAGTCACCCTAAAATATTTAAATGAGTGTACTTTCCACAACCTACTAGTAATCCGCATACTAATCTGCATACTGTCCCAGTTTCTACTGTAATAATGAATACATTTGTTATTAATTGCTCATAATAAAAAAAAATACAATCAATCTGATTATCTACAAGGCCTCTGAGTTGTTAGAATGCACATTTTTTATAAGAATTGAGAAAACTGACTTGTCTTGTCATGACAACACAGTTTACATCCTGATACAACCCCAACTAAAAACTGCTGAAAATGTACCCCAGCTTCCTCAGAACTAAACCAGCAAACAAAGCCAATGTGCTGTATGAGTAAGTAAGTGAGAATCATGTATGCAGTTTGCTTGAATGTTCAGATCTCAGTTGGTCCTGATTGTCTCTGGTCTGTCTCCGTGTCATGTTGTCCAAAAAACCTTTGGAGCTAATTGTAACCTACTATTGTTGTACTACCAAAAATCTAGATTGCTGCATATATTTCCAGGTGGAACAATAAAGGGGAATTACAGCACCTTCAGAATTAATACTTACTTTTGTCATTGAGATGCAAAATAATGGTTCAATGACTTCAGAATGGTTTAATGTGAAACCATGCACTACAGAGAAGTTTTCTGTCTTTACACTGGTTATGACATGAACCAGTGGCCACAATATCAATGTGTGATGTGCATTAATTACTTCAGACACCTGGTTCCTATCACCACAGTCTGACTCTGTAAGGTTGCCAAAAAATGTTGCATTTCTAACTTTTGAAAAATCTGAATATCCCTGTAAGTGAGAATGGCTAAATTTCATACTGCAATAAGAATATGTTAATTCAGGGTCATGGTCAGGGCCCTCTCATATCAAAGTATACTGATCTTGTTTCAGTTGCAATGTCCAAGTATACACGTTCATTAAGCACACAACCATCTCAACAAAGCGGACCACAGTGATCTACACTGAGTAAAGTCCAACTCAGCAGTTCTTTCCTCAGCAGTCCCGACTAATCCCTTTCATACATCCAATGAGAGTGAAAGTTTGTGGTCAAAAAGAAACAGAATTAGCTGTAATCCCGGTGTTAGAAAATACCAGGGCAGGAGATAAAGCATCCAGCATACTGTTCAAAGGTAACATTTCTCAACCTCCATTTCTGTGTTTCTGACAAGCTGTCAGCGTGTACTTTGCAAATAAGAGGGGTCTTATGAGAAAGGCAGAGAGCACCACTTAGAAGCGTACATGGTTTAGATCTCTACAAGCATGGCCTTACAAACACCAGAGGCCCTGAATGCTCATTGATCATTCAAGTAGGCGCACTACTGTGAGGCCACATCGTTCTGTATGCAGGTCTTAGCTGGTGGAAATTATCTGTTGTGCTCGTATCTACCTTTTACATGTCTTTTGAGTCATTTACTAAAAAGCCTCTAGCATTAGCTGTAGCATACAGAGGAATGCAATGGGCTGTTATGAGTAGGGATGCACAATGATAATTGAAATCATATCAGTATCAGCAGATATTGATTTTAAAGAAACAATTACTGGCATAGGACAGATGTTTAGATATTTCAAACTAATATTTGATGACTCTGGAAGAGAAAATGTTTTGTCAACACTGGGTTATTGTGCGAATATGCCTCCATTTTATTAATTTTACTGTATTTGTAAGCCTATAGAAATCAATGTGAAAATTATTCTGTCATGCTATTGTAGTCCCAGTTTCAACATTACATAAATGTTGATGTTTTGGAAGATGTGTGCATGCAATATACTGTATCAGATATCAACATCAACCCACAATTCCTATATCGATGCATGCCTAATTATGAGGACTATTGGATTAAGCACACCTGTCTGCAGATCACTAGACCTACATCTACATCAAGATTCATTTTAACATGTCATTATTGATCATAAACCGAGGTGAAGGCAAAAGTGGAAGTGGACACATGTAGTCTTAGACAACATATGATCTCTCCCTACTGTATAATGAACCCATCTGAAGGGGAAATCAGTCATTATCTTACAACGATGCAATTTCATTAGTTCCTCTGCTTTTTCGTTTTTAGGGGCGATAAGGGGTGTGCCAGGGCCCATCACACAGCTGACAAAAGGCAAAGGGAAAACAATGGCAGTGACCACTAAGGTGTCATTACATGTCATTACAAGACTTCAGCCAGTAGCTATGCTCAAGCTTCGTGATGATTCAGGTTCAATACCGATCAAAAAGCCTTTCTGTTGAACACTGGTCACTCTATGGTCATTTATATACAATGCAGGCCATGCAGAGACAGACTAAGCTGCACCAGCACCAGCACCACCCCATAGAAATCTCCAGCACGACCGTCTATTTCAGGAATCTCTCTCCCTTTATTTACACTTTCTCCACTTGATGGTCATATACTGTATATACAATGCAGGCCATGCAGCAACAGACTAAGCTGCACCGGCACCAGGACCAGGACCAACACCCAGCACCACCCCATAGAAATCGGCAGAATTTCAGGCCTGGCTCTCTTTATTTACACTTTCCCCAAGGCTCTAGCTCTAGCTTTAGCTTTAGATTTGGCTGCCTGGGGGCTGGAGCCGATTTCATCCTGCTGCACGGTGGATGGAGCTCCGTGCGGAGGGGCCGGTCGGTGGCACGCTATGCTTCGAAAATGATTCAGCAGCTCGGCTTCCGAGGCTCCTACCTCTCGGGCTGCTGCCCTCCTGCAGGTACGGCGGCGCTGTGGGCGTGACAATGCCCGAGTTCTGGGCTGGCAGCAGCGGGGACCGCTCGTCCATACCGTCGGAGGCCATAATCAGGAGCGGTTCAGCAACTGAGAAGAAAATAAATCAACAAAAACACACACACACGCACCCACGCAGGCACACACACACACACACACACAC
>JBBPCZ010000148.1:19971083-19982437 GCA_037974445.1 Brycinus macrolepidotus | reverse complement strand
AACATGATTCTGTGGAAAAGGCAAATAGACTACATGGCTGAAAAGGTGTATTTTTATCAATAATTTATTATGGTTACATGGGACTACTGATTTGTAACAAACAAATAAAGAGTCAAATCGTGATTGTGAATAAAAAGTATAAAATGCATAATAATAATAAAAGTTTGCTGTTAATACATGATAAGTATGCAAAATTTCAGACAAATGTGTGGCATTTTTCGTCATCATACTAAATTTAGTCCTCAGTCTAATGTAGGTTGGGCATTTATTGTACATATGTCAAGTTTGTTTAACAAATAGTTACAAATATTAAATATGGTGTTAAATGCACTTAATTTATATGGTCTAGAATAATTACAAGTCATATACCATAGTTATTTTATGTAGCACAGATTTAAGTGAAATATCCCTCCTTCAGGTTGTACTGTCATTTTTAATAATGCTACCAAAGTTCTCTTAACAAACATTGTAATGATGACAGCAATATCTGGTGACTCTTGCCATACCATGATATTTTATGTTTTATGTGCAGTATTGAGCATTTCAGACTACACTGACAGCTTAAACTATTAACTGAAAAAACAGTTGTTGATAAAAAAAAAAATATAAGCCAACATTATGTTTTCTACATGTTTACATGTTCATATGTCACATTCTGCACATTTTTGTAATTTTTAAAATGTCAGCTTGAACAAGTCACATATATGGCAATAACATTTCCCTTTGTGGACCAGCAGATCTATCATTACAGGGACATCTGATCCGGTACCTTGTCCCAAGAAACCATGGCAGAATCCAGAGATTACGGTAAAATCTGATCTCAGTGTTTACAGTAAATGAATTTATGCTTGAAGTCTTTTTTACGCAGTTTTTTTAAGCATTGACTTTGCCCATGTTTGTAAGCAGTTGTCTCACTCTAAAGATACTGGAATGTTGAGGAGAATTATACTATTGCATTATTTTGAACTGAAACAAAACAAAAACAGTGTAATGAGATGTACTTGTCTCATGTTTATGCCTATTAGTTGGAGACTTCCTCGCAGAATTCAAGGAGCAGATCATTGTACGAGCGACACGAGTCGCTGACATCACAGAGGCGGTCTTGTCCCAAAACCTGATCCATGACAGGGCAGCCTCTCAAATTCAAGCTGCTCAAAATGAGCAGGAGGCAATGAGGCTTCTGTTTGAAGCCTTGGAAAGAGAACCTTCCCAGCACAGAGTGTCCTTCCATCTGATACTGAGAATGACTGAGCCTGAACTTATTCAAGAGCTAGGTGAGTTTTTTCAATGCTAATAATTCCCTGCTCATCTCCATTTTCATTAGCAAGCAATGCTTACACCACTGTGATATTAAGTAAAATGTAGAACTGGTAGAACACCTCACAATAAATTAATTGGCAGCTGGTCAGTGACATGATCGGGTATAAAAAGAGCATCCCAGATAGGCAGAGTTTTTCAAAAGTAAAGATGGGGACAGGTTCACCACTCTGTGAAAGACTGTGTGGGCAAATAATGCAACAATTTAAGAATAATGTTCATTTGGTTATTTCATCATTTATGGTACATACTGTTATTAAAAGATTCAGAGAATATGGATAAATTTGGATATGGATACATTTCCCCAGAAAAATGCAAGGGGCAAGGCCGAAAACCTATACTGAATGACCATGACCATGATCTTCAGGCCCTCAGGCGGCACTTCATTACTTCAGACAAAATTCTGAAATCACTGTATTGGCTCAGGAACACTTCCGAAAACCGCTGTCACATCTGAAAAGGCACCATTAATGCTTAACAATATATACAGGTTTTTGAGCTACATATGCTTCCATTCAGACAATTCAGAGCATGGCTCTGTAGTAGAAGAGTGCAGGTACTAAACTGGACTGCCTGCTGTCCAGACCTTTCTCCCACAGAAAACATTTGGCACACCATGAAATGAAATATATGAAACTTTCAAAACTCCAGCAAATGGTCTCTTTGGTTTCCAAACATTTACAGTGTTGTTAAAAGAAGAGGTGATGCAACACAAGTAAACATGCCCTCTGTTCCAACTTTTAAAACATTGCTGTCAATAAAAAAAGTATTTGTAATATTTTCAATTAAATATAGGGTTCACATTATCGGTTGATTCCTTATGTCTATTATGGCAAAAAATTGGCCAGTATGGAATTTAATTAGCGTTTTTAGAAATTTTGTTGCTTCTGTTAATGTTGATGTTCTTTGCAAAATGAAATATTAACTGTCTGGTTCACATTTGGAAGCCACATGTTTTTTTTATTAACTACTGACAAAATACTTTGAACAGTATTTATTTAGTTTTTAGGTGATGCAATAAATGTATATTTAAGAGAAATTATGTAAATAGTGTACAGCCACAAATCCAGGTTGTAAGAAACAAGACAGGACTCTTAAGCCTTCCTTTGACATCTGGATAAACACTCTGAAATCATTAACTGATTACTGTACTGCTATTCTAGTGGGCTGCCTAAAATCTGCAACCAAATAACTCAATACATCCTCTACAAAATGCAGCTGCACGGATCCTAATGAAAAGGAGAATGAGTGCACATATCACATTGTAATTAAAAGCACCGACTAAATGCTTTTTTTGAGTACTTTAACTTGTCTTTGTTTAAAGGTCTAAATGAATTAGCACCTGCATACCTCACAGAATGTCTGTAATGTACTGGACAACATCCGCAATGCTTTGCAGTGGGTTGTACTTCTGACTTTTGAGCTTTAACATTTTATTTTATAGAAAGAGTGCATCAAAAAGACAAGACCAAAGTCTAATAAACTTCAGATCTCCTGCTGATGGATGCTGGTTCTATTAAAAAGTTATAGGGAACTCGATATTTAAGTAGTTTTTTGACCTTTTATGTTTCTACTTAATTTAATTTTTGGATTAATTATTTCAGCAAAGTAACTATATGCTTACTTGAGTCTGGATTTAGGTGACTGACCCCATCTTTGATAACACAAATGGAACAATGCAATCATATATACCCTGGCCACATGACATGCATGTCACATACATATGCGTAGGGATATGTCTTAAACGGCGATGGATCTTACATTAATACAACTTCTTTGACAGAATGGCGACAACGGAACAGCAAGTTTACCCAGACAGAAACAGATCAATTTTTTGCAGAGAAAAAAACAGAGGATGATAAGAGTGGAAAGAAGGCTGACACGCAGCTAAAGAAAGACTCACTGAAGAGAAGAAGACTAGAGACAATGAGAGCCATAGAACAGATTGAGAAACTTTGGGAAGGAACAAAACGAGAGAGAAATGAGATTGACAGTATGAAAGAAAGAATCCAGCGACAGCAAGAGGAGATTGCCAGGATAAGAGAAGAAAAAAGACAGCTAGAAAGAATGCTGGCACAAATGAGGATGCAAGTGGAGCATGTCAATGAAAAGATGCATCAAAACAGGGTAGAGATAAACCAAGAAAAAGACAGAATTGAGCGAATGAGAGCCGACTTACAAACAGAGATAAATGCCTTGGAACACAAACATGATGAAGTTGCAAGAGTGAGACAGAACATAGAAATGATGAAGTATGAAACACTGAAAGCACAGGAGGAAATGGAGATCAGTCGTGAAGCTACAAAGATTGAAAAGAAAAGAATGGATCAAATGAAGACTGCCATACAGTTGCAAATACAGGAAATAGAAAAAAAGATTGAGGATACCAAACAAGCTAAAGAAAAGATGGATCAGCTGAAAGCTGAGCTTGAAGAGGAGAGAAATGATCTAGACAGGAAAAGGGATGATGTTAAAAGACAAAGAGAGCAACTTGAGCAAATAAAACATGAGATACATAAGGTGAAAGAGGAGATGGAGCAAAGATGGCATGAAACAGAGAGGGAAGATTTGGAACGGAGGTCTGTAATCAAAAGAGAGAAAGAGGAGCTGACAAATGTGCAAGCTGAAGTTCAGAAAGCAAAAGAAGAAATTGAGAAGAGTAGGGAAGAGTCAAAACGTGAGAAGGACAGAATAAACCAAATGAGAGCTGAAATGCTTAAAGAGAAGGACCTCTTTGAGAAAAGATGTCAGGAGACCATTAGAAAAGAAAAGGAGTTAGAGCAGATTAAGCGCAAGATTGAAAATGAAAGAGAGGAGTTAGCACTCAATGAAGAGTTGATAAAGCAAGAGAGGGGAAAGTTGGAGCAGGCAAAGGCAGATATACAGTTGCAAATGGCATCCATTGAGACCAAGACTGAGGATGCAAAGCAAGCAAATGAAAATCTTGACCGGATGAAAGTGGTGATACAGAATGAAAAGGAAGTTCTGGAAAAACAGAGGGATGATTCACGGAAAGCTAAAGAGGAGATGGAGAAAAGGAGGTATGAAATAATGACAGAGGGGCTTGAGCAAAGAGCTCAGTTACAGAGGGAGAGAGACGAACTGGAAGCAATCAAAACAGAAATACAAAAGGCTAACGATCTGGAAAGAGCAAGATTGGAGAAACTGAAAGAGGAGATCATTCGGACAAAGGAGGCGGCTCAACAAGACAGAGAAGCAACTGAACGAATGAAAGCTGAGATAAAGATTGAAAAGGAAAATATTCAAAGAAGACAAGATGAAATGTTGAGAGAGAGACAAGAGCTTGAGAGAATTAAGCATGATACAATCAGAGCCAGAGAGGAAATAGAGAAATGCAAGGAAATCACAATAATGGAAAATGAAAAAATGGAAAAAATGAAAGCTGACATTCAAACCCAAATTGAAGATATAGAGAAAAAGGTAAGGGAGACAACACAAGCAAAAGAAAACATGGAGGAGATGAAAGCGAAGATGGATGCAGAGAGGGATGAGTTGGAAAGGAAGAGGGACAGTGTCAAACGAGAAATGGAGCATTGTGAGCTTATCAAATCCGAAATCATTTGGGTGAAAGAGGAAATGGAGAGTAGATGGAGTGAAACTGAGAAAGAAGAACTACACATGAGAGAAAAAACACAGCAAGAACGAGAGAGACTTGAACAACTGAGGGATGAGCTCCACATATTCAAAGAGAATGCAGAAAAGACAAAGAAAGAGATTTGGCAAGAAAAAGAGAGTCTTGAAATGCTGAAAACTCAAACCACAGAGGACAGAGTTGCTGCAAGAAAAAAGATGGATGAGGTCAAAGTAAAACTAGAGGAGTTATCATATGCCAAGTATGACATAGAAAGAGAGAAAGAAGAGATTCAGAGAGAGAGGGAAATTGTCAAACAAAAGTTGAATGAAATTAACGAAATGAAAGATGAACTACAGACTCAAATGGCAGAAATTGATACAAAGACTGCTGCAGCTAATACAGCTAAAGATGAGGCAGATCAAGCTAAGCTTGCAGCGCAGGAAGTGGAGCTGCTCTTGAAAAAACAAAAGGAGGAGATGGAAAAGAGAAGGTATGAGACAGTGAAAGAGGAGCTGGAGCAAAGAACTGAGATACAGAGAAAGAAGGAGGAACTGGAGCAAATAAACAATGACTTACAAAGAGCGCAAACAGCATTACAGAACACAAGAGACACTGACAAAGATAATTTGCAGAAGGCTTTGCAAGAAGCAGAAGAAGAGAGAAAGATTGCTGAACAAATCAGAACTACACTGCAGAGGGAGATGTTCAACTTGGAAAGGCGCTCAAGTGAGACAGAAAAAGAGAGGCAAGAGCTAGAGCAGCTTCAGTTCCAGATGCAGAAGATGAAGGAGGAACTGGAAAAGAAGCAGTATGACACTGTGAGAGATGATCTACAGAGAAGGGCTGAGCAGCAGAGAGAAAGAGAAGATCTTGATAGAATCAGGGCTGAGCTGGAGAGAGACAAATCAGCTCAACACAGAAGCCGAGAGGTCATAAGAGAAGAGAACGAAAAATTAGAGCACATGATGATTGAGATTCAACAGCAAAGAGAAGATATAAGAAGTAGATTAGAACAGGCCAGACAAGCAGAGGATATCATAAGACAAATGAGAGAAGAAGTTGAGCTCCAAAGAGAACATTTGGAGAGGATTCGTTTAGAGACAGAGAAGGAGAAGGAGCCATATGAGAAAGTCAAGAATGAGCTTAACAGACTGAGAAAGGAAATGGAGAAGCTTTGGGATGAGGCAGAAAAAGACGAACATGAGGAAAGAGAGAAACTTCAAAGACAGAAAGAGGAGATGAATAAAAAGATGGAGGTGATGAAGAATGAGATGATGCAGATCCAAGAGATGAAAACAGAGTTAACAAGAGAAAGGGAGGATGTAGAAATCAAACTGGAGAAGGCAAAGAGGGAAATGGATAAACTTGAGCAGTTGAAGGCAGACCTGGAAAGACGTGAAGAGGACATTGAGAAAAAAATTGCAGAGACTAAGAGTGAGAGGGATGAAATGGAGCAGATGAGGGCTGAGATACAGAGGCAAAAAGAAGATGTTGAACACAAAATGCAACTAGCAAAAACAGAGATGGAAAACATGCAGCGAGTCAAGAAAGAAATACAGCAGCAAAGAGATGAATTGGAGGAAAGGATGCATAGGGCAAAAAGGGAGATGGGAGAGATGGAGCTTGTGAGAAAAGAAATGGATAGGAAGAAAAAAGAGCTTGATCAAAGAATGAAGCAGACCATGAGGAAGAAGGAAGAGATGGATAGAATGAAGACAGAAATACAGAAAGCAAAAGAAGAAATGGAACAAAAAAGAGCAGAGACTGAGAAGGAGAAGTATGAGATAGAATGTGTGAAAGTGGAGATCCAAAGAGCAAGAGAGGAATTTGAGATTAGGGTTGAAGAGAGAGGTCTTGATCTGGAAGAAAAGGAAGAGATAAATGCTGAGATTATCAACCTGATTCATCAAATTGAAAGAACCCGAGAAATGATATGGAATACAAAATTTCAAATGGAAAACAGGATGGCAGAAAGTCAACTGGAAACAGTAGACAAAGAGCAGATGAACTTGGAGATGCAGAGACTCATTGTAGAAATTGAACAAATTAGAGAGATGCTGCGAAAGCTTAAAAAAGAAATGGAACAAAGCAAGGAGGCCACTGGGAGGGAGAAGGCTGAGATCCGAATGTTAAAAATTGAGATGCAAAGAAGAAGAAGAGACTTGCAATTCAGAGAAGAAAAGAATATGAGAGAACGAGGTGAGTTGGAAGTCATGAGTGCTATGATACAGCGGCAGAAAGAAGAGTTAGAGGAGAAACTGAAAGATATCATGCAAAAAAGTGAGAAAACAGAGCAGATCAAGGAAGATGTGCAACGGGCTCTGGGAGAAATGGAGCAAGCAAAGGAGGAAATAAGCAGGGCAAAAGAAATGACATCCCCAGGGCAGACCAAGATAGAAAAGGTAAGCACTTTATTCATTTTTGACTACTGTTTAGTGTGTTTTTCATTTGTGGTTTGGCTTAATCGGTTGTATGAATTATTAAAATGTTATGTAATAATAATAATAATAATAATAATGAAGTATAATTTTTTGAGTATATGTATAAATTCTTTTGAGTATATTATAGTATAATTAGAAGATTTAGAATGAGAATTATATGCTGTGAAAAAAATGCAATCAAGCAAACATTCTTCTCAGGTATTCCAAGATGACAGCACAATGAAGAAGTTAATGCCTGGAGCAAAGAAGTACTTTGAAAAAGATGAAACGATAGCTGTTGAAATGCTTTCAACTGATCACTATGAAGCTAGGATGTCAGATATAGACCAAGAAAGAAAGGAACTACAGCAATACAAAGAAAGCATGTTAAAAGAGAAGCATGAACTGGAAAGGACAAAGGAAGATATTCAGATGGTGAAAGATGAAGTTGAAGCAAAGATAGCCAAACTGAGAGAGGTAGAAAAAGCAGTGAAAGAGAAGAAATTGAGTCTCGTAAATATGGAGAAAATATTGCAAACACAGAAAGAGGCCAATGAAAAGGATTTGCATGTGTTAATCAGAGAGAAAGAACTACTGAATAAAAGGAAGCAAGAGCTTGACAACATGCAAACAAATATAGCAAGACAGAAGGGTGAAACAGACCATACCTATACATCTACAGTGATGCTGAAGCAATTTGACAAGCAAGTGCAAACAGAAGACTGGGATAGCATGACAGCGATACAAAAACAAGATTCAGATTATAAACATGAGGCCATGATGGCCAAGGAAGACCTGGAGAAAGAAAGAGAAGCTCTACAGAAATTTCATGAAGACTTACTTGAACAAAAACGTATTTTAGATACCCTGAGAGAAAATGTAAAGCTGAGAGAAGATGAAATTGAGGTTAAACAAACTGCAATTCAGAAACACAGACAAGAAATAGACCGAGACATTCAGTTCAGGAGACAAGAAAAAGATGAAATAGAAAAGAAAAAAAAGCAGTTGCTTAAAGAAATTGCCATGATGGAACAAAGGAAATCCAACTTAGAGAGACAAATGGTATATAGTAGTCCATACCGAAAAGGTTTACAAACAGAAATGGATGTATCTGGGCAAGCTGACAAAAAAGATGATCTAGACAGGGACAAGAATGAGCTGGAAATGGCACAATTAGAGATAAAGAAGGCATGGGATGACCTTCATGATCAAAATGTTAAAAACAGAGAACAAGAAGCAAGGATAAGAAAGGAACTAGAACAAGAGAAAGAGAGCCTAAATCAGTTACATCTTCTTATTGAAACAGAGAAACAAGCAATTGAAGATGAACAAAATAAACTCAGGATCAAGAGGGAAAACCTAGAGGGCCTACAAAGCAAACTGCAAAAACAGCAGAGAGAAATTGAAGATGCAGTGAAAGTTTCTAGTACTGAGAAGTGGGAACTGGAAAAAATGCAGGCTGAAATAAATGACAGGTTAAAAAGAGAAGCTGAGGACATAGAGAAGGCAAAGCAAGAAACACAGAATGACAGACTGAAAGTGGAGGAAATGGCTACACAAGTTCTAAAAGAAAGGGAGAATATTGTCAGTCTTGCTGAGGAAACTAGGAGGAAGAAAGATGCCATAGATGTAATGCAAATGGAGATACAAAAACTGAGACAAGAAATAGAGTCAGAGAAATACATGATTGCTAAAGAAAAGGCAGAAATGGAACAAATGAAAATAGACTTTACTAGAAATGAAGCAGATCTTAAAAACCAGCTAGCAGATGAAAGCCAAACAAATATAAAAACCCTAGAAAAAATCCAAAAAGAGGCTGACAGTCTTGAGGGGGTGAAATTAGATATCTCAAAACAAGCTGACTTTGTTGAAAAAGAAAAGGAACAAATACAACTCAAACAAGATGAGATTGAAAAACAACTAAAAGAAGTAGGTGATATGAAAAACACAGTAGTGATAGAAAAGATACTACTCGAGCAAAGGAAGACTGAACTGGCTAAAGAAGAACAAGAAATTAAATATACGAGCGAAAAAATTAGAATGGAGAAACATGATCTTGAAAAGGAAAAGGCAGAGATTATGGAAAAAGAAAAACAAATGGAAACCATTTTTAAGGAGTCACTTAGGGCTGAATATGCAAACCTGGAATTTCTGAGGATTAACAACAGGCTCATGTTGGAAAAAGAAATGAATGAAATTAAACAACAGAAAGTCATGCTCAGTGAGAACTTAGATGAGCTAAAACTCCAAAAACAACTGATTGACAATGAAAAGGGCCACTTACATAAAATGAGTGTAGAGATAGAAAGAAAAGCAGAAAACATTGAGAAAGTACGTCAAGACACAGAAAATGAAAAACAGAAAATGGAAAAGACCGCTGCCCAACTTCAAAAAGAGACAGATAATCTTCATTATCTTGCTGAGGAGATCAGAAGCAGAAAAGAAGATATAGATATAAGGGAGTCTGAGATGCAAAAGCAAATACAAGCCATTGATCTGGATAAGCAGATGACTGATAAGGAAAAATATGAGTTGAGAATAATCAAAAAAGAGATTGATAAAATGAAAGAAGATTTGCAAAACCAAATCGCTGAAGAAAGGATAAAGCGTGAGGTGAGTATGGCAGAGATACAGAAAGAGAAAGACACTGTAGAACAGATGACCTTGAACATTTCCATACAGATCAATGATGCTGAAAATGAGAAGGAAAATCTTCGACTCATGAAAGACGATCTGGAGCGACAGCAGGAAGAGACTAAAAACCAACAAAAAAAAGTGGATGACTTGAAGAGCTTAGTTAGTACTGAAAGGTATCTGCTTGAAAAGAAGAAGACTGAAATAGATCAGCAGGGAAAAGAAGTGAACAATATTATCACTCAGTTCCAAGACAAAATAAAGAACCTAGAGAGAGAAAAGAGTGAAATAATAAAAGAGAATGAAAAAATGAAGGATGAAGCTCACAGAGAGATGGAAAAGGTGGACCTTCTCAGAAAGGAAGTCCTTCATGAAAAAGAGATAATAGCAAACAACAGACAGTTGCTCAAGACAAACATGGAAGAGATGAAACAAAGAACATTAACACTGGAGAAAGATTTAGAAAACATAAAGCTCCAGAAAGAAATGATTGAGGATGAGAAGGGCCAGCTGGAACAGATGAAGGCTGAGCTGCACAGAGAAGCTGAGAACATTGAAAAATTAAAAGCTGAATCACAAAAAGAACAACAGAAACTAGAAGAAATGACTGCACAACTTCAAAGAGAGAGAGATGAAACTGGACATCTTGCTGAAGAAGCAAAGAGGAAAATGGAAGACTTAAAGAGGACGAGTGTTGATTTTGAAATAGAAAAGCAGGCATTCACATCTGATAAACAGAAGCTGAAAATGGAAATGCATGATCTCGAGACCTCTAAGACAGAGCTTGAAAAAGCCAGAAAAAATCTAGAAAGACAGATCGCAGAACATGAAGAACAAACTAAAATTACACAGAAAGACATAGAGAAGGAGAGAGAGAAACTTGAGCAGATGAACGTGGACATATCAAGTCAGGTCAATGATCTTGAAAATGAGAAGGAACATCTGAGACTCAGAAAAGATGAACTGCTACAGTTACAAGCAGAGACTGCAAAACAACAAAAAGAAATAGAAGATATGAGGAGCACCATGTTGAGAGACAAAGCAGAGCTAGAGCAGAAATGGGATGAGCTGAATAAAGAAAAGAAAAAACTGGATGAGGTCTTGAATTTTGTTGCATCTGAAAAGAGTGACATTGAAAAAGAAAGATATGAAATTCTTCAGGAAAAACAGGAAATGGAGAGCAATTTTGAAGTAGCCTTGAACAGGGAGATGGAAAATGTGGATCTCCTAAAGAAAGAGTTACTTGCTGAAAAAGAAAAAGTAGAAAACAGCAAAGAGCTGTTGACTAGAGACATGGACGAAGTAAAACAGCACAAGGCCAGACTGACCAGAGAGTCAGAGGACATAAAAGATAAGAAGGAAATTCTTGAGGAGGAGAAGATCAAGTT
>JBBPCZ010000148.1:19956887-19968454 GCA_037974445.1 Brycinus macrolepidotus | reverse complement strand
GACATATCAAGTCAGGTCAATGATCTTGAAAATGAGAAGGAACATCTGAGACTCAGAAAAGATGAACTGCTACAGTTCCAAGCAGAGACTGCAAAACAACTAAAAGAAATAGAAGATATGAAGAGCACCATGTTGAGAGACAAAGCAGAGCTAGAGCAGAAATGGGATGAGCTGAATAAAGAAAAGAAAAAATGGGATGAGGTCTTGAATTTTGTTGCATCTGAAAAGAGTGACATTGAAAAAGAAAGATCTGAAGTTTCAGAACAGGTCACTGATGTTGAAATTGAGAAGGAAAGACTTAGACTCATGAGAGATGATTTGGAGCAACTGCAGAAAGAGACTAAAAAGCAACAAAAAGAAATGGATGCATTACGGACCAAAATTTGCACTGAAATGAATCTGCTTAAAGTCCGACAGACTGAAATTGATCAACAGGAAGACGAATTGAATAGGGTTCTTGGTTGTTTCCATGATGAAAAGATCAACCTTGAGAGAGAAAAGGCTGAAATGAAAAATAAAAATGAACAAATTAAGAATGATCTGGATAAAGAAAAAGACAATCTGGAGCTTCTGAGGAAAGAAGTACTTCTTGAAAAAGAGACAATAGAAAACAGAAGGCAGTTGCTGAAGAAAGACATGGATGATTTGGAAGAAAGGCAAATACATTTTTACAGACAATCAGAAAATATTAAGGTCCAGGAACAACAGATTAGGGATGAGAAGGCCCAGTTTGAAAAGGCAATGATTGAGCTGCAGAAACAAGTTGAAGACACTGAACATTTTAAGAGGGAAACACAGAAAGAAAAACAGGTAAATGAAGAAATGGCTGCACAACTTCAAAAAGAGAGAAATGATATTGAGAATATTGTGCAAGATACTAAAAGACAGAAAGAGATCCTAGATAGCATGAATTATGAAATAAGTCTGCAGAGACAAGCAATCAAATTTGACAAAGAACTGCTTGTACAGGAAAAAGCTGACTTGGAGAAAACGAAGGCAGATATAGCAAAAGCTAAAGAAGAGCTCCATGAACAAAAGGAAAACAATGAAACTGCACTGCATAAAATAGATGAAGAAAGAAAGACACTTGAGCAGTTCAAGATGAACATCTCAAAACAGATCACCTGTTTAGAAACTGAAAAGGAAAATATACAGCACAGAGAAGATGAACTGAAAAGGCTGACAGATGGAATTAAGCAACAACAAGAATATCTTGCTAGTCTGAGGGATAGTATCAAGATGGAGAAGATTCAGTTAGAGCAGAAGCAAGGTAAAATTAATGAACAACAGAACGAATTGGATGGCATGCTGACAGTCATAAAGGCGGAGAAAAGTGCATTTGATCAAGAAAGAGCTGAATCAATGGAGGGAATACAACAAATCATGAATAAACTCCAGAGGGAGGCTCAAGATTATGAGCGTTTGAAGAGAGAGTTGCTTTCTGAAAAGGAGATAATCGAAAACAACAGAAAAATGTTAAGGAAGGAGATGGATGATGTGGAAGCAAAGAAAACTGAGGTCTATCAAGAGTTTGAGCGTGTTGGACTTCAGAAGCAAAACTTTGAAAAAGAGAAGAAAATATTAGAGGAAATGGGTTTAGAACTCCAAAAGGAAGCTAAGCGAATTGAGAATTTAAAGCTAGAAGCACAAAATGACAAGGTGACGTTGGAAGATTTGGCCATTCAACTTCAAAAGGAGAGAGACAATATTAATCACTTTGCTAAGGAAACTGAAAAGAAAAAAGAGATTTTGGATGGAATTCAGGCTGATATGGAGAAACAGTGGGAAACGCTTGAGGCAGAAAAACGTTTGCTTGAAAATGAAAAAGGAAACATGGAGAAAACTAAAGTAGAGATTGCTAAATTCAAGGAAGACTTAGAAAACCAAATTTCAGGACATAGAAAAAAACATGCTATAGCTCTTGAAGACATACAAAAAGAAAGAACAGCTTTTAAACAGATGCATGAAACCATCTCAAATCAGCTTGTTGACAATGAAAATGAAAGGAAGAAAATTTCACATAGAGAAAATGAGCTTGCACAGCTACAGGCAGAGGTGCTCAAGCAGCAGAAAGAGATGGAGGATCTGAAGGATACCATCAAGATGGAAATGAATCAGCTTGACCAGAGACAGGCAAACTTAGACCAGCTCCAGAAAGAGGTGGATGATTTAATGGACTTCACCAAGAATGAAATGATCAATGTTGAAAAAGAAAGGGCTGAACTGTTAGAACAGAAACAAAAAATGGAGAGCAGTTTGAAGATGGAGTTACAAGATGTGGAGCATCTAAAGAAGGAACTACTTGCTGAAAAGACATTCATTCATAATAGCAAACAGACAGTGCAGAGAGACAAAAATGATATTGAACTGAGCAAAGCCAACATACACAGACAATTAGAGGATGTTAAAACTCAGAGAAAAATTATTTTAGACGAGAATGAAATGTTGCAGAAGATGAAGGCTGATTTACACAAAGAAGCTAATGATATTGACAAGCTTAAGAGACAGCTAGAGAATGAAAAACAGAAGGTTGAAGAGACAGCAGCACAACTCCAAAAGGAAAGAGATCATTATGAGACCCTCACTGAAGAAGCCAAAAAACAAAAGGCTATTCTGGAAGGATTGCAAGGTGAAATGGAAAAGCAGCAGCAGTCAAGTGAATTTGAAAAGGATACCCTTGAAAAAGATAAATATGAACTGAAGGAACCTCTGGCTGAGATGGAGAAGACCAAAGAAGATCTTGAGAAACAAAGGCAGCAAATTCAGAAACAGCAAAAAGAAATAGATGACATGAAAAATATCATCTTAATGGGGCAGAGTCAGTTAGAAGAGAGGCAGGCTGAATTTGATCAACAACACAAAGAAATGAATAATATGATGGAGTTAATCAGAATGGAGAAGAGTGATCTTCAGGATGAGAAGAACAGACTTGAGAAGGAAAAGGCTAAAATGATGGAGCACAAACAGCAAATGGAGAGTGATCTGCAGAATTTGGAGCTCCTGAAGGTAGAATTACTTGATGAAAAGAGATTCATTGAGAGCAGCAAGAAACTGTTGCAGAACAATATAACTGATGTAGAACAAAAGAAACTAGAAATGGTTAGAGAGTTGGAAGATCTGAAAACACAAAAAGAAGCTTGTGAGGAAGAGAGGAATGACATGCAGAAAGTAAATTCTAGACTACAAAGAGAGTTAGATGACATTGCAATGCTAAAGCAAGACACTCAGAAGGAAAGAGATAAGATGTCTGAAATGACAGTTCTGCTTCAGAAAGAGGGAGTTAAGGATGAAGTGGAGGTGGATGCAGTGATGAAGGATGAATTAAGGAGAGAGAGAGAAGAGTTAGAACATCTCAAAGACAAACTAATTCAGGAAAAAGAATTAATTGAAAGAAGCAGACAAACACTGGAGAAAGACTTAGATAGGTTGAATCAACAAAAAACTCATCTGGACAAAGAATTAGAAGCGCTACATTTTCAAAGGAAAAACAGAGAAAATGAGAGTGGTCAGCTAGCACAAAAAGAGGCGGAATTACAAAGCAAGGCAGAGAGCATTGAAAAGCTAATGCAAGAGGGAAAAAGACTAGAACTTCAGAGGACCAAAGAAGACACTACTTTGGATATAGACAGACAGAAAGAAGAACTGGATAAGAAGGCAAAAATGCTTGAAAGCTGGGCAAAAGAGCTGGAAGAAACTGGCAATGAGTTAGAAAGAAGAAAGGAAGAGCTTGAAAAACAATGTGCAAAGCAGATGGAAGACAATGCAAAACTTATGAGTGATATTCAGAAAGAGAGAGATACTGTTGAATTGACCAAGCTGGGCTTGCTGCATGAAATTAATGAAATGGAAAAAGAGAAGAATCTCTGTAGTATAAAAAATAATGAGCTACAACTCTTACAAGGAGAAATACAACAACAAAAAGAAAAGATGGTCAGAGAGGAGGAAAAATTAGGACAAGACCGAATGAGACTACAGAGAGAGGAGGAGGAATGGGTAAAGATCTCAAAGAAAGAAATGGACACAATCCATAACCTAAAGATGCAGTTACAAAAACAGACGGAAGCAAATGAGAAAAAAATGGAAGCAGTTATGAAAGAACTGGATAGACTTGAAGAAGCAAACGTTCTGCTACAGAAAAAGACCAATGAGATTGAAAGAAAGGAAGCAGAGACAAAAACTGAGAGGAAAGAACTGCAACAAGTCATGGCTGACATTTTGATCCAGAGAGCAGATATTGATGCCAAAAAGCAAGAAATTAAAAAGGACATGGAAGAACTTGCTCATGTGCAAAATGAAATCACGAAACAGAGAGGGGAACTAGAGGACAAGATGCAAAAAATGAAACATGAGATGGGAGAAATGATACTTATGAAAATTGAAATTGATGGAAGCAAGAAAGACCTTGATCAGAGGATGAGGCAGGCTACAAGGAAACGAGATGAAGTGGAGAAAATGAGGGCAGAGATTGAGAGTGCCAGAGAAAAACTCAGAATAGAAAGAGACATGATCAGAATGGAAAAGGATGAGGTAGAACAAATAAAAGTTGAGTTACAAAAAGCAAGAGAGAAGCTAAGCATGGAGGAGGCTGATATAGATTTGGAGGAAAAGGAGCAGATGAATGCTGAATTACTGAGGTTAATTAAAGAAATCGAAAGAGCTAAAGTTGTACTGCTAAACACAGAACGTGACATGAAAACGAAATTGGAGAGCACAGAAATGGAAGCAGATAAAATTCAGCAAATAAATGCTGAGATGCATACGCTGGTTCAAGAAATTGAACAAATAAGAATGGTTTTGTGGAAAATAAAAACTGAGATCAATGCGATGAGAAGGCAAAAGGAAGAACTTGCAGTCTTGAGGTCAGAAGTTGAGGCACAGAAACATCAAATGAATGAAGCCTCTGAACAGCAGAAAAATGAGTTACAAAAAGCAAAAGAGCAGATTGAAAATGAAAAAACAGAGATAGAGCAGCACAGAGCTGATCTGGATAGACAAAGACAGGAGATAGAACTAGAGAAGCAAAAAATCTATGATGAGAATCAGTTCCTAGAAAAATGTAAGGCTGATGTAGAGATAAAATCTAACATCCTAGATAGCCTTATAGAGGAGGCAACGAGGGAGATTGAAAAAAAAACTGAACAAAGACCAGGATCTGAGAGTGAGATGGGCATTAAGAGTGAGGAGGTTAAACCGCTGGATTCAGAGATGTTATGGACAGGAATGGAAGCATTAAGCTTAGATGATGTCAAAGACTTGACTTCTGTCTCAGAGACAGAGGACAGAGAGAACAACATGAAACAAGCCAAGAGAGAAATAGAAATGCTGGCACAGATGAAGGCTGATTTGCATAGACAGATAGTGGAACTTGAGGAAATTGAAGAAGTGAAACGAAAGGAAGACTCTGAAAAGCAACAAGCCACATCTGTGAGTCTGGAAATGAAAGAAATTAAGAGGCAAAAAGAGGAACTGGAGGACAGGATCCAAAGGACAACACGTGAGATGGAAGAGCTGGAACTGATGAAGTCTGAGATCACTATGGAGAAAAAAGAGCTGGACCAGAAAATGAAACAGGTTACGAGGAGAAAAGATGAGATGGAGAGGATGAAGACTGAGATGGAAAAAGCTAGAGAAGGATTAGAAAAGGAAAAAGAGGTGATTGAACAAAAGAGTCATGAATTAGAAAAGATGAGAGATGAAATTCAACTCTTAATGGAGGAGGATAGACATCTAGAAGATGAGACAAAAACAAGTGCACAGATACAGAGGTTGATCGTAGAGGTTGTGAGAATCAGAAACATGGTGCAGAATTTGAAAGTTGCCTTGGAACAGAGGATGGAGGAGAACAAAACTGAGGCAAAGGAAGAAGAGAAAATTAAAAATGAGATCCAAAGGCTAATTCAAGAAACTGGAAAAATAAGAGAAAATCTTGGAAAGGTAAAAGAAGAAATTGAAATTTCCGGAAGAGAAAGGAACGAGGCACTGATGACAAAGGCAGAATCTGATCAACAGAAGCAACAAATAGAGATCATGAAAGCAAAGTTGAAGCAACAGAGGGATGAGATGGAACAACTAAAGGATGAAATAAATAAACAAAAGGAGAACATGGAAAAGAGCCAAAAATTGCTCAAGAGGAAAATTGCAGATGGTTCTGCACAGGAACTGGAGGATACAGATGCAGTAGTAGTGATGCAGTTACAAAAGCAAAAGGAAGAACTTGCCAGAGTAACTGAAGAACTCCAGAGGTGTAAGAATCATCTAGAACTGGTAGTGAGAGATACACATAGCCAGGAAAAAACTGCCAAAGACTTAAAAGACATTATCAGAAAGAAGAAGAATGAGTTGGATATGATAACTTCAGAACTACAGAGAGGAAAACAAATTCTTGAAGAGCAAAAATATGATACAGAAAAGCAGAGAATAAATATAGAAGAGCTTAAGGAAAAACAGAAGACTCTTGAAATGATGAACAAGGAGGTACTAAGAAAGAAAGAAAATATAGAAAAGGAAAAAGACAGAATTAGGCTTGAAAAGCAAGAATTGGATACTATGAAGACTGAAGTACAAAAACAAAAAAGTGATGTGGAATTACTAAGAAATGGTATAGTTCTGGAGAAGAATCGACTGCAAATGATTCAAGATGAAATTGATAGAGAAAAGCAGGGACTGAGTAATGAGACTGAGGCTATTAAAGCAGAGTGGAGAAATCTGGCAAAGATGAAGTCTGAAGTGGAAGATTTGAAAACTGAACTGGAGGGCACAATAAAAGAGAGAACACGAAGGGAACAGGAGAAGTTAGAGGAGCTAAGATGCGAAACAATCAAAGAAAAACAGGAAGCTGAAAAAATGAAGGAACTGGTCTGCAGGGACAGAGATGAATTAAAACAAAAGAAATACAATTTGGAAAAACAAATAAAAGAAACGAACATACTGAAAGAAAAGATTGATAAAGAAAGAAATCACTTGGACAATGACAAAGCTATATATGAAAATGAAAAGGGTGAGCTTCAAATAAAAAAGAGTGAGGTAGAGAGAGAAATGGAAGAGCTGGAGACCAACATTATAAAATTCAAAGAGATAAATGAAGTCATGAAGAAAGAGATTCAGGTGAAGAGAAACAGTTTAGAGCAGGCTCAAGCAGACATTGTAAATCAAAGAGATGAACTTCAAAAAGAAAAAGAACGTATGGAGATTCAAAGGCAGGAACTGCTTGCACTGCAAGTAAACTTACAAAAACAAAATGAAGAGGCCGAAGAAATGTGGAAAACTCTGATGATGGAGAAGAGCCAGCTGGACAACATCCAAGTTGAAATGAATATAACAAACCAGAGACTTCGGAATGATCTTGAAAGAGAAAGGCTGATAACTGAAGAAAAGAGACAACAAATAGTGAGCATGCAAGAAACATTAGAGAAGGAAAAGAAGACATATGAAGATCTGTTGGAAGCCGTACAGGAAGAAGAAGAGCTGTTTGAGAACAAGAAAATAATTCTGATTCAGGACAGTGAAAATATTGAAAACATTAAAGATAATTTGGAACAACAGAACAAGGACATACAACTTGAGAAACAAAAATTACTGGAAGAGAAAAAAGTTTTAGAGGTAAAAAATAGAGAGATTGAAGTTGAACGACAAAAGCTAGAGAATGAGAGAAAAGCTTTTGAGAATTCACAGTCAGCTATTAAGAGAGAAGTTGAGGACATGAAGAATGTACTGGAGAAGGCCAGCATGGACAGA
Source organism: Brycinus macrolepidotus (assembly GCA_037974445.1). Lineage (NCBI taxonomy): Eukaryota > Metazoa > Chordata > Actinopteri > Characiformes > Alestidae > Brycinus > Brycinus macrolepidotus. Next base: position 19,960,720 of record JBBPCZ010000148.1, on the reverse strand, counting down.
CAAGAACTGGAACGAGCTATGAAGGAAATAGAAAAAGAAAAAGAGAAACATGAGGTTCTTCGTAGAGAAACTATGAGAAAGAGAGATGAACTGGAGGAGAAGGCTGCACAGATAACGCAGCAAAATGAAGAAATTGAGACAATGAGCTCCCTTCTTAAGAAAGAGAAAAATGACATTGAAAGCAAATGGTTGGAGTTACAGAGGAGAGATGAGGAGCTGAAACTGCAGATTACAAAACATAAGGAAAAGGAGGACTTGGACAAGAAAGCAATGGAAGAAGAGAGAAAAGTACTAGCAAGAGAAATGGCTGAAATCACAAGACAGACACAAGAGACAGAAAAGAAAAAGGATAATGTTGTGAAGAAGGAGAAAGGCTTAGACATTATAAAAGAACAAATACAAAAAGAGAACAGAGAAATAGAGGAAGTCAAAAACAAGATTATGACTGAGAAACTTTTACTTGACCAAAGAGAAACTGAGATGAATGAACAAAAGCAAATTCTGGAAGGTAGTTTGAGGAAGATGATGGAGGAAAGAAAAGATCTGGATAAGATGAAAACGGATCTGGAAACTCGATATCAACAAATGGAAGAAAACATGATAGAGAAAATGAAGCAGGAGAGGGAGGAGCTTGACCATTTGAGGACTGTAATACAAATGGAGAGGAAAGATATGGAAAATGAAAAGCATGTGACAAGCAATCTCAAGAATGAGTTACAACAAATAAAAGATAACTTGGAGGTCAAATATAAACAGACAGAGCTTGAACACCAAAAGCTAGATAATGAGAGAAAAGCTTTTGAGAATTCACAGTCAGCTGTGAAGAGAGAAGTTGAGGACATGAAGATTGCCCTGGAGAAGGCCAGCATGGACAGGCAAAATCTGGAACAAGCTGTGAAGGAAGTAGAAAAAGAAAAAGAGAAACATGAGGTTCTTCTTAGAGAAACTATGAGGAAGAGAGATGAACTGGAGGAGAAGGCTGCACAGATAGCACAGCAACATGAAGATATTGAGACAATGAGCTCCCTTCTTAAGAAAGAGAAAAATGAAATTGAAAGCAAATGGTTGGAGGTACAGAGGAGAGATGAGGAGCTGAAACTGCAGATTACAAAACATAAGGAGAAGGAGGACATGGACAAGAAAGCAATGGAAGAAAAGAGAAACACACTAGAAAAAGAAATTGCTGAAATGACAAGACAGAAACAAGAGACAGAAAAGGAAAAGCATGATGTTTTGAAGAAGGAGAAAGAACTAGAAATTCTGCGTGGGCAAATACAAAACCAGAAAGATGAAACAGACCAAATCATAATCAAGACAGTGACTGAGAAACATTTACTTGATGAAAGAGATGCTGAAATGAATGAGCAAAAGCTAATTTTGGAGATGAGTTTGAGGAAGACGATGGAGGAAAGAAACGATCTGGATAAGATGAGAATGGATCTGGAAGCTCGATATCAACAAATGGAAGACAAAATCAGAGAAAAAATGAAGCAGGAGAGAGAGGAACTTGACCATTTGATGAACACAATACAGAAGGAAAAGAAAGATATGGAAAATGAAAAGCATGTTACAAGCAATCTGAAGAATGAGTTACAAAAAATGAAAAACAACTTGGAGGTAAAATATGAAGAGATTGAGCTTGAACGACAAAAGTTAGAGAATGAGAGAAAAGCTTTTGAGAATTCACAGTCAACTATGAAGAGAGAAGTTGAGGACATGAAAAATGCACTGGAGAAGGCCAGAATGGACTACCAGAAATTGCATGAAACTACAGTAGAATTAGAAACATACAAAGAGCAATATAAGATTCTTGCTGAAGAAAAAATGCGAAACAGAGATGAACTGGAGAAGATGGCTGCAGAGATAGCAGAGCAAAATGAAGACATTGAGAGAAAGAGAACCCTTATTGAGAAAGAGAAAAATGAAATTGAAAGCAAATGGTTAGAGTTACAGAGGACAGATGAGGAGCTAAAACTGCAGATTACAAAACACAAGGAAAAGGAGGACATAGACAAGAGAGCAATGGATGAAGAGAGAAAAGCACTAGAAAAAGAAATTGCTGAAATAACAAGACAGGCACAAGAGGCAGAAAAGGAAAAGCATGAGGTTGTGAAGAAGCAGGAAGACTTCGACATTCTAGAAGAACAAATACAAAAAGAGAAGAGGGAAATAGAGGAAGTCAAAAACAAGATGATGACTGATAAGCTTTTACTTGACCAAAGAGAGGCTGAAATGAATGAACAAAAGCAAATTGTGGAGGAGAGTTTGAGGAAGATGATGGAGGAGAAAAGTGAACTGGATAAGATGAGAATGGATCTGGAAGCTCAATATCAACAAATGGAAGACAACATCAGCGAGAAGATGAAGCAGGAGAGAGAGGAACTTGACCATTTGATGAACGTAATACAAATGGAGAGGAAAGGTATGGAAAATGAAAAGCATGTTACAAGCAATCTGAAGAATGAGTTACAACAAATGAATGACAACTTGGAGGTAAAATATGGAGAGATTGAGCTTGAATGGCAAAAGATAGAGAATGAGAGAAAAACCTTTGAAAATTCACAGTCAGCTATGAAGAGAGAAGCCGAGGACATGAAGAATGCACTGGAGAAGGCCAGCATGGACAGACAAGAACTGGAACAAGCTATGAAAGAACTAGAAAAAGAAAAACAGCAACATGAGATTCTCCTTAGAGAAACCCAGAGAAAGAGAGATGAACTGGAGGAGAAGGCTGAAGAGATAGCAGAGCAAAATAAAGACATTGAGACAAAGAAGTCCCTTCTTAAGAAAGAGAAAAATGACATTGAAATCAAAAGGTTGGAGTTACAGAAGAGAGATGAGGAGCTGCGAAGGCAGATTACAAAACACATGGAAAAAGAACATATGGACAAGAAAGGAATGGAAGAAGAGAGAAAAGCATTAGAAAAAGAAATTGTTGAAATAACAAGACAGAAACAAGAGGCCAAAAAAGAAAAAGAAGACATGATGAGGAAGCAGAAAGAACTAGACATTCTGCGAGAACAAGTGCAAAAACAGAAAGATGAAACAGACCAAATCATAATCAAGACAGTGACTGAGAAACTTTTACTTGATGAAAGAGAGGCTGAAATGAATGAACAAAAGCAAATTCTGGAGGAGAGTTTGATAAAGATGATGGAGGAAAGAGATGATCTGGATAAGATGAGAATGGATTTGGAAGCTCGATATCAACACATGGAAGACAACATCAGAGAAAAAATGAAGCAGGAGAGAGAGGAACTTGACCATTTGATGAACACAATACAGATGGAAAAGAAAGATATGGAAAATGAAAAGCTCATTACAAGCAATCTGAAGAATGAGTTGCAAAATATGAAAAATAACTTGGAGGTAAAATATGAAGAGATTGAGCTTGAACGACAAAAGTTAGAGAATGAGAAAAAAGCATTTGAGAATTCACAGTCAGCTATGAAGAGAGAAGTTGAGGACATGAAGAATGCACTGGAGAAGGCCAGAATGGACTACCAGAAATTGCATGAAATTACAGTAGAATTAGAAACGTACAAAGAGCAATATAAGATTCTTGCTGAAGAAAAAATGCAAAACAGAGATGAACTGGAGAAGATGGCTGCAGAGATAGCAGAGCAAAATGAAGACATTGATAGAAAGAGAACTCTTATTGAGAAAGAGAAAAATGAAATTGAAAGCAAATGGTTGGAGTTACAGCATAGAGATGAGGAGCAGAAACTGCAGATTACAAAACACAAGGAAAAGGAAGACATGGACAAGAAAGCAATTGTAGAAGAGAGAAAAGCACTAGAAAAAGAAATTGCTGAAATAACAAGACAGACACA
>JBBPCZ010000148.1:19904860-19946897 GCA_037974445.1 Brycinus macrolepidotus | reverse complement strand
ACAAATGAAAGACAATTTTGAGGTAAAATATGATGAGATTGAGCTTGAACGGGAAAAGCTAGAGAATGAGAGAAAAGCTTTTGAGATTTCAGAGTCAGCTATGAAGAGAGAAGTTGAAGACATGAAGAATGCACTGGAGAAGGCCAGAATGGACTACCAGAAATTACATGAAACTACAATAGAACTGGACACATACAAAGAGCAGTATAAGATTCTTGCTGAAGAAATACTGCGAAACAGAGATGACCTGGAGAAGATGGCTGCAGAAATAGCAGAGCAAAATGAAGACATTGAGAGAAAGAGAGCCCGTCTTCAGAAAGAGAAAAATGAAATTGAAAGCAAATGGTTGGAGTTACAGAGGAGAGATGAGGAGCTGAAACTGCAGATTACAAAACATATGGAAAAGGTAGACAGGGAAAAGGTGGCAACAGAAGACGGAAGAAAATTGCTGGATATATCAGTTATGGAAAAGCAGAAAGAAGAGGCAACAATAGAAAAGGAAGATACTGTGACAGTGAGGAAAGAACTAGATATTCTGAAACAACAAATACAAAAAGAGAAAGATGAAATAGATAAAGTCAAAAATAAGGTGATGACCGACAAAGTTTTACTTGAACAAAGAGAGGTTGAAATAAACAAACAAAAGCTAATTTTGGAGGACAGTTTAAAGAATGCAGTGGAGGAGAGAAATGATCTGGATAGGTTGAGAATAGAACTAGAAGAACAAAGTCAAAAAATGGAAGACTACAGAGAGAAAATGAAGAATGAGAGAGAAGAACTTGATCAATTAATTAATGAAATACAACTGGAGAGGAAGGAAACAGAATCCAACAAGGTTAAAGCGAATGAAGAGCTTGAAACTGAACATCGCAGAATCCAGGCTGAAATGTCCGAGATAGAGAAGATCAAGACTGAAATTCAGCAAAAGGAAGAGAGTTTAAAGAATGTCTTAGACCAGATACAGACAGAGAGACAAAAGCTTGAGGAAATGACAACACAATACCAGAAAAGTGCAAGAAGTACTGAGTTTGAATCTGAAAGAACAGAGGAAAATAGCAAGAAAGTTGATGAGTGGATGGATGAAATAAAGAGAGAAAAGCAAGACATTGAAAAGAACAAGGAAATCATGGACCACCTAGGTTTAGAACTCAAGGTAAGAAGAGCCAAACTTGATTTAGAACAAGAGGAAATTAAAGCCGAAAAACAAAAACTACACAGTGAGATGAGAAATCTTGAGCAGTCAAATGCAGAGACACAGATAATGGCTGAGGAGCTAAGGAATGTTCTGGAGGAGACAAAAAGGGAAAAAGAACAAGTGGAAGAGATGAAGGCTCAACTTCTAAGAGAAAAAGAAGACATTGAGAGGGAATTTGAGGTGGTAAAAAAGAAAGAACTTGAGACAGAGTATATTAAAGCTATCTTTGAGAAAGAGAAAAAGAACATTCAAAGTAAATGGTCTGAGTTAGTGAGAAAAAATGAAGAGCTGGAACTGCAACTTACAAAACACAAGGAAAAGGAGCACATAGACAAAATGGAAACAGAAGCAACATTGAAAAAGGAAACTGAGATAATGAGACAAAGAGATGATATGAGAAAGGAAAGAGAAGACATAGAGACAAAGCTGAATGAGTTGAAATCCTTGCAGGAAGAAATACAAAAACAGAGGAATGAAATCAAAGAAAGTAAAAATGAGATAAATGACATGAAATCTCAACTTGATCTAAGACAGACTGAAATTAATAACCAAGAGCAAAGACAGAATGACAGTTTGAAAAGGATTACTGAGGAGAGGATTGACTTGGATAAGATGAGGACTGCACTTAAAGCTGAACAGAAACAAATGGAGCAAATCATCAGTGAAAAAGTGAAAAAGGAAAGGGAGAAGCTTAATCAGTTGATGAATGAATTACAAATAGAAAAACAAGACATAGAAACTAATCAGGAAACTATAAACAACACAAAGAAAAAACTGGAACAAAATCAGATCCAACTGGAAAAACAACAAGAGGAGATAAAACTCATTAAAGAAGAAACAAACAATAAAACACAGAAGCTTGAACAACTTGAACTTTATATACAACAGAGGGAACATGAAATGGTAATTCAGCAAAAACAGTTGCAACAGGAAAGAGAAGAACTTACTAAAATCTTATATGACATACAAAGAGAAAAGGAGAAGTCTTTAGAAATCCAGAGAGATGAATCTAAACAGATACGAATTGAAAAAAGGTTAACTCAGATGCCTGAATTAGGTGCTTTTGCTTCGCAAAAACACGAAATGTGTACAAAGGAGATCCTAGAGATTCAAGACCAACAGACAGAAATTACAGACATACCAGTGAAGACAGATAAGCTGGAGGAACAAGATGTTAGTGTGACACAAAAAGAAGGTGAGCTGACCCACATCAAGGATGAACTTGAAAAAAGAATAAGTCGTCTAAGGGAAGAGGAGAGGACCATGGCTGTAGAGTTGCTGAAACAGAGAGAGAACCTGGTCCAGATAGAAGCAGAAACACAGAGGGTGAAAGAGGAACTGAGCACTCAAATAGAATTACTACACACCACACGAGCAGAGCTTGACCAAATCAAAGCTGATGCACAAGGACAAAAGGATCTAACTGAAAGTACTGATGTTGGCCTAGACATGAAGCCTATTCAAATAGAGCTGGAGAGGATTAAAGTGGATATTCAGACACAGACAAGTGAAGACGATAGTGTCACACTAACAGACAAAGTACTGTCACCTGCGGCAGTAATGGAAAAAGATCCACTTGCTGTTTCAGAACAATTTTCAAGGGATGAGACCGATTACCTAATGGAGTCCTTCAAAATAGAAAAAGAGAAACCTGACATGACAGAGACAGAAGCAGAAAATATTAAACAAACCATTGAGAAAGAGAGGACTGAACTAGAGAAATACAGAGCAGCACTGGAAAGACAACAGGAAGAGATACACATATACAAACAAAATATAGACAATGAGAAGATGGAGCTAGAAATTATGAAGAATATGATAACGAAAAACATGGATAGCATAACAAATGAGACAAAGAGGACACAGGAAAAAACGGAGGAAATGGAACACCAGTTTCATAGACAGAAGATGGAGCTGGAAGCGATCACTGATGAGATTAGGAAGAAACAAGAAGAACTGGATTTGATCAATATGGAGATACAGAGAATGAGACAAGAGATGGATATGGAAACAAGCAAAAAAGTGAGTCTTGAACAAATCAAGAGCCTACATAAAGACACAAAGGTTGTAAAAGACAGAACGGAAGAGACTAAAGCTGAGTTACAGAAAATGCAGGGAGAATTTAAGACTGTTCATCTTGCTGAAAAGGATGCCATGGAAGAGGATAAAGAAGTGCTTGCATCCACTCTAGAGTATCTGGGGATGAAGTCTGTTGCTGCTAAGGAAGAGGAATTAGATGCTGATGACTACAGAAAGTTGAAGATGGAGAGATCTGATCCAAATAAGGATGAGGTGAAACTTCAGATAGCTGAGTTGAAGAACCTGATGGAGACATTAAGGACTAAGGAAGATCACTTAGAAAATGTAAGGTCTACCGTTCACAAAGAAAGAATGGAGATTGACAGTATCAAGATGGTGTTGGACACAGAGAGAGATAAGCTGGAACAAATGAGACTTGATATTGAGATACAAAAGGAAGAATTACAACTTGTCCAACAAAATATACAAAATGAAAAAGAAGAACTAGAATCCAGGATGAAAAGAATAGAGGATACAGAGGATATCATAACGAAACTTGTGAGAGAAAAAGAAAGAATTGAAGCAATGGTGGTCCAACTTTCCAAAGAGCAGAAAGAACTAAAATACATTATAGATGAGGCAAATCAGAAGAGGATGGAGTTAGAACTGATTGAAAAGGAACTTCAAACCAAAACGAAAGAAATGAAGCACATCACTGACCTAAAAGAGCAGGAACTGGATGAGATTAGAAATGTTGCAGAGACTGCAGATCAGCAGCTCCAGAGCAAAACAGCAGAGCTTGAACATATGAAGACTGTGTTGTTAAATGAAAAAGTAGAGATTGAAAACATGAAAGCAGTTTTAGAGAAGGAGAGATACCAGCTAAAACAAATAAAGGAAGGATTAGAAATACCAAGAGAAGGCAGAAAAATGGCAATGATATCCGAGAAAAGAGATGATATGGACCAAATCAGGGCTGCACAAGATGAAATTGTACAGAAAGCTGTAGTTAAAGAGAGAGAGCAAACTACAGAAGAAAATGTGCACTTCATGGAATTGTTGACAACTGAAAAAGAGCAGCAAATGCAGCGTTTCAAAAGTATTTCAGAAGTGTCCAAGCAACTTCAAGAGGAAAGGATAAACAATGAGGTACTCCTTGAAGAAGCCAAGAGAAAGACTGAGAACTTGAAGCTCATGATTGATGGTTTGGAGAGGCAGAAAACAGAACTAGAGCATCATAATCAGCTCCTTGAAGGGCAGAAGTGTGATTTGGCAGTTAAACTGCAAGAGTTGCAGAAAGAAGTTGATGAAATGGACATCCGTTTGAAAATACAAGAAAAGGTCAAGAGTGAGATGGAGGACACACATGAAGAGAGAGAGGCTCTAGATGAGGCTAGAAAGGAATTTGTGAGACAAAAAGAAGAAATTAATAAAGAAACCAAAGACAAAAAAGATGAATTAATGCTCCTTCAAGAGGAAATGAAAAACCAGAGTAATCTTATTGAGGAACTGAAGGCCACCTTGACTATGGAGAAACATGAACTTGAAGAGAAAAGGGATTATTTGTATAAACAAAAGCAATATATAGATGACATGCTGAGAGCCTCAAAGCGAGAAATGGAAGAGGCACGTGCCGAGATTGAAATGCAGAGACAGCAAATAAATGAACATATCAAGCAAACTATTAAATGTGAGAGAGATGAACTTGAAAATCTTAAGACATATTTACTGAAAGAGAAAGGGGATGTTGAAAGTACAAAGGAAAAGATGAAGACAGAGATGAAGCACATTGATAAAATTCGAACCCAGTTAGAGGACCAAAAAGGAGAGATAGAAGCTGAGAAACAGAATCTGAGAAAAAAAGAGAATGACCTGAAACAGACTGAGTCTGAGTTACAGAAAAAGATGGATGAAGAATTAAGGAAAGAGAGGGAGAAACTACAGGCAGTGGCCATTGAACAGCAAAAGGAGAAGGAGCAGATCGAGGGTATTATCAGGGAGACCAAGAAAAAACACAAATACATAGAAGATGAGCTTGAGAGCCAATTACAAGATGCAAGGAGAGCCAATGACGTGCTTACAAAGGAGAAAAATGATCTTGAAAAAATGAAGGCAGAAGTACAGAGGAAACGGGATGACCTAGATAAAATCATATCGAAGCAGCAACAGGAGTTTGAGATCAAGGAAAATGACATTCAAAGAGAAAAGACAGCTCTAGAGAACACGAATGCAGACTTGGAAAAGTTAGCCAGGGAAATAAATAATGAGAAAGAGGAGATAAGCCTCAAAAGAGACAGACTTGAACAGTGGGAAGCAGAACTACAGAAGCAGCAAGCTGAGACTGAGGTGCTGAAGAACACTCTGACAGCTGAGAAAATTCTACTTGAGAAAACACAGGTTGAAATACAACAGCATCAATACGAGATAAACAACATCTTGGAAGCCGCCAGAAAAGAGAGATATGCAGTTGAACAAGTGAAGGATGAAACTGAGCAGAGGAGAAAGGAGATTGAGAACATGGTGCATGAGACATTAAGAGTAGAAAAAGGTGAATTGGATCAGTTACGAAGTGAATTAGAGCATGAGAAGAAAGATGTTGAGAGAGACAAGCAGATGCTGAAAAGATTTATGGATGAGCTTGAACAAAAACGATCAGATTTAGATAAAGAAGAAGGGAGAATTAAGCTGGATCGGAAGCACATTCAAAAGGAGGCAGACAGCTTGGAGCAGCTGAAAGCAGAGATGCAAAGAAAAGCTGAGAACATTGAGAAGTGCATGGAGGAGACACAGCTGGAGAGGCTGAGAGTGGAAGAAATGATAGCTCTCCACATAAAAGAAAAGGAAGACTTTCAGAGTATGATCAAGGAGACCAAGAAACGCGAGGCTGAAATGCAAACAATGCAAGGTGACATAGGAAGACAAAAACACGAACTTGAAGCCAGCATACAGTTGCTTCAGGATGAAAAGAACAAGTTGGAGAAGGCCAAGGCAGCCATTGAGACACTCAAGGAGAATCTGGAAAAGCATACAGAGAGGGAGGTTTTAGAACAGTTGAACACTGATTTAATGATACAGAGAGAAGCTCTTGAAAAGGAAAAAAGCAAAACAAGCCTGAAGAAATATGAAATCGAAAACAATCAGAAAAGACTGGAGGAGCAGTGGAGAGAGATGGATGACTTTAAAACTCAGCTTGAGAAGAGACAGCAAGAACTAGGTAACATGGCAGAGCAAATCAGAAAGGATGGATATATCCTAGAGACAATGAGAAATGAAACTGAAGAAAAAACACATCATCTAAATGAAAACATTCAGAAACTAGCCAATGAGAAAATGGAAGTTGAATCAATTAAGGCTGAAATACAAAGAGAAACTAAGACTATTGAGAGAGTCATGGAGGAGACAATGAAGGAGAGGGAGAGAGCATCAGAAATTGCATGCCAGCTTGGAAAGGAAAAAGAAGAACTTGAGAAAATCACCAAAGAAGTACAGAGGAAAAAGGAGTGTCTGGAACAGGTGAATACTGAGCTACAAAGATGCCAAAATGAAATGGTAAAAAATAAGGAACAATATGAAAAGGAAATGAGTACATTGCAGCACAAGCAAGCTGACTTACAGAGAGAGGTGGATGTGTTGGAAGCCAAGGTGAAAGAACTGAGGAAAGAGACTAAGAAGGCAATGGCAGAAAAAGAAGAGGAGACATCTGAACAAGTTGAAGAACAACTTCTTACAATGGAAATTAGAGGAGAGCTTAGAGATACAGAACACATGAAGCATGGGAAAACAGAACTAGAGCTATTGCAAGCAGATCTTGATAAGAAAAGAGAGGAACTGCTAGATCTGAAAAGCGTGGTCACAAAAGAGAAGAATGAGCTTGAAAGAAAGCAGATTGAGATAAGCCAGCAGCAACAAGATGTGGATGTTACCATAGGAGCCATAATGAGGGAGAGAGACGAGATTGAAAGAGAGAGGTCAGCACTTAATGGAGAGAGAAACATGTTCAAGAAAACTATGCAAAGAGAGAAAGAAGAGCTTGAACAACTGAAAAATGAAATTCAGAAGCACAAGGAAGAAACTGAAGAGTGCCTGAAGAGTGCAAAGAGTCACATTGAAAGTGACAGAGCTGATCTTGAAAAGCAAAGAGAACTAGCAGAACTTGCACAACAAAACATACAATTACAACAAGAAAAGACATTGATGCAGAAAGAGGCAGAGGATATGGAGAACATCACAAAGGGGACAAGGGCTGAATTAGATGGGATGACTGTCCAACTTGAACAGCTTAAAAAGGAGATGTGCGACATTACTGAGCAGACAAAGAGAAAGCAAGGGGAGCTGAAGATGCTAAACTGTGAAATCTATGAAAAGAAGCAAGTCATAGAACATTATAGAAAAAGACAAGCTGAAGAGGAAGAGAGTCTCATTTTACCTGAGGAGAGTGTAAGTACCTCAAAGGAAGAAACCAAGATACTGAAAGAACAGGAAACAGATGTTCAAACACAAACATATAGGGAAGACTTGGAGGAAAGCTATGGTGGTGAAAAAATGAAGCAAGAAGAAGTAATTTTAGGGAAAGAAAAAACCTCCGATGATTTCACTGGGAAAACAGAAAAAGAACAAGAAATGAAAATGATAAGGGCGTCACTGATGTCAGAAATGGAAGAGCTAAAGCAAATGAAGATAACTGTGATGAAAGAGAGAGATGAACTGACACTCAAAAAGGCAGACATCCAAGAGAAGGCTGAGAATCTTGAAATGATTCTGGCGGGAGCTAAGATGGAGAAGGAGAGGGATAAGGCTCTGCTGCTCCAACTAACAAAACAAAAGGAGGAATTATTACATGTCATGGCTGAGAAGAATCAGCAAATGGAGAAGCTCCAAAACTCATTCCAGACTTTGTCAGAGGAACTGGAAAAGATAATGTCAGCAAGGAAAGAAGAGAAGAAGGAACTGGAGATGGACAAGGCCTTGCTGAGGAGAGAAAGAAACGAACTAGAACAAATAAGAGCTGAAATACTGGAAAAGAAGAGAGAAGGCATAAGAGAAATAGATGATGAACTAAAAGACAAAACAAACATTGAACAAATGGAATCTAGCAAAGGTGCTCCAGAACAGAAAGTGACATATGAGAAAAAGAAGCGACCATTTGAGAAAGAAATAGACAAAACCAAAATAACGGAAAGGGCTAATGCTGAGACACAAACGTCAGTAGCAGAACAAAGGCCCATGGAAGAAGTAGATGAACTTCACCTCATAAAGTCTGACTTTGAACGGCAGAGGATTGAACTTCAGAATAGAGCAAAAGATTTAAAAACAAGGGAATTACAACTTGAAAATGCAAATGCCAAGTTGGAGAACATAGAGTATGAATGTAGAGTTGCTGAAGCACAAAAGAGAAAGATCATGGAGGATATTCAAATGAAATGTAATGATCTGGAGCAGATAAGGGCAGACAGTCGGAAACAGAGAGAGGACATGGAACATTTAACACAGCAGTGTCAGAGGAGAAGACATGAGTTGCAGCAAATAGAAGCAGACATAGAACAACAAAAGGGGAGGATGAGAAGAGAGATACAGGGAAGAGAAGACAGAGAAAAAGAGTTCACAGTCAAACCAATACATAAAGAAAAGTCAAAGGATGCATGTGTACAGTGCAAAATGAAAGAACAAACAGAAGGTGGAGAAAGCATCACAGAACTTGCTATGGATTCTGTAGTCATGGAAAAGAAGACACATGACAGAGACCTTCTGACCTACAAAAAAGAGCTAGAACAGATGGCTAGAACGATAGAAGATATGAAACAGGAACTAGAGAAGAGATTGCAAGACATTCGAAGGAAGGAAGTGGAGAGAGCTGGAATACAGAAAGAGAAAATCGAGCTGGAGGTGAAGAAAGCTGAAATGGAAAGGGACAATGAGGCGCTTCATCAAGAGAGGGAGATGGACAAACAGAGAGTCTTGGAGAAGGAAAAAGAAATCATTTTGTTGAAGGAGTGCATGCTGATAGAGATTGAACAACTAAAGAGCAAGAGGACAGACACGAGCACAAAAGAATACCTGCTGAGGCTGGAGCAACTCCTCAGTGAAACAGCAATAAAAATGGATAGATTCAGGCAGATGTCAGACAAAGCTGTGCAAACAATGACAGAAGAGCCATTGGGAGAAGAGGAGAGAGGGACGGATCAGCAGGTGGCGGATGTCAGGGTGCATGAGTGGGCCGGACAGGAGGCAGCTGCCACCTCTGCTCTGCATGTACAGGTTGAAGAGGAGCAAGGGGAGAGGGTGAGAACCGAGATACTGACTGCAGCATTGTCACGGAGAAGGTGGCTGCTGCGGTGGATCAGGCGATGCTGCTGCTGCTGCTGCCCAAGAGAATCTGAAGACGAGGACCAGGCCATTCTGTGATCTTCAGGCCAAGCGAGTGTGATTCCCACAAACCAAGTGCATTCAAACCTGAGGACATTTAACAGTCTCTGGCTTGGGCCTGTTTACCAGTTTCTGCTTGCTTGGAAGCTTGTTTGATTCATGCTACAAATGTACTCCTGGAATATTTAGACCCTGTTTCTACATTTTACTTAATTGAAGATGCACTTCATTCAGTGCACTTGGAGCAATACAGTTTCTATAAATCAAACCTTTACATTGCATTAACAGATGTTACAAACTTTTTTCTCCTATGTAGTTACATTTTTGAGATACAGTATTTTCTTGATAAGAATGGCTAAAGAATCAAAAAGAAGTTATAAACTTTCGCAGCAATGTTTTTCACCATAACTGTAAAACCCCTGTTGCTGAGGTTTGTTGAGAAATCTTTCATGGAATGTAACAGACAAATGATTGTTGAAATAATTTAGGGATAACACCATTGCATTTTCAGAAGCATAGTTAATTAGTCATAACTGTTTTCATTTGCTGCAATGGGGAAAGTGACTTCTAAAGTCGCACCATGTTTTCTATAGATTGCTTGCAGGCTTGACTGTGTGAAATGAACCATACGTAACCATAATTTTACATTTGCTTACATTTTTGCATACAGTGTTCTTTCCTCAGTATTATTTCCTTAAGTCGATCTAGAAGGTGCACCATCCTACATTTGTTTTCTCAAAGCAAGCTATTTTTACTAGCTTTTGTTGTTATATTACAAAAACTAATCTTGACCAACACTGGATTTTTTGGGTTTGAAAATGTAATCATAGCTCCCTCTGTGACAAGACTGAAGGTAAATTGTGCACTTCCCTGAGCTAAGGGGCTGTGCTGTCTTACAGCTATGCTGGGGGTCCCTAAGAAGCTAATTGGCATGTTCTCATTTGGGTGGAAAGACAGCAGGACTTCTCTCCCATGTTGCTCGAGACATATCAGTGTCATGCTGCAGAATCAAGCGTTTAGCATGCTCAGAGTATGTGAAGGTGTTTGAATATGCTGCAGGGCCAGTAGTCTGAACAAAGTGTTAGGCTGCATAGTCATCGGAGGAGGCGTGTGCTATCCTTCACTGTTTCAGACTGGTATTGTCTAGCAATGGGGGAAAGACCTCTGACTCCAATTAAATTGGGCTATTAAATAGCTGACAAAATTATACTCTCACTGCTGGAGAGCCAACCTCCAAAGACTTGAGGAACTGATACAGAATGTCACAAATCCCCCACAGCGCACTGTTCAGCCATGAGCTGTGAGCACAAAGGGATGATGCTACAAATATACCTGGACAAAAGGAAAAAGGGAGTTGTGAAAATAAATAAACAAATAAAACAAATTAATACTGAGGAGGAAATCAACAAAGATAGATCTGGTGTGCCCCATAGGAGGCTTAATTGGTTAAATAATATACAACAAAATGTATAATGATGTAATTGATTTATATTCACATGTTAATGTAATCTATTGCTCTTAAACTACAGAAATTGGAATAAATACAACTTTGAATTTATACCCGACTCTCTCTTTCAGAATAATAAAAATAGGTGCTTTAAACAATTCTGGACAGTTCAGTTTTCAAAATTCCAATACACTTGCTTCATTCTGCAAAGCTTAACATTTAGCTTTCTTCTGTCAGGGAAACTGATCAGATTTGTCAATCATGTTTTCAGTGTTCACTGAAACAGTCCTTTGCAATGTGCACGACTGCATGGAAAATCCACAGGTGCTTTAAGCTTTGGATAGACAGTTCAGACTAAAGTTTCACTTGCCTAGACAAGTGGCCATTTTTTTGGACTGTGCAACCCCTTGCAAAGGAGCTGTTCTAAAACTAGTTTTCTGTTTTATTAGTATCCTCTGTGAATTGTTTGATTTGTATTTACTCTTATTTTTACCTTAATTTTCCTAATTTTATTCCCAAATGTAAGATTACAGGAAAGGAATGTTTAAACTCCTTATTGCTCACGAAGCATTTAAGCAGAACTGGTCTCCTAATCCTCTCGTCATTCACATCATAGTTATTAAAACTGACTATTTTGTCATGAATTAAAAGTCACTTCCATGACTAATGATAAGAACACAGCCTCACTTACAGGGTATTAAGGCATCTCACTGGGGCAGCTGGTGGCCTGGTGGTTAGGGAGTTCCCCCTGCGATCAGAAGGCCATGGGTTTGAATCCCAGGTCTGCCAGTGGCACCACTGAGGTACCCTTGAGCAAGGTATTGTCCCCACACATTGCTCCCCGGGTGCTGTGTCGCTGGCTGCCCGTTGCTTCACTTGGTGAATGGGTTAAATCCAGAGAAAGAATTTCACACTGTTCACACTGTGGTTTGTTCACTTTACTTTAAATTGTAAGTACCTCCATTGTAAAATGAATATTGTTTTTGATTTGTCTGTGAAGGGGGGCTGGTTAAGCCTGACACCTTGTGATGTACACTTACTGTCACATGGTTTGTCACACCACAGCACAGCACACTGCACACTTGCTCATCTGTACAAGCCGTTTGTGAAGTTGGAGGTCAAATTTGTATGCGTTTGCATACAAATATCTCTAAGAAAGACCCGGGGCTGATTGCTGTTTTTCGTTATTATTATTATTATTATTATTATTATTATTATTATTGGCCCAGATGCCCAGGCCTAATGACGCCTCTTCTTGCCAGTTCCCCATTAACTCTTAATCCTGGGGGAACTATATGTGAAATTGTAGGCACTTTTGAATTTTACGGATCATAGAATCATGCAGAGAGCAACATTATCACACAAATATTATAATTATTGTACCAACGACAATGATAAATATGTATGACTGAAAAATGTAGATAGAATAGCAATGATATTGTTTTACCACCTGTATTCCAAAAAACCTTTCTAGTGGTATTTACCTGTTTAACCACAAGATGGCAGCAACAGTTCATTAGAAAGGAGACAACTAGCGGGCATAAACTCCTTTCTTCATTCTCAGATGGAACATTGTTATTAAAATTTAACAAAACAGCTCCTCACCTTCTAATAACTCCTAAATAGCAGATTATACAGTCATATTATTTGTTTTCTTGATTTTCCAAGCAAAAATAAGCACACATTCTCCACAAAGGACACACTTCTGCACGTTTTAATGTTTATCTGCTGAACTTCGCATATTGGGAAACAAACGAAACATAAAATGACCCATGTGAAGGTTATGGCACATTTTAGATAATATGTTCTTGTTTTTTAAACAAACAAATATATACCGTGCATTAAAATTCACAGTGAGTTTGTTGCTTGTACATAATGTGTGGTCATTTTCAATTAGAAATTCAACAAAATATGTAATTAAAACAGGTTTTTAAACACTTGCACTGGAAAAAGAGAAAAATGAGAAAAGAGAAATGAAAATCACTTACAGAATGTTGACACACCTTCAAGTTACTGCAGCCAATGTGAGATCCTAACCGTCTTGAAGCCTTTGCTCCTATTAATGCAACTCTCAAGAACTTAATCTTGCTCAAGTTCTGGAACTGTTCCACCCTATTGTGATCCAACAGTAGAACAGAGTGATGTCATGACTTACAAACAATGTACACACAAACATGTAGTGTGTAATTATGGAAACACGCAATCTCTTGCTTTATAATGCATTTGTAAAATAAAGTGTTCCCTTATAGTCACACGTGAACACACCACACAGTGTGAACAATGTGAAATTCTTTCTCTGTATTTATCCCATTCACCAAGTGAAGCAGTGGGCAGCACCCGGGGAGCAGTGTGTAGGGATGGTACCTTGCTTAAGGGTACCTCAGTGGTGCCACTGGCAGTCCTGGGATTCAAACCCATGGCCTTCCGATCACACGGGCAACTTCCTACCCACCAGGCCACCAGCTGCCCCAGAGTGTTCTATGTGAACATTGCTGGTGGTACTTGAAGGTCTCAAGTTAACAGCTGTTGTGTTCGTGAGCTGATTGTAGTACATGTCATGAAAAGTCCCTGATGCAGTAGGAAAGGACTGAGTGTTTTCAACATGGGTCATTCTATGAACCTCCACAAGTGTTTGGGTTTGCGAGCCAATTACCAGATGTTAAGATACAGCATGGTGACCTGCCTGAGAGATTAGATGTGACGTAGTGTCAGCAATGTTACATTTGCATAAAGTTGTAGAGGAGTTGGATAGAAACTCATTTTCATAAAATAATATGCTCTCTGCCTCACTTGTCAGTGACAAAAAACTTATGTTAACTAATAGAGAAATGTGGTTTCAGGACAGATTCTGTCAGAAAACATGTTTGTGGAACTATTTCTGTGTAATTTGGACCTGTATCTCCTGTATATTTGCAGTGACCACTTTGGGTGAGAGGTGGGCCTGTTTGCTTGTTAGCTGAACGTTTATGTCATTGTGGCTTGACAGTATGGCTTATTCAGAAAATATCTCACGACATAACACAATCCTTTTATTTTTGGCACATTCAACATTCTTACAGTCTCAGAGCGAAAAATAAATTATAGTTCTTCATTCTGTTCTTATGGTCTAACCTAACATTCTTTTTCAAGCTATTTTTTACTTGTATCAATGTTTTAATCGGATGCCTTTAAAAGTGAAGCTCCACAATGGGACCGTAATTGCCTCTGTTTAAAGTCACAGTTGTGTAACCACCATTAAATATTAATTTGCCATTCCCATTGCAAAGCAGTGCAAACAGTTTACATGAATTTGTAATTGCATCGCGCTCGAAGGAAAGTGAGAGCACAACCTTTGTAAGTCATAAATATTGATGGGATTGCTGTTGCTGCGATGGTTTAATCATCCACACTGATTAGAAAAATGGAGGCCAGAGTGGACATACGGGAGGACGAAGCGTTTTTTTTTTTCCTTCTTTATTGCCACACGCCAAGCGGTTTGAGGAAGGACGAGAAAGATGGTGGGGGGCTACATTAGCAGTTAATATTGGGGTCATTAAGAGTGGAACTGGGCCTGTTTCAGATCCAGGCTTGGTGGACCTGTAAGCCTGGAGGGAGTGCCAATCAAGGTTTAATGATTGACTCAGCTGTGTGGAAGAGGCTCATTAGCGAGCTGCACTCTGAGTGCTACACCCCAGGGCTGAACCTCTCTTGTGCAGGTTCCCTCTGGCCATGCGTGCCGCAGAGGGGCCCACGTCAGCAGGGCTCAGAGGCGGCGGAGTCCCCTCGTGTGAGTTTATAAAGGATGTTTTGGACAGCCGATAATAATATGATAACTGTGGTAATATAATACAGTGTGGTGACTGAAGGCTGATGGATACAGAGGAATGTATTTAGTCACATATCAGGACAAGTATGAACAATGAAATCGAAGACCAGTAGCGACATCATGCTGGAAACAAAATCAAAATAATCCTTAACCATTCAAGGAGATTAACATTCATTTAAAAAAAACTGTTACTAGTTAATTAAGCTATTTTATTATAGTTGCATGTGGTCTAAAACCTAATTTGAAGCAGCTTATTGTATATCTCTTACTTCAGAAATGTCTTTGGATCAATAGCACGTTTCACATTATTTGGTTTTGATGACCATTTGACAAATACTGCGCAGCATTTAAAGAGGCCTGATGGGTATATTTTAGAGCAATTTACTGATTCACTTACAAGAAAATTGTGTGTGTGTGTGTGGGGGTGAGTGTGGACAAGTCCTTATCGATACAAACACAATAACTTGGTCTAATAGCTTTCCGGCTCTATTTACTATTATTATTATTATTGTTGTTGTTGTTGTTGTTATTGTTATAGTAGTAGTAGTAAGAGCGGCAACATTAAAATACTGGTTCTGCCCAGTTTAGTTTTTTTTAACTGATATATGAACACTCGCTATGCTCCTACACACCATCCTGGGTTGAATTTGGCCTGGTTTCACAGCAAATCATTAGCTTCCCAATCGCCCCTTTGGGCTTTGCGCAGACAGAGGTAAACAACGGTTCTCTCAGCTGTAGGAAAGCCGTTATATTTATTGCTGGCACATGCAACATGAAGCTCAGTCTTCATCAGAAGAAAACAAAAGGTCACTCCTTCCATTGCAGAGAGCTGTCACATACCATCCCCTCACGCGTCATGTGGAGAATAACAGCAGCAGCAGGCACAGGCCAGCCCCCTGTCTCCCACACACCACCACCACCAGACAGCTCTCGTGCTTCTGTGGGTTTATCTACTGGGGGGTTTGTTTTTTTTCTATTATTTATTTGTTTGTTTATTTATTTATTTATTTTATGTGTTAATCAGAATGAGCGCTGACTGCTTGATTTAGTGGAGAACATGCTGCTGGTTAATGCACTAATTTATCATGGGGCTATTGAGCATGCTGATTCAGAGCACTTATGTTGAGTGCGTTTGTTAGCAGCACTGTTATTGCACATGAGTGACAAATGTGGTAATGTCAGTGTGTATACCTGCCAGCTATTGTTCTAAAAAAACAAAAAAATAAAACCATCATCATCAACAACAACAACAACAACAACAACATAAAACCTCACAAAAATAAAGAGCAAACAAGGAAACCAGTAAGTGGTCATGTTTACATTAAAACCTTGTAACTCTTTGTAATTTTTCTTTCATTTTTGCTGAGGGATGTTTTTTTACTATATTATTATTATTGTTGTTGATACTACCACTACTACTACTGCTACTACTACTACTACTACTACTAATAATAATAATAATTGATCATGCTGGTTATCAATTTATCACCTTTACATTTCATGGTGAGTGGATCAATTGAAAAGATTCTAAATTACTTGGAATAAAATCTCATTAAATGAATGTATATTAAAAGCTATATTAGGCTATATGAATATGTTTATCTTTGCATATTTTTGAATGCTTATATCAAATCATATTTAACAAATAAACATGATAAACAATAATATTAAACTTAATAGTGCTAACCATTTCGCTGTTTATTTTAGAGTTGTCAGGGATAGGCCTCTTGGCAAGGGTCTGAAGTGCATTGCAGTGTTAAACCCAAGTTGATTCAACATTGCCTGGCAAGCTGTCTCCCAACCTCTCACTTTTGCTCTCTCTTGCTCTCTCTCTCTCTCTCTCTCTCTCCTTCCCCTGATCTGTTTATCATGTGTTTGCCTTTTGCCACATGTGGAAAGGAGATTGGAGCTGTAGAATGCTGCTGGACACACACGGCTGCATTTGGGTTTGCTGTGTCTGCAAATAGATGGACTGCTTAGTGTGCCATTGCTCCAGCTCCAGTATATAGAGTGAAGTCTTTAAATTGAGTGCTGCTGTTTGGTTGCCAAGACTGGGTTAAAATGTCAAATCAGGTCAGAAAACAACAGCATAATGACATCCTTCCTGTCTCCACAAGCCCCCTGCGGGACCTATCCTCTTGTCCTCTGTTTGGAGGGGAAGGAATCAGAATGAGTGTGCTCATGTCCATCCAAGTAGCTTGGAGCACACGCAGTTCTCGATTAAAGGGCCCTTATCATGGAAAAGCAAATGCTTCTTGTTTATTTTTAAATAAAAACAGTTTACAAAGGACATACACACTGTTAAAGTTTAACAATGTAGTGTTCATTTCCTTGTCTATATATATAAAAGCTGAGCTACAAAAACTGTCCGTTTTGAATGAATCAAAATAAAGATGGCATGGTGGCACTGATGCCTCACAGCAAGTAGGTCATGGTTTCATTCCCTGCCAGGTTTAATGTGTTTTACTCATAATTATGAATATGTAAGTATTTGATAAGCACTGTGTTTCACACAGATGTTGTGAAAAGTGAAAAAAATCCCCTAGAGTCTGCCATAAGTCAAAATAAAAACCCTTTTTTATTCCTCTTTCTGAAGTTTTAAAC
Source organism: Brycinus macrolepidotus (assembly GCA_037974445.1). Taxonomy (NCBI): domain Eukaryota; kingdom Metazoa; phylum Chordata; class Actinopteri; order Characiformes; family Alestidae; genus Brycinus; species Brycinus macrolepidotus. Next base: position 19,929,464 of record JBBPCZ010000148.1, on the reverse strand, counting down.
AGGCCAGTGATTGTATCTTTCTTTTCTAGTTTAATTCGGAAAGTAATTGTGTTTGAAGAGATTATGATCTAATCAGTCCTGGTTTGAGTCCTAATTATATGTTTGGTTTTGAGTCATGATTTTGCCTAGACTGCCTTTGGAGTCATAATTCTACATTTGATTACTATTTTTGAGTCATGAGTCTTCACAGGTCTGAACATTTTGGAGTTGAGAATCCAGGCTTGTTTGTGAATGTGTTTGTCTGTGTGTCTGCCCTGTGATGGACTGCCTGCCTCCCTGATTAGGATAAGTGGTTTAGATAATGGATGGAATGGACAAAAAACACCACACTTACATAAATTAGGCCTGTTCTGCTGATAGCAGTTTAACCCTGCCCATTCACAATGAAGTTATAAGGAGTGTTTCAGACCTAATGATTAGTTGGCAGTGTGCAAGGTGATAATGTATATGTTCTAGTATACAGTACTGAATACTTTTACAGTGATTAAACAGAGCCTGATGAATGTGTCTAGTCATACATTAAAGGCTTCCTTGTTTATTTTTTCCAGTGAGGTGTATTATAGTCTTTGAATCCTTTTATATTTCTTGGCTTTTGATATTTTAAGCCTGGTTACTCCATTAGTCATTGAAATAATTGATAGATTATTATTAATTGTACATTATTACTCATACAAAAGCGGTGACAGCCTTAATTATGTCATATATAAAAGCACCTATTTTGCACGCATCAGTGCATCTCACGACAGCTTTTTTAATCTCAGGTCAGCACTTTTAACGAGGCCTTGTTCGTACAGATAGGGCCAGTGGTTCTATACTCTTTTCACGCTTTCTCTGCAGTTCAGCACCATGGAGAGCGCCAGCACCCTCGACTGAGACAGAATACAATAACTGAAAGTGCTAATTCAGCATGTATTCACTCACCTTCTCCAGATGGAGGTAGAGCACAGCCACAGCTCCACAAATGTGTGTGTGTGTGTGTGTGTTCTTTGAGCAAATCTTTCAGTATACATCCATTGTGTTAAATGAATTGTAGTGTGTAACTTTAAAATGCAGCAATGTTAAATTATTGGTGATTTGTACCAATACTGGCCACTAGAAAATTTTAGTTCCATCATAAGAACTTGCATGATAGAGTATTCCCAGTAGAAAGGCACATTTCTTTATACATTCTCTAAATTGACCTGAAATAATGACCTCACCATGATTTATAACCACCTCAGTCTAATGCAGGCACTGTGGGTTATCAGCCCCTTTAAACACCCTCCTCATTACACACCTGCTTAAAGTGATATATGCTATTGGGGTGTCATCAATCTGATAATGCCTCTCCTCTTCAGTTTGAAATAGAAAGACTCTATGTGCAGCATGGCTCATTTAAAAAGCCCTCAATAAGCTCTAAGCTTAATGTGTTTAACTCCTATGAATATGAAAGTTTCTGATAAGAACACAGACTATGAATAATGAATGCCATAAGTTGAAGTAAAAATTCCTTTATTTAATGCAATTACTGCTTCAAAGTAACACAGTGTGTGTGTGTGAGAGAGAAAGGCTTTTATATATTACTCATCCTACTGAAGTTTTGAGAAGTTAAAGGCCATTGATTATGTCTTTCCTCACTAGTTTAGTCTGAAAAGTAATTGTGTTTGAAGAGATTATTATCCAATGTGTCAGTCATGGTTTGAGTCCTAATTATAAGAGTTTGCCTTTGCCTATACTGTTTTAGTAGTCAAATTCTACATTTGACTACTATTTTTTGAGCCATGAGTCTTCATTTGTCTGAAACATTTTGGAGTTAAGAATCCATGCTTAACTGGTCTATTTTTTGCTATTGTCACACTGTTTAGCCCCACAAGTGAAAATGATTATGTGGGTGTAACAATTCTGTCACTGGTAGCTACAGCACAGACATCCTCTAAATGAGAACATTAATTTCCCTGCTTCGTGAATACCATCAATGTTAACCCTTCAGGGTACATATCCAAAACATTTCCTGTTTTTTTTCCTCCCTGAGGTTTTTCCTCCCTGAGGTATTACTCATCATTAAGTAGTAATTAAAATTAATGAATACAAATAATTAATGAATAAAAAAGTAAGTGCCATATACACACGTCTATGTATATGCTTGTGTGTGTGTGTGTGTGTGTGCGTGTGTGTGTGTGTCTGTGTGTGAACAGCTTTGCCCCAACAAGGCTGGACCTCTGAAGATGTTCTGTGGGATCTGCACCAAGACATTAGCAGCAGATCTTTTAAGTTATACGAGTTGTGAGACAGGGCCTCCATGGATTCGCATAGTTTGTCCAGCACATCCCACAAATGCTTGATTGGATTGAGATTTGGTGAATCTGGAGGACATCAGTGTTTCTTAAATGGTTTCTGAACAGTTTTTGCAGTCTTGCAGGCCACTGCCATTAGGGAATACTCTTGTCATCCTCTGTGGGATGAGTCCAAATGGACTTGCCTTTGCCTCCTGTGTGCCTTGATGAACCTTGGGTTCTCATGACCTTGTTGCTGGTTCACTTTTTGTCCCTCCTTGGACCACTTTTGGTAGGTACTAACCACTGTATTCTGGGAACACCCCACAAGACCTGTCGATTTGGAGGAGCCCTGACTCAGTTGTCTTAACCGTCACAAATTAGCCTTTGTCAAAGTCGCTCAGATCATTTGCATTTTTTCTATTTTCCACTTCAACAAGTGACTGTTTTTTTTAATTTATTATATTTTATGCACTATATTGATCCTGGAAGAAATTGCTTGAGTCTTCAACATTAAATCCGTTGGGCTGCAGTGGGTTGCTGACAATGGCGTCAGGGAAGCAGTGTGTGGGGACGGTACCTTGCTCAAGGGTACCTCAGTTGTGCCACTGGCAGTCCTGGGATTTGAACCCTTGACCTTCCGATTGCAGGGGCAACTCCCTACCCACCAGTCCACCAGCTGCAAAAGTAGCTTACAGCACCTGGTATTCCCAGGTTCCTTCCATCCAAGGCCTGACTCTGCTTTGGTTCTGAGATCAGACTAGATTGAGTGTTCTCAGGTTGGTATGGCTGGAAGTTCACTTGTTAAATTGTCAGTCTATTAGACAGGTGGACATAATACTTTGGCTTATCTGTGTATATAAATGCTGGTTTTCATCATTGCAAAAACCTTGAAAGACAACAAATTCAAAACTTTAACATTGTTTACATACTGCATTAAATTATTTTGTTTGGGGGTAGAGTTTGGAGATCTGCTCCAAGGTCACTTTGACCAGAGTTTTTAACTCTGTGTGGCTGGGATGTCAGTAGACAGGACATTTTGAGAGGGTGCTCACGAACTGATTGTGCCAGATATAATAGAGTACAAACTGCACTGAAGATGAATTGTGGTAATTAGTCTGTGTGTAGACAGTGCAGTCTGATCAGCGGATATATAAAATTACAACCTTGCAGTTGGGGAAGGGTCAGACATTAATTTGATTTACCTCACATTTGCGACTCAAGAGTGCTTTTTGATAGAGCACATTAAGGGCTGCATTAGTGGCTGGAGTGCAGGCCAAGAACCACTGGTCATAACGGCTGCTCCTCCAGCTCTGACCTGTGATGTCATACAGGCTCTGTAGAGAAGTGCCGTTCCCTTTGGACTTGAGAAGATCTAATGCCAGGTTACAAGTTTTACTGCAAGCTAATCTGTTCCTTTGCACAAGAGCTGTTTCCATTTAGCTCATTTGACCGAAAGGAAAAAACAGCTGCTTTGTCCTAATTGTATACTAAACACTGATTCTCACTGTATGTGTATCTACTTTGAATTACATTCACAAGAGCCCAAGTACAAAATGGTGCAGTATGTTCATATAGTGTGCACTAACCTACCAATATTGTACAGTTTTAAGACTAGTGTATAATTTACAGTACACTTATAGTAGTGTTGTGTTTACAGTCATTCACTTACTTTTTTCTGAAAATAAATCCATATGTGCATTTTAATGTACAATTACTGTCCACTCACAGATAAAATGAATAGTGGTTGGTTACTTGTTCGGAATAAATTAAGCAAACGCAAACGGTCAGATCTAAGCAAAAAAGTCCTTCATGATAAATCGTAATGGCCAGACATCTGGGTCAGAGCATTTAATGAAAAATAATCAAATTTAAGGCTGGCTACTTTAAGAAGGGATAATCAACACAACAGTTATAACTTTTGCATATGACTATAAATAAGTAGAATCATCAGTTGTAAGAATAACTTATAAACATTTTTGCCAACATGTTTATGTTCTGCAGTTCTGAAATAAAAATTAATCTAGAAAAATGAAAAGGAACTTATCTGGGGCTCCATATCACTCAACCCCTTTTGTAGTTGTGTGATCAAAAAAGAAACAAGCATGTTAACATCCAGCTTGTTGGAAGTTTTATGAATATGATAATAAAAGCCCATCTCACATCTGAAGATTTTATATGATTAAAAGAGCTAAGAATGAGTGTTTTGATCATGTAAATAGACATGTGCTAAAATGAATGTTTTGAGCCAGTCTATACAGCTTCGTCTTCAGTGTTTTTCAAAATAATTATCATGTATTGGATTAGATAAATTAGCAGTTGCCTCATAGTGATTTCTTAATAACATATTACAGACACCACACTCTCAGACAAAAGCCCTGGTGCTCTAATGGGTTTTGGCTTCTTCAAAGGAATGCTTTTTTTCTGATAGATGTGTTTGATTGTAGGTGCTGTTTGCTCTGTAACGATCTAATTAAGATTTGCATCACATAATCACTGATACACATGCTGAGGATGTCTCTATTTTTCTTAGAAATAATCAATATCTGTCTGGACATCACGTGACATCTATGTGAACATCTAAGGTTGGTTTTCCTGGAATTTCTCATCTGCATGTAATTTACACACAGTCATTATTGGGGTCATTTTGTTTGAACCCCTAGACTGTTTGATTTCACCAAGGAGCACTCTTAGAAAGGAACCTAATTCGATAAAAATTAGCTGCTGTGGTCTGATGTGCCTGCACCATTCGCTGGATTCATTTGCTGCCATTACGAGTTTCCACAACAATACATGTAATTTGAACTGACTACAGAGGGAGGGGCTTAACTGCTCTTTAAAAGAAGCATTTTTTTGGTGCATTGCTAAAGATTTCCTTAAAAAATATGCTAGCTTGTGTTTGTGTTAACAAGTTTGTGGTGAAGAAAAGTTTGCAGGAAAGCCTCAAGCCCTTCAAAGTGTTATGCTGCACTTGGAGACCACACACTCAACTTTGCGATCCAAACCTCCAAAAGCCACCACTGTTAGCCAAAAGTAAAGTAAGTAAAGTGTCCCTTATAGTCATGTGTGAACACACCACAGCACAGCATTGTGTGAACAATGTGAAATATGAAATTCCTGGGGAGCAGTGTGTGGGAACGGCACCTTGCTTAAGGTACCTCAGTGGTGCCACTGGTGGTTCTGGGATCCGAACCCATGGCCTTCTGATCACAGGGCAACTCCCTAACCACCAGGCCACCAGCTGCCCCACTTCAAGCTTCTTTTACAGTAGCAAATTGTATTGGTCAGATCTTTTTTTTCTGTGTAAAATGTTCAGGAGCTGCAGATATGCTAGTATTAATACCAACATCAAATAATAAAGTGGCAAACGGCTTTAGAGGTCTGGCAAAAGACACTGATTTTAGGGAAATATTGTTAACCTCAAAAACTGTGAAACAGGTTAACCCCTGTCCAAGGTAAGTGTTTCTGCTCCTAAGGACCTTCTGCCCCGCACAGCTTTAGCTATTCCCCACACCAGCACAGCTGATACAGCTCATGAAGAGACTGACAGTCTAGATGTCTATATGATCCAAAATCCAGATGAGTGACAAAGGCCTGCCTAAATGAGTCGAGAAATATAATGAATGCAGATATGGTTAGATCAGTGTACTACATGATACAGTTTAGCACTTAACATCCTACTGCGCTCTGTGGCATGTGTAACCAATACTGAACAGGCTTAGTTGACCATTAGTATGATACGTAAAGCAAAACTAGAGCAGCTGTTCCTCGGGTGATTGAGAATGTCAGTTCGGGACGTGATCAGACTGTGTCAGCAAGAACTGTCTGTCTACAACTACATACAAAGGGATACTGTAGTAGGGCAGTGCTTAAAACCCTCATTACAAAGTTGAATGACCATCTGAGAGGTCAGGCACGTGGAAAAATGTCAAATGGACAGATGAGTCATAAGTGGGCGAGTGCATGTGTGGCATATACCAAGATAACTGTACAGGCCTGGTCACTTGACCCCGGCATTGAGGAGGTCTTGTTGTTCTGTTATGCTGTGGGGGCATTTTGCTGGTATAGTCCACCTATCACTTTCAAGGGAATGGTCATTGCAAAATCAATACAAAGTTATACTGATTTATCAGCTGAAACCTTACTATCCTGATAGAAGAAGGTCTCTTCTAGGATGACAGTGCCCTCCTCATTGAGACAGAAGGGGTCACTGAATGGTTTCTGGTAAATGATGCTATGGCTTTCACAGTCACCTGATTTCAACTTCTGTCATCGAAACACGAAACTGATGGAGTGTTTCCTAGAAGAATGGTACTCTATCCCTCCAGTACAAGTACTACACACTTGCAGAATCTAAGTTGCTATAACTATTCTGCATTTACAATTACTGCATTTGGCAGACACTCTTATCTAGAGCAATGTACATCTGTGCTTTGCAGTCCACAAGAAAACATGTCCCTCATACTGGTAAGCCTAGACTTAAAATTAAAAGCTGCTAGAAGACTAGGATTCTACCAGAGATGAAGAGATGAAGTTAGTACTCCACCAGGGTCCCATCATGGTCCTTGTATTATGGTGGCTTGTGGAGTACGAACAACTTGCTTTATGTTGATTTTTCCTTTAATTTGTCATTGTCATGCATAAGTCCATGACAGCTGTGCTCAGGACATGTTTTTGTTTGTGTTATTATTTGCAGAAATAAAAATCTTACCAGCATTTTGGTGGTCTGTATATGGGCTGGTAGATCTGATTGAAATGTATTATGTGTGCATGCTCTTCCTGTGTCTGCATGGGTTTCCACCGGGTGCTTTGGTTTTCTCCCACAGCCCACAGACATGTAAAGTGAACAGGACATGCTAAATTGCTCCTAGGTCTGAGTGTGTGTGTGACTGTGTGTCTGCCCTGCGATGGACTGGCGTTTTTCTCTGCCTTTCGACTTATAAGTGCCAGCAGCCCCCTGCGACACTGGTTAAGGATAAACACTTCAGATAATGGATATATTGTACAACCAGGCCTGTGTACAGTACTGTGTTTTTTTCTGATCCTAGAAAAACAGGGCAAAGGTGATTTTGGTGTCACTGTTTGCAGTATAACCCTTTAACAGTGTGCAGGAAGGTGCTTGTGCATGTGTTTACAGCTTGTGCATTTTGCTTGTGTGTGCCGTGTCATTAGTATGTTGTCAACGTAATAACTTTTAACAAACATGTTTGTCATTATCCTCTTAATCAAACTAGCATTAATTTCACTATGTCCACTTTTATATTTGTCTGTGTGTGTGTGTGTGTGAGTTTTATGTTTTTATGTGCGTATTTATGTGCATCTTGGAGGGGAGGACACTGGGAGTGTGACATTTCACCTCTGAACCATCTGTCACCATATGGTCGTAACCCGTGTGAGTGCAGAGAGTGGCTGCATTGTGTGCTGCAATATGTTTGCCTGTCTGGCAATGTTTTATTCTAAAAGCTCTTAACTAGCTGCTTCATATGAGGACAAAAGGCTCTGTGTGTCAATTTAGCACACATTTGTTCACTGTTCAGCACTTCTCTCTCTCTCTCTCTCTCTCTCTCTCTCTCTCTCTGTGTGTGTGTGTGTGTGTGTGTGTGTTTAATTGACTGCATGTGACCAGGGTGATGGAAAATGTGTGGTCATTTGGCAGATTCTCCTAAAGAAATACAGCACTGTAATACAGCACTGTACAGTACTTAGGCAGAGATTGTTTAAAACATTAAAGCATTTATTTCAGTATTAAACTGTGTATTTGCTTGTAAAATAGCATGTAACATGAATGACATTTTAAGAATATATATCTGATATCTTTTGGGAGCTGGTTAGAACAACACAAATTTTGTTCCAGATTTTTCCTTGACACCTCCAGCTGTTGCACAGAATCGTTACAGACATTCCACAACCAGTATGACCTGATTTTAATTTATGAAGCATTGAACAGCCAAAACAAGTATGGGTTCATAATAACAATTACATTAATAATGGGCTGCCACGAGGAAGCGGTTAAGTAAGTACATTGACTTACATAAACTCATTAAATACTGTTTTAACCATATTTGTATTTCTTCAAATGTTGTTTTTTGTGAAAAATTTAAAATACTTGTTGTCCAGATAACTAGCTGTGTCTCAGGTACCTAAAGCATTTGCACAGTACTCTACATGCAGTAATTATTTCAGTATATAGCACCAGTATTACAGAAATACCCCACAAGGATGGTAATACAAATCTGTGTGTTTATATTTGTGCGTGCAAGTGGGCAGCTCTTGTTTTGCTGCTGCTCATTGGTTGCCATGCAGAATACAGGCACCATGACCCACATTTCAAAAAAATGTCACAGTTAGACATGGATCATAAATGTTAAATCAACAAGAATAAAGGCACTGAATGCCTTCACTGATAAACACCGAAAATCCTGGAAAGTCGTATTTGTGGCTTTGAGTCGTCTGTGCTGCCCTGTTTTTCTTGTCGTCTGTGTCTTTTGCTCTTCATTGCCTTTTGTTGTTTTAATAATTTTGATTTTTGCCTGAAGACTCATTGACTTTCAGTTTGCATACGTCTGTTCAAATGACCTGTTTTATTGATTTTCTATGTGGAAATATGGCACACTCTCTAGGAACTTACATATGGCATTTTTCTGACATTTTTGAGCACAGTTTTTATGTAATTGTAGAATTTAACATGTTGGGGAAAAACATGAACACAAATGTGTTCATGGGCATGGGCCACATCTGATGTTTTATATTTCCCCCCAGTATACAAACAAGCAAATAAACAGTAATTGTATGTTAAAATGTGTGTTTTCTGTAGAAGTATACCTACTCATACTTAGAAAATTAACAAAACATGTAATATGATCAGGAGTATGCAAACTTTTGCGCTTAACTGTATATGTAATGGTGACCTAACTGTGATTTTAGTTGATGGTGACTCACACTAACAAGCCATTTCTCCATCAAAAGGTCACATTGGTCTGAATTTGAATTTGAGCATGATTAAGATTAAAATAGAGATGCCAGATATGTGTTTAAAATTTCTCTCCATAGAGATTCTGATGGCCTTTTCTGAAAACTAGTCTTGCACTATTTTAAGCTTTACTCCATTCACTCCTTGACTTACAGTCTCCTGCTCTCGCTAATTGGCTCTCCTCTTCTCACTCCCCCTCTCTGTCTCTCTACCAGTCAGTGTGTGTGTGTGTGTGTGTGTGTGTGTGTGTGTGTGTGTATGTGTGTGTGTGTTTCTCTCTCCTGACTGGCACTGCAGGCTGTTTAGAGTGTGAAATGTGTTCTGATCCAGCAGGCTTGCCTGGCCGAGCACAACAATTACCTGTGTGCACAGCGTGCAGAAACAAGTGGCTCCTATTAACCCTAGTGGACTTTAGCCAGCCGCCGGAACACGTCCATTTCCCCGGCTCCGTTTGCCAGAGATTGAGCGGTAATTCCCCCTCCTAAACCCGAGCCCCTGACAGTTGTGTGCTCAGGAAAGAGCGAGAGCTCCTTTGTCTTTGACTGTGGAATCTTTTCAAGTCTGATGTACCACACTAAAGAGATCAAAGATGGTGAAAGAGGGAAGAGAACTTATGTAGCATGAGACCATGTTTGAGTCAGCCAGTTTTCCTTCGTGTCTGCGTTAGAATGCGATCAAACATGGCAAACCAGAACTTGACAGTGATGTGCGGGAACGGGAGTTGCTTCACCTTTTTCTGAACTGAAGGAGAAATGAAGCAGCTGCTGTTTTTGCTACAGTGAAACGGACCAGGGGTCCAGATGTTCAGCATCACTTACCAGCCTCCTGATAGAGGTGTGTGTGTGACTGTGAGTGCTGGAGGGCAAGAAATAATTTCTCTTTGTTTGTTTACAGCCATTAACTTGATCAAGTGATTCTCTGTTCTCTGCAGTTTTAATAATTTAATAAATCCATAAGGGTATTACTTTTCCACTAACATTTATAAGGACATTAGTGTTTCAGCTTGAAGTCATGTTTTTGATCTGTTGTAAACTACTGATATTGCGTTTAAACATGTTACACAAATGTAAAATATGTAGCTAGTTCTGTGAAGCCATTACCATTCTGCAGTTCATTTGAATGTTGACTTTCCAGTGAAGTTTTTGAAATGAATGAATTAAAATAATTTATATACAGCATTGCTTGAGCGTAAATAAACCTTCTTGTTGATCATTTTTTCATGTTATCATTTTAATTCACAATTAACAATCATGTACAACAGGAAACATACTATGTAATTTTGTTTTCTCTGGTGATAGCTGACTTTTAAGGATTTTAGAAATTCATATTAGTTTATTACTTCACTGATTTGATAGCATGATATAAGTTTGATATTTTTTTACATTGTGTGTTTTGAATGTAGACTAGTCAGAATGTTTGTGCATTCCTAAACAGGCTCAAGTTGCAGTTCTGCCTCACCATGGAGACTTTCTGTTAACGGTGATCCATTCAGAGCTTGAGTCATCTCACTCTGCCAGTAACATAGCTTGTAATTTGAGAGGTTTCCGAGGATGCTGGTATTGATCTTGTTTGTCCTTGGGCTTGGCGAGTGACATTCTCATAGAAAGCAACATTTTAAGAGATAATCACAACAATTAGACCCTGTTACTGAATATCTTTTTTATGTAAAAAAACAAAAAAAACCTCCTCCATTTATATTCTGCTGCTGTGTCTGCAAATACAAGGGCAAATCAGACCCAGAATCTGTACTGTTCTATGGTGCTATGAGTGTTTGAAAGTGTCAAGAGTGTGTATGCTTAAAAAAATGCCAAAAAGAGGTCTTGGTGAGGTGCAGCAGTGGAGATAGGAACCAAAGGTCTGAAGAGTTTAATGCTTCATAAAGCTCCTTCACAGAAAGATTGAAAATTCCCCTGTAATGAAATTTTGAAGAAGAACTGCAATTGGTTCTTTTGAGCAGTATTTCTCAACCCAAGTCCTGGAGGGCCACTGGCCTGCACATTTTAGTGTTGGTCCAACTAATCAACTCATTACCAAGCTTCTGAGTTGATACAGTTTCATAAAAGCAGAGAAAGCACTGAAATGTGCAGGACCAGACTTGGAAAACATTGCCTTAAAGAACCCTTTAATGAAGGTTTATTAAAGAACGACCATGAAATAAGTGCACTGAATCGAAAATATTAGCACTGTCAAAGTGAGTTGACTTAGGATGAGATGTACAAGTACGAAGAACCTTTTAAAAGTGTGAAGATCCTCCACATAAAAGGTTATATACCATTTTTTCTTAGAACCATACATCCAAGTCAAGAGCCATTGAAGAATTTTCATTTTTAAGAGTGCATGGCAGATGGGAACAAACAAATTTTGCTCACTGTGCAACAGAGTCTCCACAGATCAACTCAAACCAACAAATCTAAGTTAGTGACTGTATATATCCCTGAATGTAATCCCCATTGTCTTGAAGCAGGCATGGCATCACCAGGCAGCCCTCATGTCTGCAGGGTAGCAAGCATGAAAAGCCCCATATTGCACGCTGTGGCAAACAGAAAGGCTGCGATGCGGAATCATTGGGGTCTGCAGTCTGATTGGTGTTGAGCTGTATGAGAGAGGGCGTGGGGGGGGAGATACCCCAGACCCAAAGTGCACTGTCTCTAGGAAGGAATGCAGTGGATGCTCACTCATTGGCAGACCCAGGCAAGATTCTAGGGGTCGTGGGGGGTTGGGACGTTGGAAGGCGTGAAAAAACTAGGGGGAGGGGAAACACGCTTCCAGAGTGAGTGGGATGAAAACGGGTGCATAGCTTTGCTCTCGCTACTGCTAATATTCTCCCACTGTAATGGGAACACATGCTGAGATATCGGCAAGCCTTTGCTGCTTACTGTCACGCCCCAAAACGACTGGCTTTGCAAGCATGCTAATTAATCCTACACTTAATTCCCACATTTTAGAAACCCTTGTGCTCACATTTACTGCATGCCCGGAAGTGCACTACAAATTCAAGGTAGTACTTTTCTGTTGTAGTGTTTGATCTTTCAGTCGCGAACAACACTGCTAATAAGAACTGCATATTTTAGCTGGTTCCTCCCCCCTCTCCATCCCAGTCTGCTCCTGTGTGGTACAGTAATCCATTTCTTGCATTTCTATGCTTTTCACTATCAGTGCTGCAAGTGGAGGTTTGCTGGCTCCCATTAGTGCCGGGTTATATCGCTAAAATTAAATGCCACAATATCTTCCAGATTTCTCAGGGTGTCAGATATTTTTATGGCTGCCTGAATAAAGTTAATGAACTAAGTGCTGGTACTGTATGTCATGATATGACCAGACTGGACCCAAGTGCAGAGTAGAAACAGCAACCAAGTTCATTCCAATCGGCTGAGTGCAATGAAAAATAGATCAGAGTGATATTCCAAAACCAGAAAGCAGTCCAACAGGCAAACACATCCAGATCATCTTATACAAGAACTGAGCAACAATGGTCAAAGTCCAATAAAGCAAGCAAGCAAACAGAGTGAACAGGGTGAGACAATAATCAGATTCCAGATAAACAAGCAAGAGAGTCAAAAAATAGAACAAGGAACAAGAGATAAACACTTGGTATGCAGCATAAATCACTGGCAATACTTTGCAAAGGTTTATTGACATGACATTTCATTTTTCTCCTTTTTCTGCTTTACTCTGTTTTCTTTTTGTTAATTTAACACAAATCCTTACTCTCGATTGTCAAAATTTTCATTTATTACAAAGGAAACACATTGCTTGTTTAGCGTTTATTTAGTTTGAACTGTTCTTCAAATACAATATGTAGCACTGTGCAAAGGTCAGAGACTTTAAGGTAAGAACAGCATTTAAGTACAAGTTGTTCATTTTTCAGGATCTAAAACAGAAATTTGGAAATATTTTCAAGACAAGTGAAAAAATATCCCTGCCATTTTTTGCCGAAAAAACTGAAAGCAAGTCTCCCTAAAAGAATAGAAGTTATTATAATTGCAAAGGGTGTGCACACTTAATATTGAACAACTTGGTATTATACTTACTTGTATAGGCTTCTGTGTAATTTTATCATAAAGCTTCTTAAATATAATTTCTGGGGTGTTTTGCCCCTAAAAGTTAACTGTCAGATATTGGATATGTAAAATGCACAGAATTAAAGAAGTTATTTTATCTATCTACAGTGCTAGCACGAAAACTAATATTGTTGCATGACACAAATGCTGGTGAACTGGTACTGATATTATATCCTCTAGTACCACTTGTCTTCTAACATGGAACAAGGCAATTGGGACTGAAAAAGTTGCACCGTTGGTTTGAGTTGACTTTCACCATCTTTGCACTTTAAACCCCCCCTGTGTGAAACTGGGAACTGCTTTGGCAGCCCAGGTGTCCTGAAGTCATGTGACATGTGCTGCTTCTTTTAGCCCTTCAGTTTGACACAGCACTAGGATGGGAAGGCGCCCGGCAGCTGTTGCTAGGATACACATTGCCTCAAGATTTAGGCCTCTCTCTCGCTAACAGGCGAAAGTTGCAAACTCCAAGCAGTGAACCTGGAGTGAGCCACGAAGACAACAGCAGTGCAGTCAAGGTTATAAATACTTCAGCTAACTTCAGGAGGGGTTCCGAGTATGGATCTCCAGGCTCGCCAAATAGGTTTGCTGAACAATATTTGATGCCTTGGAATGTAGTACAATGTATAAGTGGGTGTTTGAGAAATGTTGGTCTGTAGCTCCTTTCCCTAACCCTCCATAACCCTAAAGCAAAACTGACCCGTGGTTGTAATGCTGGGCAGTGCTGATTGAATCCAAAATCGCAATATTATTACAATGTCAGATCATTTAAAGACTGCACTAATAATATTTATATTAATCTTGACCCCATTCTTTTCTCATGGGAACTCCTACTCCATGAGAGTTTTACACAAATGATGCAGCTTGTTTTAAACTGCCCATAAATGGAGAAAAAATGTTTAAAATAGTTTAAAATGAAAAAATGTTTAAAATTTTAAAGTTTAAAGATCCACATTGTGTACAATTTCCAGTTTCAAGAATCTTTACATACTGTGGAGCTTCGAGAATTTTTCAAAAAGGTTCTTTTAAAAACATCCATTGAAAGTTCTCCAGTGGCATCACGCAATGTTTTAAGAGTGTAAATCTAAAAACCACTATTGTGTGAGAATAATACAGTTGTTCCTCTATAAGCGTTATATTGTCCAGCACTGAAGCAGTACTGACCTCCTCTTTTCTCTTCCCCTCACCTCTATTCCCTTCCCCTCCCCTCATCTCAGAGTGATCCATATCAGCCATCAATAGCCAGGCTGTTGATTTGTGCTCCCTCCAGCCCCCCCTAAACATTGTCCGAAGTCTGCAGGGGATTGGCCAACTGGATGCTGGGCTGATGTGTTTAACTGCAAAACATCTTGCTAATGGTATTAATTTGGAGGAAGCGAATTGAATTAGGAGTCAGAGGTCCACATGAGAGCGCTGAAGCATGCAGAGGGCCTCCGAGCTGGGAGGAAACCTGCCAAGCCACTTTTCCGCCCAGCTGTTTGTGGAATTATAAAATCAATCAGTCAAATCCAGAGAGTGGAAATGCGAGATAAGACTGAATATCGGCTTGGTAGTGTGTGCACACTGTTATAGGTGGCGCTTGCGGTCTAACCTGGCTGATACCCGTTGTACAGTTTACTCAGTGGCTTATGCAAATGGGACATATGAAAAATCTGATTTGGTGTAGTTGTCCAAGGTCAGAGACATAGTTTTGGACACACTTTTGGATGTGAGATGTGGAGGTCAGTGCGAAAATTTGCATATGACGGGGACATTGGGAAATTAATAAAGTCTATGAATGACTGTGTAAGGGGCTGTGTGTTACTGTAGTTTGTAAGTTATTGAGTGACTGCATACATGCACCTTAAAACAGTATGCATGAGAAAAAAAGTGATGTTTTGAATTTGCTTTAATTTTCACATGAATGAAACAAGCAATATTGTGCAAAGGTCAGAAGTCACCCTTTCATATATATTTAATTTCCAGTCAAAAAGGCCATTGAGTACAAGTTATTTATAATTGAGTGTCAGAAAAAAAAACAGAAAACATACACAACATAAAATTACACAAAAGCCTTCAACACCAATTGTAATATCAATTCTTTTATCGTTAATTTGTCCAGTCCAGTCTTTTGTGCCTTGTACCGCCATCCTTCCAGTCTTAAACCCAACCAGTTACAGCTGTGTCCTCCCAGCAAAAGCTGCTCCCAAAGTTCTCACTGACATTATGTTCCCCTTCGAAGAGACACAAATTCACACTAGAAACTAACCACATTAACCTTAGTTGCTTCACACATTTCTTTCCCATATGAATTTAAAATGGCTGAAGGAGAGATTTTTGAGGAGATCAGAATCCTCTTGCAAAAGAAAGGGGAAAGTCAAAGGAAAATAAGAGAAGAACCAAGAGTTTCCAGAAATGGTGTTGATTAAAAGAGAGAGAATGGGACTACTAACAACCATGCAAGACCTGGTAGACAACCAAAACTGTCCCTTTCACTTTTGAGAGACAGAGAAGAAAATTAAGCTCCATGCTGGCTTCAGATCTGAAAAAATCACAGGTGTTAAGCCCATCCTTACACTGTGAGAATGTTCATATTATAATTAGTTCTTGAGGCTCCTGGGTAATTTTCTGTTAATTCTGCTAATTTCAGCATTTTCCTGGTGCTGAAATACCTTGTTCCTAATGACTGTTTTGGCTGAAAATTAAAGGGCCCCTATCATGCAAAACCATGTTTTCCGCATTTTCTGAAAAAACATCATTTCTGAACATACAGTTTACTCCCCAATGCATGCAGTACATATGTAGAAATGTTTGTAGTTCACTGTTTTAATGACATCACAGAAAACTATGTATTCATTAAGCCTTCAGCAATGTAATCGCACCTACTCACAATACACTTAAGAGTGTTTCAACCTGGGCTGCTTTTTGAATGAAGCACAATAGTGGACAGCCCGAGGTAAATTATAAATCAGTCTTAAGAGCACAGTAACAAAAACAGCCTGTTTAAATCTGGTATAGAGACTGGAAATGGTCATCTAAAAATTAAATATGACGGTTGAAATCAAGTAAATGACATGGGTGTACCTCAGGGGAAAAAATAAAATGCATAAAAAATATTGAATATGGGTCCTTTAAATAAATGAACGGGTGGTCTCTGCACAGCACTGTATTACATCAGCATGATGTAAGTAAACTCAAGGACAAACTTGCGCTGATATAATATTCATTCATGTGGAAATGATGCATATTTTTATTACTTTTTTCAGCGTGCGAATGTACATCACTGTTTTTGAAGGACACAAGTCTCTAATAGTCTTTACATCACACACTTTGCATGTATCACTCGGTGTTGTTATGGAAAGCCCAGTGTGGTCAGTTCCTGGTAGTTTGTCTCTTTCTGTCTGATTTTTCATAGCCAGTGGCTCACCCCATCAAGCGCAGTTGACCGATCCTGACAGATCCAGGGATGCCACCCTTTCCTGAATGACTTTAGTAGATTACAGAACACACACTGCACCCACAGAGTGGATAATAAAAGAATCATTACAAGTGTCTCTATCTGTGTATGTGGCATTTACTCACTGTCTGAATCAGTGACCTTTCCTATAGGACATACAGTGTGTTACTGAGCTACATCAATCCCTATGTAGATTAAATGGTTTAAATCTGATTTATATACATCCATACGTGTTGCCTACCAAAACTGACATTTGTAAGCAGATACTTCTACTTTTTGCTGCCCTGACCTCATGTAACTGTGTGTATAATTACTTCAATTTAATTCCTCAGCATTCATGGCCGAGGAGATATGACAGTGTATTACGGCATAGAATGTTGTTCATTGTGTAGGAACTTTATGGCACATTGTGTTAACTGCATATTTATGAAAGGCCTTGGCTGACTGCCCAATTAGCATGCTATCTAACTTACTGTTAGATTAAGCCATAAATCATGAGTTAGTTAAGGCCATAATGTTCTTATGATATGACCACTCCACTTAGAAAGTCACCTTCAGTCGACCACTTGCAAAATAATGATGATGATAATGAGAGCTGAATGGTGTTGCCAACTTTTGTTGAGGCAACTGGAGTTGGAGATTTTGCATAAATGGAGCTTGAAAATGGTGCAACCTTATCAGTGTTGGCCCAATAATTGAGACAAGACTGCAAGAAAGCATAACTGGCCTCACTCTTTCTGGAGGGGAAGAATGGCCCTCCCCCTCCCCCTCCCCCCAGTCTCTCAGCACAATGCTTGCCAGTACAGGTGTTTGTTGGCTTGTGTAACAGAATTGGCAGTTCTCCTCCAAGTTTGTTGAGTTGTCCATTGATGCCAGTTTGAACCTCATAGCAGTCATTAGCACGCACTCCCATATTTTTCAACGCACCTCGCTCACCACTCACACCTAAGAGAAAACTCACTCAGTGTCCACACTCTCCTCTGTAGTCTTCAGTCTTAGAAAGAATGTTGCAGCAGAGAACAGCAAAAGTCCACACTTTTTGCAGTGGGTAATGTCCAAATGTGTTTTTGTCCGTCAAGTGACTATAAACATTGCCATTTGTAAATGATCAAATCACGTTTTTGAGACATTTTTGATAGAATGACAGGTGACAATGAGACAAAAGTAAAGCAAACCGAAATTTAAATTCAAGGACATCGGTAGGTGAGGAACTTAGCTTGTGTTACCCTTGTGGGATGGAGTGATATCAGAGCAATTTTGGAAGGAGAGACATCCTGACTCTTAACAGCTGCACCCTGTTCCTGTTAAAATCTGTTCACAGAATTTCCTGGCTAGTGACAATAAAAAGGCAAAGTGGTTGGAGGAGCAGCCAATGTCTTTTCAGTGTTCTACAATAAAACTCAATTGGATGTCATCATGCAAAACAACGAGTCTTCTGCTCTAGTCGCTTGCTCTGAGAGTTTGGACTGATTGCCCATTCATTCACTTGAGATTTTACAGAACATGAAAGCTTGGGAATGACAAAAAAGCATGAGAGTTGGGAACCTTTAGTTAGCAAACCTGAAAGTTGATAAACAAACTTGAAATGCCTCTGCTCCCCATTTTGTACAAGTTCTACAGATGCTAAAAGGTAGTCTGCTAGCTGAATGTTTGACAGATACAGCAATGGTTATATCTGGATGATAGGATAGGATAGGATGAGAAAAACAGAATGACATTTGAGCTCTAAAAAGCTGTTCAGATTTATTTTCTGCACACTTATAACTCCATACCACTATTTAGGTTCATAGCAGTTTCCACATAATTCATAGTAGTTATACAATATGCAATTTCAAAAATCTGTAATTCGATATTGATTAGTTCTTATTCTTAGCTCATTGAAACTAAGGTAAAAATTCAGTCACTAACACTAACAAATGTTTTCTTAAGGAGAAAAGATATTTTACATTTTACACACAGTCTTGTATTGCAGAAAAAAACAATTGACATTAACACCATATTTCACAACAAACTGAAAAAAGTTAGAAGTGTAGATTTGAAGTTGGCAATGCAGAATATAGAATGCAAATGTAATTTAATTCATTGAATGTAATGGAGATGTAAGTCATTGATTACATTACTATGTTATTGCAAAACTACATTTAAACAGGACAGCCAAATGGCAGTAATAATTCTAAACTTTTTATGGTTTGATTACAATAACAAGTCTAAAGTTTATAGTTATGTGCTGATACTGTAAATGCTGTAGATTACAGTAGCTCTTCACAGAAAACCATGCCAGATGTTCCATCTCCAGTGACTATCAAAAGAGAATCTCTTTTTGACAGCCAAGCCTGATACCTCCACCTGGGGGACAGAAACTGTGACCCCACACCCTCCTGAGAGGGCTCTCATCAGTCCCTTCCCCCCACCCCGCCCTGAGACCACCTTGATATGTGTAGTCCCACCGTTGCACTGCATCATGTAGACAAGGTCATTAAAGAATGAATCAATTGAGCACATACACACACACACACACACACACACACACACACACACACTCACACACACACATACACACTGCTCCACTGCATCCATGTTAAGGCCTTCCTTGTTTAAGGCAGGCTGCAAACAGTGGGGGTCCCCTTCATTTGCTCACATGTCTCTTGTCAGAGTCTGGGTTGGTTCTGTCTTTTCTGTATTCACTGACTCTGAGCTGAAAACTTGTTTGAAATAACCTGGCACATAATTGGTAATTACATTAGTGGCTGATAACTGAATGGAATGGAATGGAACTGAACGGAATTGAATCTCTATGGAAATTACATAGCTCACGGTGAATGAAGAGAGAAAAAAAAATCATTAGGTGCAGTGAGTGGCTGCTTGGTGTATGAAATGCACATCGGTGCACGGAAGTGAGACTGCTTACAAAAAAAAAAAGGCGTTCCTTCATTTTCATTTGTTTTGGTTTGCCTCCCCTGAGGACCAGCCTTATGTTGTGCTTGAAGATGAGCGGGTGGTAAACCCGTTTGAAATCCTCTCTGAAATGGCTTTCCCCTTGAGCCCCCCTCCTCTGTTCCGTGTGAAGTGGGGTTTGGGTGGGCGTCTAACAGAAGGGGGGTCCCCCGATGCCTTTGTCTAGTCTGCTTACGTGCTGGGAGCCAGTGAAGCAGAAGACAATAGAAGCGTGGTGGCCTCAGCCAGGACAGGGTCTGGGTTTGGCGAGGAGCGTGCCTGGCTGAACTCATTTCAGGCTTGATTTGCCTTAACAAATATGAGCTGCTTAGATTAGCGTTCATAGGAAGTTTTAAGTCCATTATTGGGAAACTGCTCAGAAGGACCTATTTAGGGCTTACAGGCTAGGACGCTTTGTATCTGAACTGGCAGCTATTGGGGGTAAACAATGGCTAAAACAAGCAAAAACAATGATCTGTATGTGGGTTTACAGATCTCGGCAACTGTCCTGGAGCATTTCTGTGGCTCTGAAAGTGATGCAGCCTCACAGTCATGCTTAAAATGCTTTATGGTTACACAGTCATTTCATTTTTTAAGGTAATTTTTTTAAGGTAATGTAGGCTTTTAAAACCTAACCTTTGCGTGCTGCATCTCTAGCAAATAGCTGATTACCACAGACACTAATTCTGTTGTGTTTTCCTGTACTTAGTAAAAAAAAAAAAAAAAGACGACAAAAAACCTGCTGACTCAAAGCACACATATAATAAAAGCCAATGAGCAGATGCTGAAGGGTTGTTTTCTGTTACATGTGTGTTCTGAGTCAGCTTTTTTTTCTATTTTTGCTGGAGTATTCTTTCATTGTTTAAATTTTTTTGGTCAGCTTATTGGTTGGACTAGTAATGAACATTTGGAGAAACTCTGGCTAAACTCACTGTAATTTGCCAATGCTGCGTGCAAACTGATGGCAGGTGATTTAAAGAGGGGCCCAGTGGGTTTTTGTTCTCTCTGTTCTCGTCCCCCAGACCTTATTGTAAAATGGTGTAATTAAATCCTTGATCGAGGGCTAATCAATGCTAAATGTTTAATTACATTACGACACCGTTGCTTTGTGTTCTCCCTCATTGTCTTCCCATTTTTGGCTCCCGCGACTCCAATAACATTTGCATATTTAAATTGGATCAGCTCGGCTGGGCATGCCCCTGCTGTCTGATTGGCTGCTTTCTTGTCCTATGCCCCACCCCCCTCCAGCTGTTCTCGGCAGTTTAAAAAGGAAACAGACCTTCAGCGCTTTCTTCAAAGCAAAATCAGCGCGCAGGATCCACAATGTACTATGCCCAGTCTGCCTGCAGCCCTTAGATATGGTGACCACTGCAAGGCTGACTTATCTGGAGACAGTCGTTTGCATTTTCTGTGGGAGCAAAGCAAAGAAACCCACACATGTCATCAATATTTATACTGACCTGGGTCTGGATTCGCCAAGCCTCTTAGATAAGGAGGACTCATCTACAATCTGTTCATGTCAGTAATATCATCATAGATAAATAATTCTACTCCTGGATCTGTACTCCTACTCAAAGAAGCTTGATGGACACAGGCCTTGTTCTCATGCAATTGAAACTGAATATTAATACACAGTCAATAGTCTCTACTCTCCACAAAAGCCACAAGTACATAATAGAACTTTAAAAGCCTACATTAGGAGTTTTCTTTTTGAAGAGGAAGGATGAGCGCAGCTGTGTTTGTTTGATGTAAATAGTGTTTTTGCTTTTGAGTACAGTGTACAGCCAGGAGATGCTGTAGATGTCAAATCAAGTCAAGTCGAGTAGATGTTTATTGTCATTTCAGCCATATACACAGTACGCAGTGAAATGAAATAATGTTCCTCCAGGACCATGGTGCAACACAAAGAACAAAAACAGAACACCACAAGACGATACAAGACTACACAAGTGTGGGAAGGACAGGACTTCAAGAGAGAGTGCAATAAATAAATAAATAAACAAACATGGGAGCAACACTAATTTACAGGACAAAGTTTGATTGCATTCAGCCATAAGAGCAAAAGTGAGGTCAGGTATTGATGTTGGAAAATTGTTCTGGATTGCAAACTCTACACCCCAAGTGTTTTGGATGGGGCTCCATTACTGACATACTGTATTTCAATAGCCGAGTTGTTAAATGTGCAAAAAATGCAAACATGAAAAGATTCAGAAAACATGATCTGGGTTTGCTTTGTTTCTGTGTGTTGCTTCAGTGTTCTTGGAAAGTGTTTGAACAGGTTTCTGCAGTGAGCTATTGCATAAACAATTTTGCATAGATTATGGGAACGTGGTGGGAACAAGATCAAACATTTCAGAAAATGCTGGAGACATGTCTTCAGTGTCCCCAGCATAAATGACACCTATTCTTTAAAACTGCATTTACGTTTTGTGTCTAAAAGTTTGTAGGCACCTGCTCATCCATTATTTTTTCTGATCTCAGGGGTATTAATAAGGAGATTATTCCCACTTTGCTGCAGTAACAGGCTCTATTCTTCTTGGTCACCCTTCCACCAGATGCTGGAACATGACTGTGAGGATTTGATTGCACTGAGTCACGAGCAGTGAGGTCAGGTTCTGAGATTGGAAAATTGCTCTGAATCGCAAACTCCACTCATCCCAAGGGTACTGGATGGAGCTCCATAGCTCCATTACTCCAGAGAACACAGTTCTACTGATCCACAGCTCAGTGCTGTCGAGCTTTATACCCCTCTAGCTGATACTCGGCTCGACAAGGTGACCTCCAGAGCATCCTATTCTTTTAGCAATGCTTTTTACTGGAGATTATACAAGCTGTGTATGTGAAATTGAATACTAGTGTCACTAATGAATAGATGAATTTACTAATTAGAAGAGGCATCTTAAACATATTGTGTAAAAGTTTACTGTGTCATGGAAATGATTTGTTCTCCGGTACATTACTGACACTTCACAGTGATAATGTTTGTCAGCTGTGTGTTACGTCTATATTTTTCTAATGATTGTGCTGTGTTGACTATGTAGCTCAACAGTGAACAATGTGGTAATTTATCTCATTGACATGACACGGGGTTAATCAGATTGGTAATTGTTTCCATCACTTGTAATTGCACTGAAATAATTGTAACAAGTTGCAAACACCCCCTCTACACACACCCAGACACACACACACACACACACACACACACACACACACACACACACACGTCCTGGATGCTGTAGCCTCCGAATGTAGTACTCTGTGAGTGTGGGTGTGTGTGTGTTTTGTGAGAGAAAGAAAAGAAAGCTTTGTGGAATTGCTTTGCAGCCCATTCTATTGTCTGGCTAATTTCTCTGAGCTTGCAGAGGGATAAATGTGTTTCTCCAGCCCCATATGAATTAAGCACTCGCACACAATCTGACAGTGTTCCGTGTGTGTGTGTGTGTGTGTGTGTGTGCGTGTGCTTCTGCTATAGCTCATTCTGCAGCTCCACCACCAGAACCATTCCTGATTATAGCACAGTGTAGTGAAAGAGCTTAATCACTCACATTGCTTTTCTGAGGTTTGTTCCTTTGGGTGTTTTTATACGTCTTTATTGCTATAACTATGTTCTGTCTGAAGCCTTGTATTGTTCTTCTAGTTTTTGTTTTCTAAATATCCTCTTTCTTTCTTTCCCTTCTTTTTTTTGCTGATGTTCACAGTGGTGCAGCAGTAGAGGTCAATGAGTCTCTCTCATTGGCACTTAGGTGGGTTTGGGAGGGAGGGATGTGTGTGTGTGTGTGTGTGTGTGTTTGTGTGTCCATGTGTGTGCTTATTTGTGTATGTGTATGTGTATGTTTGTGTGTGCATGTGTGTGCGTGTCTGTGTAAGATTGTGTGTGCGCATGTGTGTGTATTTTCATACACAGGCAAAATTTCTCAATGATATTAAAGAACTTTAATAAAATCATCATCACTTAATGAGCTTTAAAATGAAGGGCAAACCTAATTTTGTGCAAACTTTTATAGACCTCCACCAAAAGGCATCATAATTTAATTTCTTGTTGGTTATTTAGATAAAGGTTAGGGACAAGTTTAAAGTAAAACTCAGAGAGCTCTTATTACACATTGATGTTTACATATATTTAATACACATAACACATGTCATTATTGCAGATACATTAAACACACACACACACACGCACACACACACACACACACACACACACACACAGACGAAAACGTATGTGAAACAATGTAGCAATTATTGAAAACAGTGCATGCATCACTGATCACACAAATCCTAATTCCTCTAATGCCTTCTTTCAAAAACCACCAGCAATTTGTGTGTGTGTGTGTGTGTGTGTGTGTGTGTGTGCGCGCGCGCGTGTATGTGGGGTGGGTTTGTGTGTGCATGTTTTTTCACAGTAGCTGCATCATTTTTCTGAGCACCGGTTGCTAAGTTACTAGCTTTACTTGCAGCTAACCGTTATTAATTTTCTACTTTAGCACATTCCAAACTGAAAATGAGCACATTAGATAACTTTGATAATGCATATTTCACCTGCAGCTTTTTCAGTCACATTCTGGAGAAGAGTGAGAGAGTGTGACAGCAGGCCTGAACCCCTGCGTTAGCCTTTTTTTAACAGTCGTGACAGCAGAACAACCAAACAAACAGAGTTACCTGCAAACACACAAAATACAATTTGGCAAACAGGCTGGGAAATGCTTTACAGACTGCCTGGAACAAGAAAAAAAGCTACTAATTTATTTGGCAGAAATTACCGATATTAAAGCATATTTGAGATAATATTCAGGGATTCTTTACTTTTCCTTTTTTAAAGAATTGTTGTATATACAGACCCTTTCCAAAAAATTTGAATATCATGGAAAAGTTTATTTATTTCCATAATTCCATTCAAAACGTTAAACTTCCATAGATTATAGATTCAGGGCCCACAACTTAAACGATTTCAAGT